>JAVJIX010000003.1:12802500-13125000 GCA_036785185.1 Paratrypauchen microcephalus | reverse complement strand
GAAACTTAAACTTCCGTCTGCATTGTTGTTTTGTAGTGCTCTAGTGGCGCCTAGTGGTCAACTTTTATACTGCGACTAAAGCTCTTATTAAACTGTGAATCAGTACATCAGGCAGTGGATTCAAATATTATAGGGAAATCTAAGCAATGAATGAATGAATGAATAATCTGTCCATTCCTTTCATTTATTTCTGGGCTGACAGTGAGCAGAAGCGGGAAGCATTGTGGGTAATGTATGCTGATCCAGGAGGAGCGCACAAGCACCATCCTCAGTCGTGCCCCGGGACGTATAGGCTGTGGGACATCTGTTATTATGGCTCATGGTCGTGCGTGTGTGTGTGTGTGTGTGTGTGTGTGTGTGTGTGTGTGTGTGTGTGTGTGTGTGTGTGTGTGTGTGTGTGTGTGTGTGTGTGTGTGTGTGTCAGCTCAGTAAAGACACAACAGAAGTCTTCTAAAACATTCATGTGTGATTTGTGTGCCACACTGGGTTTTGTGAGAACATCAAAGACAACATGGGAACAATGTGTACCGATACAAATCCATAAATGCACCAGGATAAAATGGTTCCAAAGACTGAGGCAATGTGCACTGATAAATATTATAAATCTACATATTATATGTTTATGGCTTTGGTAGTGTAGCCTGTGTGCATCTCCCGGCTCTGACAGTAGCTGAAAGTAATGCTATTTTTTTATTATTATTTTTTTCCTTAGTTACAAAAACATTGGATGTGGTGGTCAATTTGGGGTTTTGGTTCTCTTGATAACACCATCCACTCAGAAAGATTGAGTCTCACATTTGACCTAGACTTGACAAACTTTTTTGATCCACAAGGGAAATTGTTTTGGGTACAGTAGCTCACTCATCAAAAATAATATACAGTATAGGCTAATAACAGAGGGTAACAAAAAATAGATGGAATAGCAACCAAAGAGCAATAGACCTGTGTGAAATGAGACATAATTATAAAAATAAATAAATTAATAATAATAATAATAATAATAATAATAATAATAATAATAATAATAATAATAATAATGTGTATATGTACAAATCAGCATTAAATAGAAAAGTAAGTAATAAAGTATAAAATACAATATCAAATAAGATGTCCAATCACAGCTAGTCTATATACAGTTGTAGGGAGTATTATCTGTTACATAAGGGTGAGTTGTTGTACAGTTGTAGGGAGTATTATAGTACAAATGTAGTCCTGTATCTGTCACTGTTTGAGTGGAGCTGTAGGAGCCTGTTGGAGAATGAGCTCCTCTGACCCTCTATGGTCTGGTGCAGTGGGTCAGAGGAGTGTCCGTGATGGAGAGCAGTTTGAAATTTGGAGGTGGCCAGTTTCCATGTTTGATCATGGATATGAGTATGATCTGTCTATGATATGTCTCTCTCTGATCTGAATGGTCACTATCTAAACTCCAGCACCCGCAGCCAATCCTGGAGTTCCCCCCACACCCAGGACCCTTCAGGCTTGTAGCTGTGACTGTGATGATCACATTTGGACACTAGAGGGAGCAGTGTACACACGCTTGATCTGTCACAGGAGGAACACTTCCTCATGTGTGGTAAGTGTGGGGTGATCAGTGAATAGTTTCAGTGATGATGTTGAATATTGAATAATTTCATTCACTAATAAACGAATGTATGAACACAATAACAGGCATTTAGGTGAGTCAGATCATGATTGTGCAAATACATGAACAATATTAAGCTGCAAAATGTAATGCTGCATTAACCTGCCAATTGTGTCTCTGCTTCATTATTGACCTATGGAATTCAGTTCAGTTCATTTATTTGAGCAACATGAAACATTCTGCTGTCAACATGAGATGACATATTGCGGTGCATTACAATTATGCTCAAAAAGGAGTAGGAAGAAGTGTAAACTTACAGTATAAACTCCTACCCCCTAACAGTACATTTATGTTGTGCAGCAAATAAATTAAAATATAAATGTGCAGTACAAGTTGAAACCTTAGGAGAGTGGTTCCAGATCATGAGGTGTCAGGGGCGGTTCAGTTTATGAGCCCGGGGCGACTTCATGTGATTGTTTCCTGAACAAACATTTGACACATACAGAGTTTTTATTTAAACAAGCAAATAAGATACTGTTTTAGCTTTTTTGTGAATGAAAAATGTATAGTTCTTAACCTATATTTTATTGTTAATATGGTCTAATTGTTAACACTGATGTCCCTGACTCCACTGCCAATGAATTAAACACGTATGTAATTATCATATGGGTGATACTGAGCGGTGCCTTTCCACAGTGTAACCACTTTAGGGTCCATAGGTGCAGGGCTTGTGTTCTGTGATCTTTACACTAAATCTTAGCAGTTAAGACACTGCTGCTAGATTTGAAATGGAAAAGCAGTGTCAATGAATCAATATTTGCTGTTTTAATGAAGAGAAACACAAAAATACACACGAGCTTGTCTTAATCTAAATCTATCATCAATGTTGCATATGTCTTAGTCTTTTTAGAATGAATAATACAATATGTTACCATACCAAATCTTTCTCCAGAGGGGTTCCCCATTGGCACCTCCAGAGCTGAGAGCAGAGAGCAGGGGGCGGGGAGACGGAGAGGGGAGGAGGGACGCACACTTCAGACTTCCATTCGTCCTCACTCGGCTGCATTCGCTTTACAACACCGGAGACGCCACCATGCTGTGGAAACTAGTAGAGAATGTCAAGTATGAAGACATTTATGAGGTAAGGACACATTCTCATGCTCTATTACAGTGATCTTTTTGCACGTTTGTCATTTTCGTGTGAAATGGAGAAGCATGTGAGCGGATGTGGATTTTAGAGGCCTGAGCAGAAAAACTGGAGGCTAATTTCAAGAACTGGCTGCCTGAATTTTATAGAGGAAAACAACACAAACATGAATGTATGTAATCCTTGTTGATAATGGGTGTTACTCATTTAGTCTAATTGAGTTTAATTTTTTTATATGTTGTGGTGATGCTTCTCCACCATTCTGAATAAAAAAAAATCAACTTTTGAGAAAATGAAACGTGAAAAGGAAAAAAAATGTTAGCTATTTATTATCATATGCATTTTGTGTAAAAAAAAAAAGAAAAAAAAAGAAAAATCCCATCCAATAGGAATTATTATTATTATTATTATTATTATTATTATTATTATTATTATTATTATTATTATTATTATTATTATTATTATTATTATTATTGATGTTGTTGTTATTGTGTATTATGTGGATGTTATTTGGCTTGGGTCCAAACAGTGAGAGTGAGAGGAGCAGGGTGGATGTGAACGCTGACACAGTGTGTAACAGCAGCTCGAGAGATCAGGACAGAACAGATCAGGACAGATCAGGGGAGCTCCGAGGCCGCGCTGCCCGGTGGGAAGTCGTTGTCTCGTGCCGCAGCACATGGCCGTTCTCCCACGCAGGGGAAAGGAGGGAGGCAGTTATCCAAAAGGGTAAAGACCCGGAGTCAACGCTGCGCTTTTACGCATACTCTGTTATCTTTTATACCATGGCCAAATTAAGTCAGTCGTGATCTATTCAAAATCTGAAAAAATAAAAATGTTCTTCAACAAGTTGGAGTATGATAATAACGTTTCATAGATAATCATAATCGCCTAACCTATTATTTTCAATCTATTGTATGCATTTGGTGCACTGCGTTTGTTTTGTGCGTAAAATGACTTTAAAGCCTCGAAAGTGGCGCACTTTGTGCGCCAAATGGCCTTAAGGCTGCGGGTTTTATGCAGGGAATAGCGCTGGGTTCTGGGTTGTGTTTGAGTCCCGTCTGTCTCCTGCAGCTCGTAGCTCTCAGGAGTTTAAACGTCACTGATGGTGGCGCGAGGGAGAGGCTTCACGCTCCGCGTGTCGCCAGTCCCCTGCCTCGCGCGCATTAATATTCCTGTAAGTCTCAGTCATGAATAACAATTACAGCATATACCGGGGCTAGGGGCGCGCACACTCAGAGCGGCGGCAGCTCCGGGGCAGGACGAGCACAAGCGGAGCTAAAAGCGACACGAACAGCACTATCACCGGCTTTAGACCTTTATAGAACCAGACCCCGAGACCTGGTCCGATCTGCGATAGTCACCGGATGTTGGTCCACTCCTACTCCTCGGTGAGTGCGTGTAGGCAGGGTCTCTAGACTATGAGGCAGGAGGGTTGAACTTGGCTTGGGAGGGAAAGTCTTTCTTTCACGTCTAACGCATTTTTCTCTCCTCCTCCTGTCATTTCTTTTTCTCTGTGGCTGTCTGTGGCTGTGTCATCAAGGACCGGCATGACGGCGTCTCGAGCCACGGCTCGCGCCTGTCACAGCTGGGTTCGGTGTCACACGCGACACCCTACTCCAGCGCACCGCCTCTGTCCCACGCGCCCGCTTCGGACTTCCAGCCACCTTATTTCCCGCCGCCCTACCAGCCCCTCGCGCACTACCAGAGCCAGGATCCATATTCGCACGTGAGCGACCCTTATGCGCTCAACTCCCTCCACCAGAGCCAACAGGGCGCGTGGGGCACGCGGCAGCGGCAGGACGCGGCAGGAGAACGCGTGGATAGTTCGTCACTGCTCGCCCAGCCCCGGGCCTCGCTGCCACAGATCGGGTTGGACCCGCGCCGGGACTATGGACACATGCGACGGCCCGATGTCCTGCTCCACGCGCACCCGGGACTGGAGCCCGGGATGGGGGACGGGCTGCTCCACGGACTACACGGCCTGGAGGATGTCCAGGTGAGACGCTCGAACGAGCCGTGTGGACAGTTTAACATTTAGACTAAACAATATGTATTTATATTTAATAGTCTATTTAATATTTAGAAAAGAGCATACTTTAAATTCTCACCCACAGATTATCAAATATTATTTATAGTGTTATTTTTTTATCTATATATTTTTTTCTTTTTTTATTGAGTAATTGCGGAATTTTGTTTTGGCTGAACATCGTAGCCTATTGATAATGGGATAATACACATATTTTTAATAATACATTTTCTGCAGGTTAGTTTAAAAAAAAAAGATGTAAAACCCAGGCTTCTGCTTTCAATTCGGTTCAAGTGAGTGAAGTCGTCCCTCTGGGCTGCACCTCCAGTAAAGACGAGTGACCCACAGCCGAAGGGACCAGGGCCTCGGGACAGAGACGCACAGCCAGATGTGGCCAAGAAGCTCCAATATTTACTAACATATTTCTCCAATTTAAGCCATACAGTTAACTCTTAGATTGTTAATAATTATATGAAAAGAACATTTACCTTTTTTTTTGATAAACAGCTTACATTTTATTCTACATTGTCATAATAAGTGCATGTGGAAAAATATGCTTTTTACGCACCGGCCCTTGGTTCACACGGATAACTCTTCCCGAGAAGCTTGTGCAGATTATAGAGAGGGAAAGGGTGACCAGTCAAATGGACTTTATGGATTCCATCTTCTCTCCGTCCGCCCCGGGGCACAGCCATCCCGAATTGTTTGCCATTTAACCTCGCCTCATTCTGGCTTTGCGCATTTGTGTCACGCTTTTATTAACCCCGATATAAAACATTCTTCCCCTTTTATTTCTCTCGTGTGGAGAAACGATGATCAATTTAACAAGTCGTTTATTTGGAGCGATGATGGATTGGGCTTTGTGTCTGTTTTTAGATGGAGATGTTTATTACGCAGAGAGTTTTAAAGGTGCTTTAAATTGGCTTTAGGTCAGATTTTTTTTTGTGTCAGAATATTTCCGCTTTATGCAACTGGAATAATGACTCTGGAACTGGGGACTATATGAAGCAACAATTATGGAAAAACAGTACAGCTTATATATTTGAACGATTTACATAAAACATAAAACTGTTCATATGTTTGCAGAGATGCGCAATTGCAAAGTCTGACTTGTGTCTTGTTTCAAACAGACCATCGATGACACCAACGGAACCAACGTGCTGGACCAGTCAGTCATCAAGAAAGGTACGTGAAATCAAGAGCACACAAGATTTCCGTTTAGCTTTAGAAGAAGAAGAAGAAGCGACTTTATTGATCTCACACTGGATAAATTCATCTCTGCATTTAACCCATCCTGTTATTAGGAGCAGTGGGCTGCACATTACTGCGCCCAGGGACCATCTCCATGATCTTCTTTGCTTCGGCTTGGTCAGGACCTAAGCTGGAGGATTTTACCTATGGTGCATGTTTTGGATTGGGAAAGACTGGGAAAGAACGCTCTAGTTTTTGGATTCGCCGTGTATCATTTGGGTTTCAGTCTTTTTTAGTGATTAATAGTGATGAATAGGCGCGTCCAAACCTTAAAAGTAGTCGCCATTGAGCATTTCAAAAGTAATCCTAATTTGACATCAGTAGGAGCTGTTGTGGCTGTGCGTAAAACCCGCGTACACTGCGTATGAAGAATGTAGAATATAGTGGATGTACTTGTAGAGTGACAGGGCTTGTCTTAGCTCGGTGTTGACGCACGCACGCACGCTGACAGGCCTCGCTCTCCTGAAGCTCGTTGATTAAGTTCCGGGACGTTGAGTGACTGCGCTCCCCGCGGGGCATTTAGCCGCTGATGTAATAAATGGCACCGCTCACAGAGAATCTCGTGAGCTCGTTTAGAGCTAATCTGGAGTATTATCCCCCGTGGAGCCATCAGGAGCCACGCGCACTGGCCCACCACTACGCGCAGCCAGCACTGGCCCGGGATGGAGGAGTAAACCGGTCGTGCGCGGAGGAAAAACAAGAGGGGGTTAACGCGATTAGAATCAAGGGCCAATCAACGATCGATAACGTGGTAATCAGAATGTCGCGCGACATTAAATAACAGTGAGTGTCTTACACGTTAGGCCACGAGGGCCGCCCACGGGGTGCGCCTCTAGCTGAGAAAAAGAAAGGTTGCCAAAGCAGGGCGTGCACCTACCTTGCGTCCTCCGGAGATTAACACCACTGTTCTGACTGAATATATATTTAAAGTTATAGCCTAATGTTTACAGTTCATGTCACCATTTATCCACTGAAGCCCTGCTCTCCTCAGTGCCCATGCCGCACAAGAACGTGGGCTCCCTGATGCTGGGGAAGGACGGCCTGATTGGCGGAATCAGTGTCAACATCAACGAGGTGTTCTGCTCGGTGCCGGGCCGCCTGTCTCTGCTCAGCTCCACCTCCAAATACAAAGTGACCGTGGGGGAGGTCCAGAGGAGACTGTCCCCTCCAGAGTGCCTCAACGCCTCACTGCTGGGGGGCGTGCTCAGGAGGTAGCATACATATCGATACAATAACATATACTGCATTTAGATAGGGCATTTTCATCAGTTTTGGTACCTCTTATTTGTTTTGTTTATTGAACCAGTTATAATTAATCTACTACAATCTGTAATATCAGGGATTAACTGTAAATGCAATTAAGGAACAACACATTTACCAGTTGGATACATTTGAAATAAAAAGCATCTATAGTAACTGATCTTACCTTTTCACACATGGTGTCCCTTATTCATGATACACAGACACGGAATTGAATCTGTATTATATCCTTAATCAATTGTATTTTTTAGAGCAAAGTCTAAAAATGGAGGCAAGTGTCTACGAGAGAAGCTGGAGAAGATCGGGCTGAATTTACCAGCCGGAAGACGCAAGGCTGCTAACGTCACACTGCTCACCTCTCTGGTAGAAGGTAGGACAATTCATTTAGTGTCCATTCACACGTCCACACGCATGTCTGTAATTATGATAGAGTTATAGGACAATCACTCTCACATTGGACAGGGAAAGAAGGAGATAATTAACTCAACAGTTCAATTAACTATTCAGACCCTGTCACAGTACAATTGCTTTCTGTAACAGCAAAAGCCCTTTAGTTCATTCATTTAAATCTGTCTGTAGTTTCAGTTAAGGGTATTTCTCACAATTGTTAACATACATAATAAGGACAATTTGATTAAAAACAGTCTCACATTCAAATAATTAGAAATGAACAATGGATTTTTATGTTTACTGGAACATATTTGAAAGACATGAGCCAAAGTTGTAAAGCACACCCTGTCTTAGATTACAAAAAAGTTGAGGAAAAAGGTCTTTCTATTCACACACACAACCCCTTATCTCACAATCCCAAATAATGCCAAACATCTGACAAGAATCTTTTCATTTAAGTATTATATTTAAACTGTATCTGGGACAACAGTGGCATATCAAATAAAAAATAATAATATATTATTATTATCATTAATATAAACTCAAACTAAAATATACAAAATACATGTATGAAGGAAATAAAAAATAAATATTTGAAAATTTTATCTAGGTATGGGACGATAATTGAAATTTTCTGTCATGATAATTGACCAAAAATAATTGTGATTAATGATAATATGTCAATATTCTTTTAAAATACTGACACTTTTAAAATGGAAATATATTTAAGTTAAAGGACATAAACAAGAATAAAAGAATAGTCCTTTGTTAGTGAAAACAGCAGTGATCTAGCAGAGAACGTCATGCATAAGTAGCTTCTTTCTGCACAGCTGTACTATTAATATTATTAATGCTGGAAATTATCTTTTATTGTGATTTTAAGAGATAGATGATCAATTGTCCCGTCCCGCCTTCTCATCCACAGGCGAGGCGGTGCACTTGGCGAGGGACTTTGGTTACATCTGTGAGACCGAGTTCCCCACCAAAGCAGTGAGCGAGTACCTGAACCGCCAGCATACCGACCCCAACGAGCTACACACCCGCAAGAACATGCTCATCGCCACCAAGTGAGTGCTATAGCTGTCGATATCCCTCTCACGGATATCGGTATCGGTCAAGTATCGAAAACTCAGACGATATTCGCCACGGTTAAGTCCAGTATAAGTCAGTTGCCAGTTTGTTATCAATGTTTTTTTTGTTTGTTTTTAATAAACCAGTGAGTAAAAATGGAAAGAGAAGAGGAAATAGGCCTAAAATATGTCTGTATACAATCATGCAACAAATTATTTTTATACACAGATATACATTTTGTTATTATTTCTACAAAGGGAAAAGTTAATTTGTGAAACTTTACCATACATGAACTAATATCAGTTATTGACCACAGCAGGAAGTCAAATCCATATTGGACCTAACATACAGTATACACAGCTGAAATACAAGCTGAATAATGTACTTTACATGTACTAGAGTGACTATTTTACCATTTTGATTGTACTAATAAGGGATGGAAATCCACTGTAAAACAACCTATTTTATTATCCTTTGTGTCTAGAATGCAATGCAAAAAATAATCCAAAAAACATCATATTTACGAATGTACAAAACCCTAAAAAGGTATTATAATGTATTAGAGATTCAAGTGATTTTTTAGATTCTGTGATCACGAATCTCTCTAGAATGAGACAGTAGTCAGAATTTCTATACTAAATGGCATGGTATTTTTTTTATACATTACAAAAATATCATTATCCTTCTCCTTATCCTATATTCATACAGTGCAGAATTAAATATTTTACCTGCCTCCATCTCAAGTGGATGACCAAATGTCATTTGCCATCCTGCCACAATACGGGCCATAAACGTGCATATAGAAAAGCAATAAAGAGAATGGCATTAAAAGCTATGGAAATATTCAAATGAGGAAATAAGCTATTGGTGTAGTGAGAAGGACCCCAGGACTGGCTAAGGGCTATCCGGGGTTGTCACTGAAATTTAAATTGTTAAAATGTTACACAAAATCATTATGAGATAAATTTAAACTATTAATACCTTTTACATCTGATTTTACATATGTGCTCTACTTGTAATTGTTATTGTTTTGGCTACATTTATAAAGATATACCAAAAGATAACAAAGCAATCACACTGACACGTTCATATATTATGGTGGTGTCTTGCTCAAGGACACAACAATAAACAACAGTTTGAACCAAAGCAAAGGGGAGTCAAACCACCAACTTTCATGTTACTGTTAAAATGTAAAAAAAAAAAAAAATAGTGTTAAGATCATTATGAGACAACACAAATTTAAACTCATTATGACTATTGATACTTTATTATTGTTTTGTTTACATTTATAAAGATATATCAAAAGATAGCCTATGCAGTTACACGTACTATGGCGGGAGAAGTGTCTTGCCCAAGGACACAACAATAGTTTGAACCAAACCACCAACCTTCATGTTAAAATGTAAAACAACAACAACAAAAAAGGTGTATTAAGATAATTATGAGACATTGCAAATTTAAACTCAATCACACGCGTTCACGTACTACGGTGGGAGAAGTGTCTTGCCCAAGGACACAAAAACAACTTAAACTGGAGCGAATTGGAGTCAAACCACCAACCTTCACGCTACGAAAAACCGCTCCTTCGCCATCCCCTCGTAAACGTCCAATATATTCTTTCAGTTTAGGTAAAATATAAATGAATGGGTCTTGGCTGTCGAGATCGCACATGGGGTAATTTCCATAACTTTGACATCAGGATAAAAAATCTAACCCGTAATAATAATGAAAGAGGAGGGTTGATTAAGGGCTGAAACGCACTTCTGGTAAAAATAATGGCATTTCTCGTATCCATTTTTCTATGTCCCATATTTTCAATAAAGACAATGACATTTGAATATGAATTGTTTAATGGCTACACTTACGGGGTGAAGCACGGGACATTTATACTCCCCAAATGGGATCCAAATTAAATCATATGAAATTAAACACTGTTGCTTTTTTGAGAGCCTCGAGGGACAATGCCATACTAATAATATATGTGTTTGCCCATATCACACATATATATAGGAAACAATCAAGTAAATCTTATCTTAAATGTCAGTGAATTAACTTTTGACACAATAGCTGATTAAGAAATAATGCGTTTGAAATGTAAGCTTTTTAATACAAATCTGAACCAATCTGTTTACTGTACCAAAGCTGGGAAAATGGAAAGGCATCTTACACAAAAAAAAATCAATAACACATAGGAGGTAGCAGATGATTTGCCTGGATGTCAGTCTATATGTCAAAAAAAGTAACAATAAAAACAATTAAAGCAAATATATTTCCTGAAAATTTGAAATGGCGACTTACAGTATAATCTCTTAATTACTTAAACTTAACCAGTAGCTTTTAAATAACTGTATAAAACGGATTATTTCTTATTCCTACACGTTTAATGATAGTTACTGAAACGTGCTAGCAACTTTTGTTTTCAGATTGTTTTTCTGAATCCAATCATTTGTTTGGTAGTAATGAAACCTGCCCATTAGCCGTGCACCTGGCAGATGCACCTTGAGGAAGCCTGTATTTTTAGCTTGCATAAACAGTCTGCTGGCCTTCGCTGCATAATCCACCTATGCGTGTGTGTGTGTGTGGAGTCACTCGATATGCACACTGCGTTGGCTTGGCTTGTTTGATGCTCACATCCAAACCTGTTCCAATACCGTGCCTGTTAGAAATTCATTATTTAGCAGTGGAGTGTTTCAAGTCGTAGCGAAACAACAGCTCCGCGGCCCTGGGTGTAGCCCGGGGTGGCCCTCTACCCCCCAACCCAGCTGGGCCTGTCCCGCGCAGCCTGTCACTCATGCGCCGCCGCTCTCGCCTAAGGCCTCGAGCAGGGAGGGGAGGGGGAGGGCTGTGTGTGTATGAATATAAAGTACATGGGCCTGAGACCGCCAGCGTTAGAGGGAAATCTCACTAGCGAGACAGGCTACATGTGAATGATAAACACTGGGGCTTATATTTGACTTCTGTTATAATCAATGAGCAGGACAAAGAATCTGACTGTTTGATAATTAAACCGGTTTCTAAAAGGGTAACACAAAATAGCAATGTTATAGTTATTAGAATATTTACAAATATTGAAAATAAACTGTGTTTATACTTTACACTGACAAGTTGTTTTAAGAATAGATTACACTGGTCTACAAAGTTTTGGAGTCAATCTGCTTCCGAGGTAAAAGTGGCTAAATCTCCTTTATATTGATAAGATGAACTGAAAATCAATTGATAACTGTGCTGGTTAGCTAATGTATTCAAGATATGTAGTGATATAATAATAATATATATATTGATATATGTTAAAACTCTAGACATATTAAAATGAATGTATTGGAATGTGCAGACAGGCTTTCAGATAGAACTGGTTGCTTGTAGACACACTGTACCTTCTGATAAACTACCGTTTTTGCCTTATTTTGCATAAATTTCCTATTTTGACCCAATACTATATCTTGGAAACTATAGCCAATCAGCACTTCTGACTTTTTCTTTATTAGTGACCTAAACCAAGAAAAATTTCACTACTTTTCTTCCGGAAGCATTTTGCTTGTAGACAAGTGTAATGAATCAATAGACCAGAAGTAACTTGGTTTAGCACATAATGTAAAACTGTAGATTTGATCAAAGTTTAAGTATGTTATAATAATATAATGTTGTCACAGACAGCTGGCTAACTGTATGTGTCTTCAGCCCAACCCAAAATGAGTTCATTAAAAACAAAACACTCCTTACCTACAGTATGCTAAACACATGACAGAGATGAGTTTACACAGAAAAGAAACTGTGAATTTGTATATCTTTTACAAACATCTTTACATTTGCCTAACCCATATCAGCAACTGCAGGTTTAAGAAAGTGACCAACAAACTATAAGGTTGATGGTTTGATCCCTGACCTCAAAGTTCAAGGTGTAGAACTGTGTTTGTGTGAAGTACAATCCCACATCACTGTCCGTCTGTCATATAAATACTTTACATAATACTGATGCAGTTCAATGAAACTCTTTTTTTTAAGTTACTAAGGAAAACTTGTCTCTTGTACCTCTGCATTTGACCCATGCTTCTCCCATACACCCTCGACTTCTCCCTCTGCATTTGATCCACTGTTCACCCCTACACTCTCCTTATCTGACTTGTCTCTCGTCCCTCTGCATTTGCCAAACCCTTCACCCATACGTGCTCCTTATCTGACCTTTCTCTTGTCCTCTCGCAGACAGCTGTGTAAGGAGTTCACAGACCTGCTGGCCCAGGACAGGACTCCTCTGGGGAACTCACGGCCCTCCCCCATCCTGGAGCCGGGCATCCAGAGCTGCCTGTCCCACTTCAGCTTCATCACGCACGGCTTCGGCTCTCCGGCCATCTGCGCCGCCCTGACCGCCCTGCAGAACTACCTCACCGAGGCTCTCAAAGGACTGGACAAGATGTTCCTCAACAACCCGCCCAACAACCGGCACGAGGGAAACAAGGGCGCGGATAAGGACGACAAACAACGGAAATGAAAAGGAAACTTGGGACAGACCGAGAGACGGGAGGCAGGATACTTCTAGCTTTACACCACACTGCTAACTGACCGCAAAAGGGGGCCGAAGGGTGGAGAGGCGGAGGGGTGGAGGATGGCTGGAGCCGGAGATAGCCCTGGGCCAGTGTCAGCGCGCGCCGAGGGATTTTTCATCTGCGTTACGTTCTTTTGGTTCCCCCTGAGGACATGGTGCTTACTGTGGTCCATCATTTTTGACCCCCTCCCCTCTCTCCTCCCTCTGCCTGCATCCTGAGAGACTAAGGCTCGATCGGCCCATAACAGCTTTGTGTGTGCATGAGGAGAGTGTGTGTGTTTCTTAACATTGTGTGTGTGTGGAGACAGTAGAAAGTAATGGACAAAAGGACCAGGGGCTTATGGGTAATGTCATGTGGAAGAAAGAGGTGCCAAACAGCCTGGTTGACAGTTGAAGAGTTACATTGGGTCGTGTGCAGTGGAGTGAAGTTACATACAGTAGATAGAATGCTTTTTGGCAACTATTTATTTAATTGGATTTGAATGTTTTATTAATTTGTAGGATTGAATGCAACCAGTGGTCAAGTTTGAATTAATTGTGCCCAGCAAAAGTAAGTTTTTGAGTATTTTTGATGGGAGAATCAAGAGACATTTGCAAATTTGAAACGTCTGACAAGTTAGAAACATATTCTGAGGTGTTTTTGGACAAATGTACGTTGTCACGAAAAGTTTTGAGTCATAATTTGTGGCATTTCCTTCTGGATATTACATAGGAAAAGTTCATGGCCCCATTTGAAAGAGAGACAGAAAGAAATCCTCAAATTTGAAAACCATAATGGATACTGATATTGTAAAGAACATATTGGTAGAAATGACATGGTGGACTCACTATTGAATGTCGCTATAACTTTTTTTTGTATGAGATGCTTTTTAGACTATTCTACAATGTCCATTCCTTCCTACTGGTTCCCACACAGAAATGCATCGTGGGTAAGAGGGTGAAGGGAAACCAATTCTCCTGGTTACTGAACAAAAACATGGAGCTGTGATGTTAATTTATGTCTGTAAATATTATTTATATTAATTTAAATGGGTGGTTGTGTAAATAGGTACGCCTGCTATTTTTGGAGTAGACCTATTTATCTGTGATTTGACCTTTGTGACCTTTGGGGGACAGGATCGTGGTGTTTTTCTGTTCTTCTAGAGCTGTTGTCATGGTGATGATGATGGGTAGACATGCTTCTAATTGTCCAGTGATTTCATTTCTATCACATTGATAATAAACATGTGTTTTATTATGACGGGTGTGCCCACAGCGCCTTTTCTATTGGGATATCTGTTTACAGATTATAGACAATAACATAAGAGCTGAGAGCAATGAATGCTTCATTCAGAGTTACTGAAATGAAAAATTACATCATTACAATGATTTTGAGGAGTGACACAGTGAGTTAAAGCATGAAGTTGGAGCATGTAATTTGGAAAGGCATACAGTACATTTTAATGTGTTCCAGCCAGAGCAAGATCATGCACAATGCCTGGTTCATTAAAGTATTAGAATAAAATAATGATTAAACTGTATATAGCCCTAAAAGTAATCACATTAGCAAATCGATAGCAAATTTAAATGCATATGAACAAGCACTGGTAGGATAATAAGTATGAGGAGTGCACGAGATATATTGCACTAAACATATTAAACGGAAGAGTTAGTTAAAAGTTATGTTAATTGAACAAAAACAAAAATATATAGATTTAAAATTCTGAAGTGATGACCTGGTATTATAAAGATAATATGTACATAGGCCTATTTATGTCAGTTTGCAGCTAAACTTCAGTAAGATTTATTTTATATGTATATGCATTTTTAAGCAAAGTGTATTATAAGTGCAAAGAGGACTAAATATTCTTACTAAAATCTCCTGTAACTCAAATTTGGATGCATCCATCACAAATGCAAGTACCATTTTCTTCCAAATCATTAACATGTATGACATCGTCTCATCTTATAACTGCAGATAATTGCCTGTACATCAGTCTGGTTTGGGAGGAGGCCTTTCTCTCGCTCTCTCTCTCTCACACACACACACACACACACACACACACACACACACACACAGAGGGGGGTACCAGAGCAGTGCCTCGCGGGCCGCTCGTCTGCTTAGCCGGTACACTACACGCTAATGACCAGACCAGGGAGCTCCACCAGGGGAGAGCGACTCCTCGGAAAGATAATAAGCAGGAGAAGAAGATGGGATGGGAGAGAAGAGGAGAGGAGAAAGAGAGTGTCCCACGGGCGAAGGGCGACCCGTGGAGTGGAACGCGCCGTGACGCAGGTGCAGAGTTGAGCACCCCAATGTCCCTGAGCTACGTCCCCAACCCCCACCCTAACCTGTCCCCGTCCTGCAACCAGGGTAGGGCGACACAAGGCGTAAACTGCAATGATCAAAAAATAGATCCTGATTATTATTTCCCATCCAATTACATGGAAAACTGAAAGCAGACGCAAAAGTTAAAGTTGGGTTTTGGAATTTTTGTAGTTGTAGTAGCACTGACAATAAAATTGGAGGAAATCAACATCAAATTTGTTATGACTGATGATAATTGTATTACATTAGAAAGGCAATTTAGTTAGCACTCTTTCCCCACAGCCAGAAGTTCACGGTTTGATTCCCTGGATAGGATCATTCTGTGGGTTGAATTGCTTTGTGTACAGCTCTGGAAAAAAATAAGAGACCTCTGCAAAATTATCAGTTTTTCTGATTTTAGTACTTATAGGTATGTGTTTGGGTAAAAGGAACATTTTTATTTGAGTCTAGAAACTACTGACAACATTTCACCCAAATTCCAAATAAAAATATTCTCGTTTAGAGCATTTATTTGCAGAAAATGATCAAAATAACAAAAAAGATACATGTTTTCAGACCTCAAACAATGCAAAGAAACAAGATCAAATTCATTTTAAAACAACATAATACTAATGTTTACACTTAAGAAGAGTTCAGAAATCAATATTTGGTGCAATAACCCTTATTTTTAATCACAGCTTTCATGCGTCTTGGCATGCTCTCCACAAGTCTTTCACATTGTCCTTGGGTGACTTTATTCCACTCCTGGTGCAAGAAGTGAAGTAGCTCAGCTTTGTGTTTGTGTTGGAATTCAACAGAAGCTGGAACGGAATGGCTGTAATACATGTAGAGATGCTGATTTCAGAAAAAAATGCAGTGGTCTCTTATTTTTGTGCAGAGCTGTATGTCTAAGACTGGAGGTTAAGGTCTGAAAAGTGCAGTGCCACCAACTCCTTCTGTGTCAAAAATAGGAAAAATATCCCCATGGCAACAATAACAATAAAGCATATTTTAATTTATAAAAGTCATAACTCTTGTGTTACAGAAAAACTGAAAAAGTTTGATAACATTTTGGAAATTATTATTTGTTTTGCAAGCTGCATCCAACTTATTTACCTAGGAAGAAAATAAAGCTCATATGGTCCACAACAGGAAGTAGTTTAGATGTGTCATTTCCTCATGCAACAGCTGCTTTCAATGTTTTTTTATGAGTGAAAACATAAAAATGAGTAAGGAATTTTATCGGTAGCTATGGTATCTGCTATATAACACATAATTTAGGTTTAACTTTTCCTGAACTTTGTGACTAACCGTTATTTTGTGTCAACCTACATACATATACCACATTACAGCCCATTGGATCTTTAAATGTTTGTCTGTTACACTCTGTACTGCAAGTTCAAAATGTTACTGTGTTAATTTATTTATATAATCCAATCACACCTGTGATGGCGGGGTCTATTCCTGTTTAATTACGATGGCGTAGTCAGAAGGATGTTTTTGATTGTTTAATTAATGAAGTTCCCCCCAAAAAGTTTGAAGAGTGCTTCCATGTACAAATCCTGGTCCAGACTGACTAGGGAGGGAGAGTGGCTCTTTTAACCACCAAGGCTCCTCCCCGAAGCTAATTAACACAAAAATACTGGGTTTTCCACACTATAACATAATTAACATAACAATAATAAGGAAAATATAGAAAAATACCTGGAAATACATTTGATAACATGGCCATGTCTTTGTACCCGTAGCAGAACCAGTAAAAGTAATATTGATAATTTACTGATATTTTTTGATGACGTCACTGTGTCGTCAGATGCCAATGTCCCGCGCATGATGAACGAAATAGGAAAGTGAGATCAGTTTGGCAGTGGGATTTGGGAGAGGATACTGGTTTGGAGTTTGTTGGAAAACAAAGTTATGGACATTGGTCATTTAACAGTGGACTTATGTGCACCAAGACGACTGTGGTGGTGAACGGACGGTAAATATAACGAAAAACAGAGCGGACAGACGGGGAGCGGGACACGGAGAAACCAGAAAACCTCAAACATGTGTGATAAATTGGTTTTAATGGTAAACTTTTTTTTTTAATATGTTCATTGCACCATGCCACTCACATAACTAACTACATAACTCTTAAAACTTTTTAAATGACCTTAAAAAAATACAAAATGAATATGTAATATATTTGTTAAAACAGTTTATATGGATTTTGTCTGTTTTGCAATATACAGCTCTGGGAAAAAATAAGAGACCACTGCATTTTTTTTTCTGAAATCAGCATCTCTACATGTATTACAGCCATTCCATTCCAGCGTCTGTTGAATTCCAACACAAACACAAAGCTGAGCTACTTCAGTTCTTGCACCAGGAGTGGAATAAAGTCACCCAAGAACAATGTGAAAGACTTGT
The DNA here is from genome assembly GCA_036785185.1 of Paratrypauchen microcephalus. Taxonomy (NCBI): domain Eukaryota; kingdom Metazoa; phylum Chordata; class Actinopteri; order Gobiiformes; family Gobiidae; genus Paratrypauchen; species Paratrypauchen microcephalus. Next base: position 13,107,034 of record JAVJIX010000003.1, on the reverse strand, counting down.
GGAGAGCATGCCAAGGCGCATGAAAGCTGTGATATAAAAAAAAAGGGTTATTGCACCAAAATATTGATTTCTGAACTCTTCTTAAGTGTAAACATTAGTATTATGTTGTTTTAAAATGAATTTGATCTTGTTTCTTTGCATTGTTTGAGGTCTGAAAACATTATTATTAACTTTATTATTATTTTGACCATTTGTCATTTTCTGCAAATAAATGCTCTAAACGATAATATTTTTATTTGGAATTTGGGGGAAATGTTGTCAGTAGTTTATAGACTCCTTTTGCCCAAACACATACCTATAAGTAGTCAAATCAGAAAAACTTATAATTTTGCAGTGGTCTCTTATTTTTTTCCAGAGCTGTATAAGGTTTTATCTAACAGTCTGAAAGCTCTTATACTTCCTTGTGCAGATGCCCAGCCTGTAGTAATTCCAGCTTGGGGGCATTGCATCACCCCGGGCGTTTCAAGCACGGCACTGGATATTTCATTATTCATTAATTTACTGTTTAACAAATCCTGTCATTACTGAACCAGGGCCACGTCCACACACATACACACACATTCACACGGGGGGAGCTCTTAGGCGTGGCGAATGGGTGCGTTTGATCCAGGGGGCCCTCCGCACAAACACACAGAGGACCATGAATAATAAGAAGCGCAGAGAGGATAGGGGAGCGTGACAAGCGTCTGACAAAAAGCCCTTTAGCCAGAGTCCTCCTCACCCCGGGCGCGCACCGCATTATATCAAAAGACAAAAACAAACAGTTGGCACAGGCGTGATCGATACCAGGGCAAGGTCCCCCACCCTCTTCCTCCAAAACAATGAATGAACGGCTATTGGACAAAAGATGCTAACTCTCTTCTTTCAGTTGTAGAAGACTGAGGCAGGGGTGTTCTGTTTTGGTCTGTTAAAACAATCAGGATTACATGTGTGGATGTGTTTTGGCTCCGGTAGCTAAGGCAAAAGTACTTAGAAATAATTAACTTGTATAATAATTGTCTTCACTAAGCATTTTCAGTCTAGAGTGCCAAATTAATTAAGAAAAGAAGCCTGTAGAGATGGGTGGAGTAGCCAAAAATGTATTTGTAAATAAGTACATACAATTGGTGGTACAATTCAGATTCAAGAAAAGAATGATTTCATACTCCCAGATGGGGGGGCAACATTTCCTATTGAATACACTGTTCTATAACACTGGTCTACACATTTTTGGACTTGATCTGCTTCCGAGATAAAAGTGGCTAAATCTCATTTATATTGATAAGATGAACTGAAAATCAATTGATAACTGTGCTGGTTAGCTAATGTATTCAAGATATTTAATGATATTGTTTTACATCAAAATCGCATCTGTTTATACAATAGATTTAGGCATTTTTGCTTAAAAATAATATTTATATTTTGAAAATATTTAACTTGCACTTCTTTATCCGTCAAGAAATAAACAAGAAATATCTTAAGACATCAGGTGCACGCAATTTCGAGGGATCTGTCTTACGTGAAATCAAAAAATATTTGATGTTAAAACTCTAGACATAATAAAATGAATGTATTGGAATGTGCAGACAGGCTTTCAGATAGAACTGGTTGCTTGTAGACACACTGTACCTTCTGATAAACTACTGTTTTTGCCTTATTTTGCATAAATTTCCTATTTTTGATCCAATACTATATCTTGGACACTATAGTCAATCAGCACTTCTGACTTACTTTTTCTTTATTAGTGACCTAAACCAAGAAAAATCTCACTACTTTTGTTCTGGAAGCATTTTGCTTGTAGACCAGTGTAATAAGTATCTACAAATTAAATTAAAAAGTAAAGAGTCAGTTCTAAAATCTGTCGTATAACAATGGTAATTCATAAAAAGTAACTAATCTCAAGTAAATCTCACTTATGACTTTAACTAACAGCTAAATCACAAACTTGTTACTGTCCACTAATGAAGGCAACAACGTGTATTAATATATACAAAATGTCTAGGAGTTTTTGGGCATTTTCAGATCATGGAAATTTTTGAAAATTCACCAGCAATCTAGAGCGAGCTCAATAAAAAACTGGGATAGAGAGGTCAAAATGTTAATAACATACTTTTTTTCTTATACTTTAGTAACAATATCAGCGGAGGGCATTTACTTAGTCTATATATCCAGTCCCTTGCAGTGGTGGCAGGAAATAGTTCCTGCGTGTGTGTGTGTGTGTGTGTTTACCCTGCGGTGTGTGCAGTCTGTGGGTGGCCTTGGACTTGATGTCATTAACATGTGACATATGCAGAGCTGACTGGAAGTGTCTGTAGGCCAGTGCTGTCTCTCTCTTCCGCCACTGCTGTTCTTCTAACTGGAGGGGCCAAAAAACGAAAACATCCAAGCACCCGACCAGCCAAGCCACAGCACCCCCCTCCCCGATCCGCAACCTGTTTATCAGCGATGGGCAGAGTGGAGGGTGCATGTAGCTAGAGGTTGTGTGGTTCTTGTAAGGGCAGGGGCAGGGGTAGAGGAGGAGGAGAGGGTCCCTTCAGGTTGGAATGGGACGCTGAGTCGGAGTGACACGGGGAGTCTGCCGAGGCCAGTCTGGTGTGTTTCTGCAAGAGGGTCAAGGACACAGAGGAAACATGCTCAACATACTGATTCAACAAGGATTTCAGTACATTATTTTAGACATTATTAAACACAGACATTGAAAAATCCATGTTATATAGTGTCTACAAAGAAAAACTCGTTTTCGATACAAAGGAATAAGCTTGATACTCCCTACCAATTTTGATATTGCGGTGATAGCATTGTTGTACCTGCTTTATATTGTGGATTTCAGTCCCTTGCACCAGTTTAATAATGTAATCAAAATTGCATTCAATAAAATGACACAGAAGCTAAGTTTAAGTTGAATAAGTATTGATACATATGCATATTTTGGCAACTCTGTGCTGATAGTAGTAATACAGTATTGGTCTTATGAAGCACTTTTTGGACACTGCTTAAATTCATTCATCTCCACACAGGGAGCAGCCTTGGGACAGAATGATAAGAGATTTGCTTGCCAAACTCCAACAACAATCACTTTCATGCTACATTCATACACACACTGGTGAATGAGGTGTCCTGCCTAAGGACACAACTGTATGCAGCGTGCCCTTGTTGAACCGTCAACCTTCTGTTTTTACGATGACCACTCGACCACCTGAGCCGCAGTGAGAAAGTATTATTCAGCAGTTACAATATATCACATTTTAACTTGACAAACGCTTCAGTTCAACCCTAAATTATAGGTTGTCAGCATTTATTTTCAAACATATTTTTTGGGTTAAGTCTGCTGCCTCTGTGACTCCTTTTCCAATGATAACGTGTCTCCCAGCAAGCTCCTAAAAACAATGCTGAAACTAGAAAATCTTAAGTTTTCAGAAGTGTATAACTAAATATTGATAACATACATTACTAACTCCACCAGTTGTCAATGCAGTGGTCAAACAAAACTGGACTCAGCATTTGGTATACACAGAAATCATCTGAATATGTAAAAGAACCTATTTATTTATTTTAATCTGGCATTTGAACTCAACAGAAACTAAATCCAATCTGATGGAATGAGATGGAAATTAGTCATGTTGGCTATAATCTTTACATATTTACATTTTAAACGCTCATTAATATGTGTTGTCCTTTTACAAATAAATACATAACAATAAGAATCAAATTAAAATGTACTCAAATAATGATACAATTCTTAATTCAAGCCATTTTCATTTATTAAAGACTTTATTCTATGTACAGTATAAACATTTCTCAAGTCAATCCTATAGATCAGGGGTCTTCAACGTTTTTCAGGCCAGGGACCCCCAAACAGATGGCGAACTGGGCCAGGGACCCCCTACTATATATACGGCATAGAATTGTGTTTTATATTAAATTGAGCTTAGTGTCATGTATAAACATTGCTACTCTGTTATGGTACATCCAATACAAGGAAATAATACACAGGTTAATACTGTATTTTACACTATAAAATATAAAATTATATTATTTTAAAGTGAAATCAAAAGATTTCGCGACCCCCCTGCAGTACCTCCGCCACCCCCCTAGGGGTCGCGACCCCCCTGTTGAAGACCTCTGCTATAGAAATACATAAGATTCTTTAGAAAGGGCATCTGAAGTAAAAGCCCACACCAATTCGACTGTCCAAAACTGTAACATTTTAGTAGATATTATGTGCCTCTTACATATTTTGGACAGCAATTTCAAACACTATTATTACACATAATTTTAAAGTGACTGCATAGATACTCTAACATATATCACTATAGTACACAATAGTGGGATATTGGTGGTGGGCTGGTGGTGTGGGGGTCAGAGCGAAACATTTAGAGCATCTATTGAACTCCTTTATTAACTCTCCATTTACTGCGGCGCTCTCTGGAGACGAGCTTGTTATTAGCTGTGTTTTATTGTTGCGGGGCTGCTGGGTCAGACCACTTAAACCTATAAACAGCAGATCTCATGCACTGGCACCACACAGGGCCAAGCAACAGCAGAAAGAGACCAATATAAGATTATCAATGAGGGGGATTGTAACTGAAGATGTAAGAGAACTAAAACGGAATTAAAGTTCAGAAAAAATTCAAAGTTAATGTTTCAATGGTTTTAAAAATGCAGTGTTGACAAAGTTAAGGCTAGAAGTAAAATCTGTAAATCATCTGAATGTAATCGTGAGGACTAAATAAAAATCATGATAATTTTATAAACCAAATCAGGTATTTTCTATTCAGTCTACTCCACTGTTAACTTACTTTGTATTACCCAAAGGAGACATATTGCGCTTGTGTCTGCTATAGCTCAAATCTGTGGCACCCATGGATCATTATGCAATAATTTGCACATTGTAAATCCCAATATTCATCTAAAATGACTGAATAAAAGAAACAAGTCCGCTCGCTGACTTGTGTGTTAGAAAACTGCAGTGCCCAGTATGAGCTGACGTTGCTGTACAGTTCATCAACAAAGAGTCATGCAGCTGCTGGCACCACCACGGATACACTAGCGAGCAGATTTAGGAAAAATAGAGCAATGGCCGTATTCCCGTGGCAGTGAAAACGTTGTGTCTTGAAAATAAACAATAAAAAATTGCTCAAACATGCACAAATCACTCCAAATACAACTTAAAGTAACTTAAAGTAAATGAGAACCCGAAAGAAGTATGGTTAAAAGCTCTGAAAAATAGGTCTGCTTTAAGCTGTTCGCACAACATTTCACTGTTTTCAAATATTTTTTCCTCTCACAGTAATCGTAGCACTGAAATTTGAAAATTGTGACTTCTTTTCATAAACTTTTAGCTTATATGTTTTTGATAAATTGAAAGAATGTCTTATCTTATTTCCTATAATTACCATTTTAATTCTGATTTGGGGGAAAAAAAAATCAAAACTGAGCATAAAAACTTGCAATGTGAAAGCTTTGGTCATTTAAGATAAGATAAGATAAGATAAGATAAGACTTTATTGATCTCACAGAGGAGAAATTCACTTGCCACATTAGCTCCAGGCAGTTTAGTGCAAAAGAAAGTTAGAACAAAAAAATGTATACAGACAAGATAAGTAATAATAATAATAAGTAAATAAGAAGATAAGATTTGCCATTTGTTTTTATTTTTTATGGCAGATCGCAGTATTGTTGTTTATGTAGCTCTTGTTTTGTAACGTAGCCGTGTTTTGTAATGATGACTCGAAATGCTCAGGCTAGGTAAATCTGCTTGACAATCTGCCTACACGTGGAGATAGGCTGCAGTGTTGTTTGTGCAGACCTAACAGAAAGAGTACGAGAGTCCACAGAGAGGCAGAGACAGACGCAGACAGACAGAGTGGAGAGAGTGGAGAGAGAAGCCTGGAGGGTGATGGAGGTCTGAGCGCAGCGTCTCAACAAAATGCCCGGTCTGATAGAGCGAGCGAGGCCGTGAACCAGGATCCAGCCCTGTGGCAACCCTCTGCTCTGCTCTGTGTGTGGGAGACAGAGGAGACACACTGTACAGAACATCTGAATATCCAAGTGAAGACGATACGAATGGTTTATGAAGCTGACCAATAATAAGAAGATACATACTTACTTTGGTTTTCTATTGTAAATACTGAGAAAGTAACAAATGGGACAAACTTCTTGCTTTTTAAATGCTTTTGGACACCTTTGCACTGGTATTTTACATTATATGGCCCTAAAGAATAAACAGTTCCTTTGTATCTGCTCATTCACTAGTTAGAATGCTTGACACTGTGCTTCTAACGGCGGGGAACGAAGAGTTTTGAAGTGACAGCAGTTTGCTTTAGTGTTTACTTAGCTTTTACTTGAAGGTACACAATGTAGGGTCATTCCAGAAGCCTTGATTGAAAGTCTCACTCTACCTCATGCAACCCTGTTATGCAAATGATCAGAATAAGACAATTATTATTATTTTTTCCTTTACTTATTTGCATAAATAAGTTTTTCCTCTTGATTAGCAGTAACAGCTAAACAGCTTCTACTCCTGAGATAAAGCTAACATTAGTGCGGAATTGCAACCCTGTTACTGTGATTAGAGTAAATAAATAAATAAACCAAATAAATCATGTAATAAACATTGTACCATTGATCCGTAAGATGAGCTAATCAAGCATTTGATAGTTTATTACCTATTATTGATGAATATGTAGCAGAAAATCAGAAAAGTGAAGGATTATTTGTCAAGAATTTTAAAGCCCAAATGTCCTCCAATTCTGGAATGACCCTGTAACTTTCCTGATAGAGTGGCATCACTATGGGGATGTGATTGCTGTGATTGCCCGAAATGTCCCACAGTATGCTATTTCACAAACATACATTTATTCAATTACAAGTGTTTTTTAGTTCAGTGGTACTTTATAATTCTTTAAGTTACAGGACAGGTCTGTGGAGAGGTGACCCGTAATTTTGCCTGGTGGGATCTTATGCTTGTCTCTCTGAGGATAAATAAATCAATGTCATACTGTGGAACATTATCAGAATCAGAAAGGTTTTATTGCCATATGAGTGAACAGGTTTACAACATTAGGAAATTGGTTCGGTACATGGAGCGAAATGTAGACAAACACTTAACATGCAACAAATAAAATAGACTATGCAATGACATTCTTCTGGACAAAAGCAGGTGGCAGACCCTCCATTGCAAAAGTTGCAGTGTGCCTTTATTTTATGTATTTTTATTTATTTATTTAAAACAAGGACCGTGCACAGAAAACATTCATCTCAGTGAGAAAAGATGCTTTGTGCCAGATTTAGCTGCAAGCTACTTTCCGTCTGCAGTCCTTGGTCGGGTACAAAATACATTAAAGAAAGTATTTACATCAGACCAACTCTAGCTACAACATTTCATCATTAACAGTGTCAAATGCACAAATGCACAAATGCACAAATGCATAAATGCAAAAAGAATCAACAAACAACCCAATCCTCCCCTTTCTTCTTTACCTTAAGTCAACCCCAGTCTGTAAAAGTAGACAAGATACTTTTGGAAGAGCATCTGAAAATAAAAAAGGAAAGAAAATCCAATTCAGTGCTATAACTGTACCATCTCAGTATTTAGTAGTTACAAAATATACCTAAGATCTACTGTATTTAGATTTCCCAGACATCACTACCAACGTAACCACCTAAGATACCCAATACTTGCTCGGACAATGGGGACAGTGCAGTGGCCCTTGGGTGCCTCACGCTGGTGTGGGTTTTTAGTTTTGACGCTGACACTTTGGGACAAGAGGACACCCTGGCAAATGATGCTTATCGTAAGTGAAGCCCCCATCTGTACGGGTGTCCCCCACCAGTCAGCCATCCATACACAGACATACACAAACATACACAAACGTACACAACACGCACACAATGCTAATAGGTCCTGACAGTGCTTGTATTCACTCGGAGCTGGTTTTCCTCGTGCATGTCCGCCACTGTAAAGGAAAGAGATATATAACAGGATATGCACCATGGGACAGGAGGCGTAGGGTCCTAGGCAGGCTGAGAAACACCACCAGACAGAAGAGTGTGTGAGGGGCCAGACAGAAGAGTGTGTGAGGGGCCAGACAGAAGAGTGTTGGAGAGCAGACGCCTACAGGACATGTCGTATCACAGGCAACGGAGCAGAGTTAACAGCAGTAAGGTTGATTGAAACAATGTACGGTTTCTTAGATATTTCATTCATTTTAATACAAAGAAAGTATCGTTCAGATCTGTATTCATATGTAAGTAAGACCGTAGACCTTTTAACAGTTCAGCAAGAATGTTAAATATGTTGCGATAAGAATAGAAAACTACATAGACCACGATTCTTTAGTCTCTATCAGTGTAGCTAATATCAAGCAATTACTGAGTGCTGTATATATGTTCTTATCAAGAGACGACCAAGATTCAAAAAGGTTCAAATTTACCAAAAGTTTATTTCCCTAATAATATTTCTAATACAGAGCTCTGGGTCCAAATTTCTGCCCTGGTGCGTACGCCTACATACGACTTACCCAATGCTTACAAAGAAGTGACTGCCCCTTCGATATCCAATACAATCTTTAATATTCAAATATGCAAAACGACATATGGATCTGATTTCACTCGCTCCTCCTCGCTTTCTCCCACTCTGCCGCCGGACACGCCCGCTCTTCCTCTCAGTTTGGAGATATCCCTTCCTGGCATCTCAGCAGCACGCGAAGACATCTGCACACATCACATTCCAAAGAACAACCCCCCTTGTGCAGAAAACAGTAATATGCTCCAGTGTTCATTTGAATAATACACAAATAAATGTTTATATGTTGTGTGGTATAGAAATATGATTAAATATATGCATGCACCTAAAATGTATTAATTCAACATTCCTTCATGAGATAAACAGTTATGGAATTACCGCAAATCTGTCACCCATGTCCAACCAGGAAGTACAATTATGAACGTGCTCAAACAAGGTAAAACTAGGTCAAATCTTTAACAACATCTCCAATATTATTATGTTAACTTTTTTAGTGAATTATTACGGAAGTCGACAGAGGCCATATTCATAAGCAGTATTTTTTCTTTCTCGTTATCCCGAGATAGCGAGATAATTAATTTGAAATCTCGAGAAAACAAAACAATTAATTTGTGATATTGAGAAAATAAAACAGTTATTTCGAGATTTCGAGAAAACAAACAGTTATTCCGTGATCTTGAGAAAACAACTGAAACGTCTACCGCCACGTGGTGACAGGCTGACTTCGGGGCTATTTCTCATTCTGAATAGACGCGTTTTTGGTCATTAGAATGTCTGGAATAATAATCGATCAGCTGATAAGGCAATATTTTGATCAGGGGTTGACACAGGGGGAGATTGCATTACGTCTTTTAAACTGGGATAATTTCAAGCTACGTCTTCGTGTCGTCTCCCGCCTTCGTTGTCTGGCCTACAAGGGGGCGTAGCAGTAGATCTTTTCTCAAGATCTCGGAATAATTTTTTATTTTCTCAAGATCTCGAAATAACAGCTTTGTTTTCTCGAGACCACAAATTAATTGTGTCTCGAGACCTCGAGTTAATTTTCTCATTATTAAGGTGGAAAATAATCATAATGAACATGGCCTCTGCCGGCTTCCGTAAATTATGTAGTCTAACTGTAGTAGTAGAAGTAGTAGTAGTAGTAGTAGTAGTAGTAGTAGTAGTAGTAGTAGTAGTAGTAGTAGTAGTAGTAGTAGTAGTAGTAGTAAAAGAGGTAGTTGTTGTCATGTGTTTTTAATCTTTAAATAGCATAACAATAGCAATAGGTAGAAATAAATCTTTGGTTCAATAAATTGCAGGTAGACCTGTTATGCTTTTAAAGGTGCATTATGTAACTTTTCTAGTGCGGAGTCTGCCACCTGTTTGTCTGTGTAGTTACTGCTTTGCCTGGAATTGTCGGCAGTGCTGCATTAAACATACAGTATATAACTTTAGTTTCACTGATTACCTGTATATTATACTAACAAAAATAAATAACTTGATCATTTTTCAAAGTGGAGATATCACTTTTTGCAAATCAACTCATCCATGCTCTGAATCCGTAATTTGCCGTCAGTTACCAAGTGTAGACATGCCATTTTTAACCTTTATATTGAAGACATAAATAATCAAATCTAATCCTCTTTTTGCAAGAGGGCTTTTCCTAAAATATTAAAACAATCTACTATTCTTCACTCCTCTTAGCTCAAATCCCACATGTATCTTCTGTTTGTTTCACTCTTCCTCGTACCCGCACTACTTACTCCACAGTGAACCAGTGTCTGTAAACACCGTATTTGTGCGGCGCCAGCATCTCACTGCGTTTTCTGTTCCCTAACGCCGCCAGAAGCTAAAGCTCGGTCGCGATGGGATGCTAGCTGTGTCTCCAGGGACTGACTTGGAGCTCATCTACCCAAAACACAACACAAAAATAAAAAGTCATCATTTTGACAGCAGCTAAAAATATGGGAAACAACCCAAGGGAGGCATTTGTGTGTCAATATTTTCTTCAGAGCTCAAGTGATTTATTTTGTTTTCTGTTTTAAAGTCTAATTTATTGTAACTTTTCAGACAAGGGCGGAGACATGATCTGTATGGGAGTTTGCGGTCTATGTGCAAAAAACAATGATTTAAAATGACTAAAATAACATATGAAGAGAAGAGATACAAGCCTGCTGAAATGTTTGTCAAGTTTTAAGCAGCAATTGAAAACTTCAACCCAAAATATATTAAAAGCCAAACACATGCACAAGACTCAGCCTATATTTGTGAGAGGCAGGGCATGGGGGGAAATTTGAGGGTTTATTTGGTTACAAAAGGACATCTGACATAGAAATTTGATTAAAATTGAATTTATTTACTGTTTCTCTTTTAATTTGAGATCATACCAAGTTGTAAAGTTGTTTTGTGTGTGTGTGTGTGTGTGTTTCATCTTGATGATCTTGTTCTCATTTTCACATTTAAAGGGCCCATATTACAGTTTTCTGATCTGTTGATGTTGTTTATTCACCAAAAACATACCAGGAACTGTGTTTTATTCCATTCACATGTTTAACATGTTTTATCCATTTAACATCTGATCAGATGATCAGAACAACCAGGTCAACGGTCAATACCCAATGTGCAATACCAAAACAGAAAAAAACATCATTAGGACAATCTGCCTTTTCATTTAAAACAATCTCAGAATGGAACAAACTTCCAACTGAGCTAAAATTATGCAAATGCTTAAAAAAAATTTAGCCTGGAAATTAAACAACAGTTTCTAAGAGTGCAGATGTGTCAGCATTAAAGTTAGACTAGACATGAGAAGGGCGTACAGGTATCGGGAAAAGAGTTTTAATTATTTTTTAGGGCAGACGATCCAGGGCAGAGGGGTGGAGAGGGTCCTTAGACGTTGAATAGGGAGGCGAAACTAGTCGCCAGCGTAATTTGAAAAACAAAGAGACAGATTAGTGGGGATCGTTTTCAGAGCTTTTTCAGTGTAGGGAGCGCTTCCCGGCAGCTAGATATAAGCAGTGTCTAACCAGCACAAGTACCAGAGCTGACGAAGCCTCTCGGATGAGCGGCGGAACGTTTTCAACCAAACAAACTTTGTCTAGTTGACAAATTGAACTTCTCCTTTTATCATATTTTTTAATAATTGATTAAATGTATCACCGCCACTGTAAATATTATGAATTGCATTGTTTTTATGCTTTATGTTCATTGTTTGTAATGTTGTTTGTCTCAGGGACTGCAGATGGAAATTAGCTCCGAGAACTAAAGTCTGGTACAAAGCAACTTTTCATTTTTTGTGATTAATGCTCCTGTACATTGTCCCTGTCAAATAAATCAAATAACCTAAACTAAACACACAAACTCTGCATATTTAGGCTGAGTTCTTCTCTAAAACAGAAAACACTCTGTTCCACATTGTGATATCAAATGTGTAATACAGGAAGAGCTCCACTATGTTTTTAAACTTCATACACTTTCACTAGAATCATCTGAATAATCTCTACTGAACTAAAGGTAAATGTTTGATGTTGAAAGTGTCCGCTTCATGACATCACAAGTTGGAACAGAGCATTTTGATCTTTGGAGACGTACAGGCTAATAATAAAGGATAATTCAAACATGTGTGAATGAAAGAAAACACTCCATGTATGTTTTTGAAGAGGTAACAACATTTTAACATGGCTTAAAGCTCACAAGAGTCAATTTTGTGCTACATAGAAACTTTGAATCATGAACTGCTTTCTATCCATTATTATATATTTGCAAATAGAGGTGGGACAATAACTGGTCAGGAATACTTTATTAAATATATTAATGCCACGAGGATGAGCTTACTGATGGTACTGACTATTTACTGAGTCTGTGGTTAAAGCGTACTCCTCACTGCTTTAAGATCACAAATACATATATTTTTTGGCTCATAATATTGTGTTTTTCGGCACAAATAATTAGATTCAATTCGATTCAACTTTATTGTCATTACACATATATAAATACAGGTAAAGAAATGTGGTTTAGCATCTAATCAGAAGTGCAAGGAGCAGCAAGTGCGATATATACAGTATATACAATATAGACAGTATGGTTGTAGTGAATTATGTACAGATAAATAGGGCAATATGAACATGTGGGAGTACTTTATTGTTAATCTGTGTAGGGGATATAAACATGTACATGTATGTATTATAAATAATGTAGATAATATGTATAGGTATAGTTTATAGGTAAATTTATACCTGTAGATCACTGTGGGTACATTTTTACTTGTTTTGTACAAATCTACATAGCTTACCAAGGAACCATATATTTTATATTAACACAATTTACATTAAGTCTCTTGCTTTTGTTAAAGATTATAAAAATACACTATAAAATACACTAAACGCTATATAATAGTCCCTAGACAATAGTCTCTACAACTGTATATAGCTGGTATTGTACATCTTATTTGATATTATATTTTATATTTTATTACTACTTTTCTATTTAAATCTGATTTGTACATATACACTTATTATCATTATTGTTATATATACTGTATAATTATGTCTCATCTGACACAGGTTTATTGCTCTTTGGTTGCAATTTCCTTCTATTTTTTTTCTTTTTACCCTCTGTTATATATTATATTTCTTGAGTGAGCTACCGTACCCAAAACAATTTCCCTTGTGGATCAATAAAGTTTGTCTAAGTCTAAGTCTAAGTCTAACAGCGTATCATCATCATCCTGTAGTCGCTAGTCTACTACCACAGAAATGTTACACCTTCCCACTCCTATTTTCAAATACCGGTATTTAAAAACATAATCAAATACGAACATTTCTTGCTATAGCCGAAATAAAGAGATAACAAAAATGACAATAAAAAGTCTGGTCTCCTGTATTTTCTGAGCCAGTGCCCTCCACACCTCGCTCGTCTGACTGACAGCTCTGACCTGAATGTGCACATATTCCCCTGCAGCCACCAGCCCCACGCATACGCACACGCGCACGCACACACACACACGCACGTAGACACTGGACCTCTATGTGCACAAGTAAACTACATTATAAAAAAATGCTTCAATGTATTTAAGATGATTGTGTGGAATCACCTCTTATGCTCCTATTTTCAATTCAGTTATAGCCACAATGATCAAAATGAGACAGCTCTGTGTTGTTTTTTAGTAATTATTATTTATATTATTTATAGTTATTGTCTGCAAACCAGGAAGTAAACCAAGCGCATGAATAATTAGGATGATAGGAATGTGTTAGGAATGTTTGAACTTCTGCTAAAACTGACACATTTTTAAAACTGTGAAAATCAGACTGCAACACCTTTAAGTCCTGATTTTGAACTATTAGCTCAGTGCTTGTTTAGGTCTGCGTTAAGCCTGTTTGATCCTATATAAGGTCTTTTATTAGCCACTGTGTACTTTCTATTTCAATTCAAATACAGCGTTGAAGGATGGACAGCGAGATTTTCCATATTACACCTCGCTTTACAACACCAGTGTGCATGTCTTCTTCATCAAGTGCCACCCTTAGCTCCTTTGTGCACATGTATACATCTTGACAGAGGGTGCACTGGGGGCGATGGAGCATTGTTTTCAGATCTCCCCTAAATGAGCCACGGGCCAGTCAAAGTGAGTGTGAACGAGAGGGAGAGCAGCCCATGGCCCTGTCTGCAGCCTCAGCCTCTAATCGCTCTGACTGCAACGTGGAGGCTCCCAGGGGCCCGCTACTCTGGCCCCCAGGTCTGAAGAGGTGCTACGGAGGCCTGTGAGGGTCAGTTTACCAGCCAATAACAATATCATGGAATTTGTTACTGTGTACGCTAGTATATCTGGGGATAAGACGGAACACATTTCCCACAAGACGAGGCACGAGATTGGGTCCATGAGACTGAGACAAGGCAATGATTTTTAATAAATACAACTGGAGTTTGGCTCATGACTTATTATATTTCTGCTGTTGTAGCACTGTTGGAATTACAGCTTCTCAAGAGATGCAATCCACTAGTGTTCACCCATTTTTGATCATTTGTCCTAATGTAAACACACAAATATCACAACTTACTTACGTTGCTTGACATATTGTTAAATTCTGGTCTAGTTGAAATTTAGTTTCGGGTTTGGTCAGTGGTGGAAGAAGTACTCAGTTTTGTTAGTTAAGCAAAAGTATAGATACTGGAGCAAAACAAGAATCAAGAAAGAGCAAAAAGTAAAAGTATTTTGCACAGACTTTGCATTGCTTCAAATGTATATTGATTTTGATGATTTGATAACTTTGTTCAACAGAAAAAACTGAATTCTCCTAGCTGTTTTTATTTGTATATTTTGTATATTTGTTTGCTCAAATTATGAACTTGATAAAATAAAATCCTCAGCTTTTCTGCAGGTCTCAAACAATAATTTAAAAAATATGTTTACTTTTCAGTCCAGGAAAAAATGTGGAGCAGAAAGTACAGATACCTGCAAAAAAGTATCCACTTTAAAATCTACTGAAGCAAAGTACAGACACCTAATTGGCAAAAAAAAAAAAAACAAACAAACAAAAAAAGTCCATACAGTCCTTCAGTACTTGTACTTTGTTACGTTCCACCAATGGGTTCAGTCCTGGTTTAGCTCCAACTTTGATGCGGCAGACGGTGGTAGTAGATTTTATTTAGTTGTATTTGAGTCCTGTATACTCCTGAACCACAATCTCAACTGGTCTCGTCCCAGTTTAGACCTGTTTAGTCTTGGTCTCATTCCAGTTTAGTCTGGGTTTAGTCATGCTATATTTTGATTACAAACTCTGAAGCCACAATTTCACCTGAACCATCTTGTTTTAGACTTAGACTTAGACTTCGACAAACTTTATTGATCCACAAAGGAAACTGTTTGGGTACAGTAGCTCACTCAACAAATATAATATAACAGAAGGTAACAAAAAAAATAGATAGAACAGCATAAAAAGAGCAATAGACCGGTGTCAAATGAGACATAATTATAAGAATAAAAAATGATAATGTGTATGAATTTTCAAAAATTTGCATGATCTGAAAATGCCCAAAAACTCCTAGACATTTTGTATATATTAATACACGTTGTTGCCTTCATTAGTGGATGGTTACAAGTTTGTGATTTAGCTGTTAGTTAAAGTCATAAGTGAGATTTACTTGAGATTAGTTACTTTTTATGAATTACCATTGTTATATGACAGATTTTAGAACTGACTCTTTACTTTTTAATTTAATTTGTAGATACTTATTACACTGTTCTACAAGCAAAATGCTTCCGGAACAAAAGTAGCGCAATTTTTCTTGGTTTAGGTCACTAATAAAGAAAAAGTAAGTCAGAAGTGCTGATTGGCTATAGTGTCCAAGATATAGTATTGGGTCAAAATAGGAAATTTATGCAAAATAAGGCAAAAACAGTAGTTTATCAGAAGGTACAGTGTGTCTACAAGCAACCAGTTCTATCTGAAAGCCTGTCTGCACATTCCAATACATTCATTTTAATATGTCTAGAGTTTTAACATCAAATATTTTTTGATTTTTAAACAAAAATGCTTAAATCTATTGTATAAACAGATGCGATTTTGATGTAAAACAATATCATTAAATATCTTGAATACATTAGCTAACCAGCACAGTTATCAATTGATTTTTAGTTCATTTTATCAATATAAATGAGATATAGTCACTTTTATCTCAGAAGCAGATCGAGTCCAAAAATTTGTAGACCAGTGAAATCAGAATAAAATAGAAAAAATAAGTAATAAAATATAAAATACAATATCAAATAAGATATCCAATCACAGCTATATACAGTTTATAATTTGAGCAAAGAAATATACAATATACAGTTTTAGGGCAAAAATAACACCTCATTATCTTTAAATCACTTTAGAATTTGAAGGAATCGACTTTGGCATGAAAAATACTGCACACCACCATGGAATTATATGTTACGCAAGTGATAATTGCAACTGTGCCCTATTTCTATGTTGTGGTGTTTTGAATGCAGGGCCTGATGATAGCAAAGGCGGAGCAAAGAGGAGGGCTCACCATCTCCTCCGTTAAGCCTGGCTGACTAATTCTTGCTGCTAATTTGCGTTTGGTTAATTAACTAATTACTGCGGATGTCTGAGGGCGAGCCTGTCTGTCAGCTTGTATCAGTAATTATTTTCATCGTTTTAATTAGACTCACTCACTTCTGCCCTCCCACCACACACAAGGAAAGAGAGATACAGAGGAACTAGAAAGAAGAAAAAATATTCTGGGCGATAAGGGTTTTAGGTGCCACTGGTGGTATGCAGGAGTCCGACAAAGTTTAGTTCCAAATGAATCTTGGTTCAGTCTTGTTGAAGTACTGGGGTTACGTTTTCCATCTTGAACAGCTTGAGTTCGGTATGATTCCTGGTCTTGTCTTATCTTATCTTGTCCTCAAATGCAGTTTAAAGATGTATTCTGTAACTTTTCTGGGGGAGGGTCAGTCAAATGGGTCAGTCAAATGCTTTTCTCTGTGGAAATGTTATTGCTTTGTCTGGAATCTTTCACAATATGGTATTAAACTAAATTTTTATCTTCATCAAGACCAAACCAGACTAAGTTACAGATCAGATCTGTGGAGAGGCAACCTTATTCAGTCTGAATGGCTGTTTTTCTAGCTAAAGGAATGAAATAAAGCTCTGGAAAAAAATAATAGATCACTGCAAAATTATCAGTTTTTCTGATTTTACTACTTATAGGTATGTGTTTGGACAAAAGGAACATTTTTGTTTGAGTCTATAAACTACTGACAACATTTCCCCCAAATTCCAAATAAAAATATTATCGTTTAGAGAATTTATTTGCAGAAAATGACAAATGGTCAAAATAAAAACAAAGATACATGTTTTCAGACCTTAAAGGGATATGGCACCCCCAGGTCAAACTTGGGCATCTCCCCACAGTCCAGAGATTAAAATAAGTGGTGGAAAGCGTTTTTCCAAGCGTTTTCCTGGTCACCACACTGCCAGGGGAATCCCTGTTACGCACCAGGAAGGGAGTTCCCCTGTTGCGCAGCGTGCTGTGTGCTTCGGCTATGTTTTTCCGCACTGAAAAATAGTTCCCACCCAAAATGACCAAGTCAAGCTCTCCGTGTTGATTTGCACATTTATTTGCACTCGATATGAATGCGCACTACACAGAAAGTAATTGGGAAACACATCGAGCAAATTAATTCCTTTTGGCCGAAATCTTTCTCTGGCGCCGTTAGACTCCAGTCTAAGGCGGAGTAGCTGCAGATAACGCGGCGGTCAGTGGCGACAGACTCGGACAATGGCTGGGTGAGCAGGAAAACGCTTTCCACCACTTATTTTAGTCTCTGGACTGTGGGGAGATGCCCAAGTTTGACCTGGGGGTGGCATATCCCTTTAAACAATGCAAAGCAACTAGATCAAATTCCTTTTAAAACAACATAATACTAATGTTTACACTTAAGAAGAGTTCAGAAATCAATATTTGGTGTAATAACCCTTATTTTTAATCACAGCTTTCATGCGTCTTGGCATCCGCTCCACAAGTCTTTCACATTGTTCTTGGGTGACTTTATTCCACTCCTGGTGCAAGAACTGAAGTAGCTCAGGTTTGTGTTTGTGTTGGAATTCAACAGACGCTGGAATGGAATGGCTGTAATACATGTAGAGATGCTGAATTCAGAAAAAAGTGCAGTGGTCTCTTATTTTTATCCAGAACTGTATCTATAGCAGGTGATGGACCCTCCACTAGAAAACTTACACAATGCATCTTTAAGTTAATTAAACATTTATTTAATTTATCTAATTTGAGGCTGCAGTCACGAGCATATTCTCCCTTCTCAATCTGAAGGTCTGGAGTTCATTGTCAGCTATGATAAGTTCAATCTGTTGTTGTTTCCTCAGGCAAGACACTTCACCCACTTACATATGAGTCATGATGTGTGAGCGTTTGTGTAGTCTGGCCCTGGTTGTAGAGTTCAGCGTGATTGACAGATGGAGAAGCTAATCAGAGAAACGCATCAGTGAGTAATAAAGAAACGGAAAGAGACAACATGAAAACTGGACTGAATTTATGATAGATGACCAAAGACCTTTTCGCGTGGCTCTGTCTGAGTTTAGCCTTGTTTGACCAGACTAAAAATCATATATATGCAGGATTTCAGTCTGGATACCAGGCTAACAGATCGCATTACTATTACTTCTTATAATCTTAACTTAGTCTTGGTTGAATTACAATTAGTTTTTAGTTCATGTTTTGTCCTTCTTTGTTAAAGCTCTTTTAGTTCACTGAAGATGACACTTTGTAGCCGCATATTCTCGGAGGTGATACTTGGTGGGAAAAGTTTGAGCGTTATTTGATGGCTGTGAGGACTTGCACTATAAAGACAAGATATGCCACAGCCCCAAACTCAAAACTAATAAGAAACCAACTGTCCTTATCTGATCTTCGTGCATACCAAAGTTACTGAATGAAAGTTCAAAAAGCGGTCTCAAAGCTTTTCATGCTAGGCTTTTGAGATGTATAAACTTGTATAAAATAGATACCCATCAATATAAACAACTGATTCTCTATTCTGCACCCAACTCATTCTCCACCTGCTTTGATTTATTATTATTGCAATGTATTCATATATGGGTGTGAAAATAGCATCCTTTGATATCCAACCAGGCTTTACAGTTCATTTAACCCTTTTGTGTGTGTCAAACTATTTCTCCTGCTAATGAAGGCCTGCTCTGGGGCATGTAAATAGGAAAATTGTGGTCTTTATTTAGCAGAATGGCTACTAGCAAAGCTAATCTAGTATGCTTATTTATACATTTTCCAATTGTTTTTCTAGTAAATCCTTCAGTTTTATATTAAAAAGCTAGGCCTAATATAATATTTAATATAAGTCTGTTTCATAAACTGTACACTCTACACCAATTTGTCAGTCTTTGTAAGTATAATGGTTGAAATGGTTATTAATTTACCCTAGGGTTAGGCAAAAGGTGATTCTTTCAAAGTTCATGGTAAACAACTAGCATGCCTAAAGCGCACTTCCTCTTTCATAGAAGATAAAATGCTTTATAATTAGATGCAGATAGGACACAGTCTCATTTTGACCCTGAGAGCCACTTTACAATATCTGCACTAGGGTAAAAACTGATTTTGTCCTACATGTAAAACGATTGTGTACAGCCATTTTGATCACCCACTCCTGACACTGACACTGCTGCTTAAATGACTCTTAAATGACACTGACACTGCTGCTTTATTACGCTACACATTAGCCGTTTCCCAATTCAGCGAGTGCACGGTTCGGAGTGTGGTCTCAGCTTGCAGTCGAGGCGGTGCATACTCGCTCAGCCCTGCGTGCAGTCCATGGACCGCATGGTCCCGCCTCAGCTCAATGAGCCGGGTGGTCTGCTCCTTGTTCCCTAAAGACAAAAATATTATTCTATTGCGACTACTAATACTTTGAATTGGGACATAGTTATACTGTAGAATATCCAGCATTACAACAGCAAAGGAAATATAGAAGTATAAGGGAAAAAACATGTGAACGGTAATACAGGTGCCGTCAACTATGCCGTTACGGCTACCGTCACACATGTTTAGCGTAGTTTATGAAGAGTTTCATGTAGCATAGTTGTAGGTGAGGTGAACCAGTACACACATTTTATAGTGAAGTCGCAACTGTCACATGGCAATGTTGCTGGCGAGTCCATCTTTGTAGTCATATATCCTGCCGCGCTGTGCATGCTGGGGCTTTTTGAGTGTGCGAAGAGTGCATGTTTGCACGCTTGGTCCACGCCCCGATTTCCATGGAAACGACTTAATGTCTTAACTGTGCATGGGACAAAAACGAAATGGAACAGCAGTTGTCGCGCCGGATGTGACGCACATCCCCCTCCAAGCACGCTCCGAACCGTGCACTCGCTGAATTGGGAAACGGCTATTGTGTGTTTTACCTATTTGTATTATAAACAAGTTTACTGTACTTTTGCTATGGGTATATGTGATGTTTTAGTCATGGTGTTTATTGTCTTGTTTATCAGATGTAATGCTACAATTTCAAATCCTGTGTGTGCAACCTGTACATATGGGCCGTTTCCCAATTCACCGACGGCACACTTGTGAGCGTCCTTGGAACGGGAAATGCGTCATATCCGGCGCAACAAGCGTTTTTTTCGTTTTTTTCCCCCTGCACCGTCGAGACGAGCCCTGAACGGCGCTGTCGTTTCCATGGAAATCGGGGCGTGGACCAAGCGTGCAAACATGCACGCTTCGCACACTTAAAAGCCCCAGCATGCACAGCGCGGGAGGATATATGGCCGTTTCCCAATTCAGCGACGGCACGCTTGTGAGTGTGCCGTCGGGCTGTCGTCGAGACGGCGCACACTCGCTCTGTCCTTAGTGCACTACGTTTCTCACATGGGCGTCTGCGAAATGGAACAGGTCCCGCCTCAGCTCAATGAGCCGGGTGGTCTGCTCCTTGTTCCCTAAAGACAAAAATATTATTCTATTGCGCCTAGTAATACTTGGAATTGGGACATGGCCAATGTTCCCCCTAATTTTTAATGTGTCTGAGCAAACACACAATAACTCCACATCCGAAATGCCCCCCCTGATTGCCCCACCTGATTTACAGTGCGCTGCATAAGTTTTCTTGTGCGCTGAGAATGTGCGAACAGTGCGCAGCTTAGAGTAGACGCTGGACATGGCGACACTGTAGAATATCCAGCATTACAACAGCAAAGGAAATATAGAAGTGTAAGGCAAAAGCATGTGAACGGTAATACAGGTGCCGAGATGCCGTTACGGCTACCGTCACACATGTTTAGCGTAGTTTATGAAGACTTTCATGTAGCATAGTTGTAGATGAGGTGAACCAGTAAGTATATTTTATAGTGACGTCGCAACTCTCACTTGTGGATGTCGCTGGCGAGTCGGTCTTTGTAGTTCCGCGCTGTGCATGCTGGGGTGGAGTTAGTGTGTGTTTGCTCAGACACATTAAAAATTAGGGGGAACATTGGCCATGTCCCAATTCCAAGTATTACTAGTCGCAATAGTATAATATTTTTGTCTTTAGGGAAAAAGGAGCAGACCACCCGACTCATTGAGCTGAGGCGGGACCTGTTCCATTTCGCAGACGCCCATGTGAGAAACGTAGTGCACTAAGGACAGAGCGAGTGTGCGCCGTCTCGACGACAGACCGAGACCACACTCACAAGCGTGCAGTCGCTGGATTGGAAAACGGCCATGGTTTTGACAATAAAGCTGACTTTGAACTTTGAACTCCTATTGGTCAGGCTCCATCATGCTCTGAGTGATTGACAGATGGATTCAACCATTCACAATTAGGTATGAAGTCTCAAAAGCAGCAGATGACTTTACTTCCCCTTAAAACCAAATAAGAATACTGTATGCAAACTGAATCTCATTAAAATCGCACCCCCGTAATTTTCTGCAAGTCCCAGTATAATACCCCTGGAAATCCTATGTTACACAAAACACAGGTACCTCTACTTTTACACACTGGTTCTCCATCTCCCTTAGTCTGCTCCATCCTGTTGACTGGCTGTTGTTGTTGCTGAGGTGTTTGAAACTCAGAATAAGATGCCTCCTCATCAGTTTAGTGTGGGGTCAGGCCCTGGCACGGAGCAGGGAGAGAGGGAGCCTTGTAAACACTGAACACATCTCTGGCAGCACATTTCATCCCGAGAAGCCAACTTTAGTAAACAGGCAGAACTAATGAGGACAGTGAACACATACGCACACACACATACACACAACACTAGCCCAGGGGCCCGGGGCCAGAGCAGCCCAGATACCTGATGGGGAGCAGGGACATCAAAGCTGCAGGATTAGAGAGAAGAGAGAGGAGAGAGTGCCGCGGGGAGGAAATGCTAACTTATTATCCGCTTCCCAGCTAATCCTGTTATCTACAGAATATAGCTGTGTTTAACCCCCCCACATACACACACCTCCATGGCTGGCACACACACACATACACACTCACAGGGGGAAATGTTGGGGTGAGTTGGGGGAGAGACAGACTGGCCCCCGGACCCAAAACCGAACCACCCGGACCAGATGGTAGGGTGTCCCCAGTTAACAACCACTATGCCACCAGTTCAAGACCAGTAACAGATGTACTAGTAACTTTGGCATTACTGCATCAAAAATCTCAGTGCTATTGTGGACTTTCACTGTATCAAATAGAAAACTCCCGGAGATAAGGTCAGACTTTGTTTTCTGTGTAACTGTAAAAGTACAAAGGATACTACAAAGTATGTCAACTCTTTGCTTCTTTACAGCTCTGCAAAAAAAATAAGAGACTACTGCAAAATGATCAGTTTTTCAGATTTTACTACTTATAGGTATGTGTTTGGGTAAAAGGAACATTTTTGTTTGAGTCTATAAACTACTGACAACATTTCACCCAAATTCCAAATAAAATATTACATATTTAGAGCATTTATTTGCAGAAAATGACAAATGGCCAAAATAACAAAAAAAGATACATACACCTTAAACAATGCAAAGAAACAAGATCAAATTCATTTTAAAACAACATAATACTAATGTTTACACTTAAGAAGAGTTCAGAAATCAATATTTGTTGCAATAACCCTTATTTTTAATCACAGCTTTCATGCGTCTTGGCATGCTCCCCACACGTCTTTCACATTTTTCTTGGGTGACTTTATTCCACTCCTGGTGCAAGAACTGAAGTAGCTCAGCTTTGTGTTTGTGTTGGAATTCAACAGACGCTGGAATGGAATGGCTGTAATACATGTAGAGATGCTGATTTCAGAAAAAAAAAATGCAATGGTCTCTTATTTTTTTCCAGGGCTGTATGTTAAATAAAAATGTTGGAAGTATGTAGTTATTATGCTTAGGGTTTATCAAAGTATATTAGGAAAAAAGTAACTTTATATTAGAATAAAATGGTCTTAGATTTGATTATTGTTTACTACATCACCGGTGCCTTTTTGCTGAGGGAACTATACGTTTACCTAAAGAGAATAAAATGGATATTCTTGAATTTATTAAAAATATATATAAAATTTTAAACAAAAATTGTACTAGAATTGGTTGAAAAGCACTTTTGAAATTGTTTTGTTTAACCAGTATACTGTACTGCAAGCTTTGTTTGACAGGCCTGTGGCTGTTTGTACAAATGAGCTTATATCAATACGGGTCCAATGTAACTTTCTCTACCTAAACAAAACCAAACTTAAGTTTACAGCTACAATGTTCTGTCAAATGTAGTGGTATCGCACTACTAAAATATCCAATATTAAGAAAAAAGGCCTGATACTTGATACCAATTTGACATATCACAAATATGTATGTATTTTAACAATGGAATGTACACAGTCAAACACAATAATGTTACAAAATAGTATTATTACTACTCTATTCAAATGTAGTTAATTTATGTAATTTGTTCAGTATCAAAACAGGCTCAGATTAGAAATGGGTTACAATATTAGACATACAATACTAAACTACATTCATTAGTATCTGGGTATCAATATTTTCAACAAACTTAATCTAACCTAAACCTAAAAAGACTCAAAGACTGTCATTACCCCCAAGCTGACTCTGGACAATACTCTAAATAATACTGAACTCTCAATAATACTGCACTAAACTACTTTTTGTTATGCATAATATGTTTACTGCTGCTGCTCTATATGAATGTATCATGTATGTCACTACCTCACTGTAAATGCTACTGTTACCTGTGCAATAACCCACGTGCAATACTTATACCATAAGCTATTATATTTTGTGCAATCTGTGAAACCTTTTGTATGTTATTATATTTTATTACATTTAAAAATATATATTTACTTTTCCCCTGCACTTTTTGCAACACTTTTTTACCATGTACTATTATTGCATGCTATTACCGTAGTACTTCTTGACTATCTTTGGAGATCAATGGTTCTTCTGATCCTAAGCATTTCATTGCATTGTTGACCTTGTGTTGATCCTGCATATGACAAATAAACAATCTTGAATCTTGAATCTTGAATCTACACTGCATAAAAAGTTGCTTTCACAATCAACAAACAGTATTGCTTTTGCACTACAGCTGTCATCTGCCTATACTAAATAAAAACATACACTAAATTTGTATCTTGGGGCATTCTAAACAAACCGTGAAGTTGTAATTACATCAAAATTACCTCCGCTGAGTGCAGCTATGAAATAAAGGCCGTGCTCATTCATTTAATACCAGCATGGAGTTTACTTCTAGCCATAATTAGCCGATTGTCCTCTCTGACCGCAACACCTGTAAAATAAAGACAGAGTATATAACAAGGCCACAGGAGTGAAGTTGAAAGCAGCCGTCCCTTACAGACACGCTGTTTTGAAGAGAACACGCGGTGAATATATGTGCACTAATACTGAGAGATGAAGTGAAATTGTCATTAGGCTAATCAGCTCTAAACTAATTGGGAGTCATGGACCCTCCCTATCTACTAATGCTAACCCTAAACCCCAGCTCATATCTGGAAGGAGATGAGGAGAAGCGAAGGAGTGGAGACCGGGAGAGAGGTACAGAGGGAGAAAGGGAGAGGAAAAAGAGAGAGAGAGGCAGAGATGCGGCCTAATTAAGAGTGTTGGGATTTATGCAAATGTGCTACTGCCGCTGATATGGTAATGGAAGCCTGCAGGCCGGAGCAGGCTGTGTGCAGAGAGAGTGAGAGAGAGAGAGAGAAAGAGAGAAAGAAAGAGAGCGAGGAGAGAGGCTGACAGCTGAGAGGAAGGTCACAGCCAATCACCATCTGACTGTGCACACTGCCCCCTGGCCACTTCACCACAGCGCTGTCCCTGTCTCTCTCTTTCTTTCTTTCTCTCTCTCTGTTCTTGTGTCTTTCTGTCTCTCAATCTCTCTTCTCTCTCTACATCTTTTTCTCTTTCTTTATATCTTACTCTCACACACAGTCTCCGTCTTGCTCTCCTTGCCCTCTTTCTCCCCCCGCCTGTCTCTGGCCATCTCTGTCAGCTTTAGCCATAACTTTTTATATTGCTCACTTTCTATCTACTCCACTTTTCTCTCTCTCGTCCTCTTTTTTTGTTTTCCCTTCACTCTATATTATACAATTTATTAATCGAAGTATTTTTCAGTCATCTCTCAAATCACAGCTATTCCATTTTTTCATTTGGAATCACACCTTTTACTGAACATTCATACTCATATATTCATTTCTGCTGCTTGATATTCTGCTAGGAGTCAATTAGTGCTTGCCTTGCAAATCCGGAATAATATCACTTTTTTTTAAAGATGGTGGAGCAGTCGGGTCCCACCTCCTTCATGTCTGGAGTCTGACGAAATATGATAATGCAGTCTGACTCGTATTTCTCCGTGACAAATGTGAAACAAAATGTCATTTCTCTCACCTCACATTAACAGAGCTTAGTGGTTCGCTCACCGATTCTGCACAAATCCACAATGTTTTTCAGTCCCTTGTGATGTTGGTTTTTCCCTTTTTTCCCCCCTTGCGAACAGTCATACTTGTTTTGATATGAATGGCGGTTCCTGGTGGAGGTGGATGGCTCTCTGCTCTTGGTGTAGACGTCTCCTCTGACGGTTCGTCTGTATTCTGTAGTCAGCCTCACTTTTTACTTTTTACTATGTGTAGTTTGATGTATTTTAGCATGGTCGTATGTGTGCACGCGTGTATGTGTCTGTTACTGTTTGGGTTGTTTGGTTTGTGGATTCGGGCACCTGTGGGGAGCTGGTTGGGTTGGTGGAATCAAATGTGGGCTGTTTTAAATCACTGTAAAGCACTTTGTGTTACATTTTTGTATGAAAAGTGCTCTATAAATAAAGTTTGATTGATTGATTGAACGATGCATGTCTCTGATTGGCTAATACCCCTGTCAGTCATGCCCATCTGAAAATGAAAGAAGTGTGAATTCTGCATTCCAGGCTAATTTAGAGCTGTAACAACGCATGTTTGCACATTTGGATTTATATTAGACCAGATAAACTATTTTAAAGATGGTGTAGCCTAATGTCTTAAAATGTGAAAAACAGAACTAGTTCAGTTGAATCTGTTTGAAGTAGTCCAAACTTATTCCTCATGGTCCTAATGTATTCCTAGCATCATAATTATTGACCACTGTGAGTTTCTAAATGCTTACAGGACCAGTCTTACCTCCTGGTTCACAGATAGTGAACCAACGTGAAATTCGTCTTTGTTTTTCCTATAAGCATACTGTTCAAAACCACCAGCTCTGCCTTCAGCACTTTCCTATTTAAAGTGTCACCATACCACATCTAATGTTTAATACAACAATTCCCTGTCCAAATATACGTTTAATACAACAATTCCCTGTCCAAATATACATCTCCAGAATGTATCAGACCTCACATGAAGATAAAGAACAGCCATCTCAGATAAGTGTTAGCTCTTATGATTCAACAAAGTCACAGCTCCCTGGGCCATGTGGTCATATCAACACATCGCAGTGTAATCCAGTTAACAGAGTATCCCAAATGACTAAATTAATCAGAGAAATGCTATCTCCTCGTCGTACAGAGCCACTTTGAAGTATACGCACACATACGCACAAGCAAACAGAGGACATTAGTGTTGGTCAAATGGAGAAATGGCTTCACCTGTAACAATAATAAGCCCTAAAACCCATGAAGAGTCTAAGAGATTGGATCATTATTGAGATACAGCCTGAAGCTGCAGAAACAAGCTCTTCCACTGCAAAAAGATTTACACTAAACAGAACATGAAAACAGGCGCGTGTGTCAGTGAGCATAATGAGAGTGCTTTGTACATACAGTTGACTCACTCTGTCATAACATACATAAGCTCTGTGCAGCTGTGATCCCTGTGTGACAGCTGACAGGTGGTGCGCAGGTGTAAAGCTTCACTCACCAGGCAGAGTGAGAGGGTGAGAGAGGGAGTGACGCAAGGATAACACTACTGCTCTTTTACATGTGTCATTCACCTGTGTTCTTACAGATGTGTGTAAGCCCAGACCTGACAGCAGGCTGTGGATAGTGACCGTTAGCAGGCAGTTAGCATGTAGCTCTGACATACACCCTCTGAGAGTGTGATTAAAGAGGAGCAGAGCCAGGTGGCTTTGAGCTCAGCACCACAAACCTCCATTCAAATAATGAAAGCAATAAAAGCAACCACAACAACAACAATAATAAAAGCTTTGGAAAACATTTCATAAACCATCAGCAGCCAATTAGAGGTGCAGCGGCCGGGTGTGCATGTGTGTGTGTGTACGTGCGCACGTGTGTGTTGGGCATTAGAGCGGCAGGCCCAGCCCGGCTCTGCCCTGCAGGCCCGACCTTCTAATCATTATCTGTCTGTCTTATTACGCTCCAAACCGGGCCACTCTTAAATAAAATATGCAAAGGTTTCTTAAATGATGACCCGAGGCTGCGCGCGCCGCCGCTGCTCTACATGCTGTTAATCTGAGAAATGCAAATTCCCTTCATCTCGCACTCGCCTTTATTAACTTTTTTGAATTTAAAATTCCACGAACAATGAGTTCTGTCAGCTTCTGAAATGATATTTTCTCTGCTCTTTTTATGTGCGCACGGAAGCGAGTTTAGAGCATGAAATTACCAGGGGAAATATGAGCGGTTTCATCTCTCCCGCACAATTTAATTGGCTGCTTTGCAATTATTAGTTTTGCTGCTAAGTTTTTTATACTTTACTGTTACTGTTTCCTTAAAGTGGCAGATCACAACAAGGTTTTATTTTGGAGTCTTTGCACCTGCAGTCCTCCCCCTCTGCACCGGCCGCTCTGATTGGACGATGGGCTCCATGTGATTTGCTGGTGATTTCCCTGCGTGCAGTGGCTAAGGAAACCTGTGTGTTCCTGTTACACAGGACTTATGTGAGTCTATGGCAGATTTCACACACTGGAGGATGTCCAATGCTGCTCTTTCTCTTGCCTCTGCTCCTTTCTCCTCTGCACTGGGACTGTATTATTCTCATTCACCCAGATTCACTCTGCTTCACTGGCCTCATTCACACTCACATTTCTCTGCTTTAGGATCAAACACGGTGAACTTGTGACTTCTTCACTTTTGACACCAGTAACACTCAAGTTCAGCTACATTACGAGACACAGTTCTACTGTGGTAAAGGCAAAGAGTTCAAAGTTTAGTTGTGATCTAAACTGTTCTAATGTCTGTCACAGATGGGGTTTGGATTATCCACCTCTACTACTCTACTGCCCATAATCCTGCCCTTTATGAATTCAACTTCTAAAATCTGCATTTCAACAATAGATATTTTATATGAGAACATCTCAGCAAAACATCTCAAGCCTATAAGGGTTATACGAGTTTGTAGCTACAGAAAGCAGTGACAGACATTAAGGATGTGAAGAGGGAGAATTTTCTAAACATATTTTTACACAAAATGATGTGGTCTACTCCATATGACTAAACCAATCTAAGCAAAATCAAGCTGAATATCTCATACACAACTTTACAGTACTGCAACATACTGTATATCTTTTAGTTTTAATCAGCCTGCTCTAAAAGAACAGAACTGACAACAAACTACAACTGAACTACTGCTGGGAATAAAGTGAATATCCAAAAAAAGAGAGAGAATTCATAATTAAAACTGAAACTTTGCCTCAGGTTAGTGACAGTGAGAACATGAAACATTATCTGCAATCTCTATCACCTTTGGCTATGTCCTTGGCTACTGTCTAATGCTGGTATTGAATAGTGATCCATCCTGCAAAAACTAGATACATAATTTTGAGAAATGGTTTGAGAATTAGAGGTATTATGTTCACTCAAGGACTTTGGTAAATGTGCTCTATATTTAATGCATAATGCAATAGTGAGAATAAAGGTTTTGTTTTTACAATTTCAACATACTTGCAAAAAACATGTAGGTATTTGTAACATAAATGTTTGAAAGTTTACAAAAAAATATTGTTAAATCAGGTTAAGATCAAGGTATAATTTATTGATCCCTGTAAGAAGATTTGACACATCCTTCAGTGCCACAGGGCCAACCGGCGAGGGGCTGTTTGCAGCTCCCAAGGACACTTTTCCAGATCTTGGTCAGGATTATCATAGTTGGAAGACTGTGCATATTGTTGATGGGGGAAACCGGAGTGTCCAGAACCTGGGGCCTTCCTGCTGTGAGACAAGAGTGCCAGCTGTGGTTGGGGTCCAGACACACACTTGATTCTCCAATACTTTATGACGATGTGAGTCACTGGTGAATCCGTTCAGATGGGCATGACTGACAGGTGAATTAGCCAATCAGGGAAATGCATGGTCTCTTAGTATCAAAGCAAATAGAGTAGCTCTTGACAAGGAAAAAATATTACTGGGGGTCATCATGGATTTCTGCTGAATCAATGAGCTAAACTCTGTTAATATGAGGTGAGAGAAATGGGTCATTCCAGAATTGGAGGACATTTGGGCTTTAAAATTCTTGAAAAATAAACTTTAAATAAACTTTTCTGATTTTCTGCTACATATTCATCAATAATAGGCTAGGTAATATGGCTATATTATAATATAGGCTAATCAAATGCTTGATTAGCTCAGCTTACGGATCAATGGTACAATTTTTATTACATGATTTATTTATTTACTCTAATCACAGTAACAGGGTTGCAGGTAACAGGGTTGCAAATCTGCACTAATGTTAGCTTTATCTCAGGAGTAGACGCTAGCTGTTTAGCTAGCTGTTACTGCTAATCAAGAAGAAAAACATATTTATATAAATAAATAAGGGGTTGCATGAGGTAGAGTGAGACATTCAATCAAGGCTAACTATGTTATAAAAATATAAAAAATACAAGAGAAGATAAACCTTTGCTCTACCCATTCTTTTGGAAAACTGTTTGATTATGTCAAGTCCAGGGGATCATGTTGTTCTGCTTTCTTCTTCTTCTACCAGGCTAAAAATGTTCTGGTAACAGGGTTGCGTGCATGTTGTGGGACACATGTTCCATGAATAATAATTATTACTTGAAATATTATGTCTATTAAAACAAATGTTCCCACAGTTACAAGAGATGGCAATGCAACAAATAAGACAAAAAAAAGATAATAATAAATTTTAATTTATTTTTACTGTTTTATTTGAGATTCAGTTTGGCCATTAGAGGGGGTGGGACAAGAGGAAAATGGCATTTTGGGGGGTACTCCTGACTTATTTGATATTTAAAAAAATATTTTCAAGCATTCTTTTCTCTTAGTTTTTTAGATTTGGTCTCAGGACAAGTAAATTCACTCATAAACTGCATGTTTTAGTATTTTGTATGTGGATTATTTAATATTTGATGGGTGGGATGTAAAATGTCCTCCAATTCTGGAATGACCCAAATGTAATTTTGTTCAAAATGATTGGTGACCAATGATCCCCTTCGTTTCATGTGCGCCACTGAAATAAACAAATCTGACTGCACCATTTACTGTGCATATGACCATAAAAGCTTTGAATCTTGAATCGTGTTTTGGCCTCTGTGGCTTTGAATCCATGGGTCAAATGCAAAGCAAAACAAACAAGTGTGGCACAACTGCAATTTTTCATGATTGTGGTTGCTGCTTAAATATTTAGTTATGTTCTTATAAACAACATCCAGGTTGAAACATTTCTTTAAAGTACAAATCTCTGAGAGTCCCCCTCAAGTTGCAGCAGCAGCAGCGTTAAACTACAGTAATCTCATCTGTGAAAGAGGAAGATGATGAAACACTAACACGCACAACCAAAACACGGCTATCTCATTATCCCTGTGTGCAGAGCTCCACACCTCACTCTGTAATTCCACTGCATTGTTTCATTTCAGCTCCACAGACACAATTGCACCATTTCTCCTCTGTCATCAAACTCTTCTATTGTCCTGGTGCACAACACTTCAAAGTACCTTCACCCCACCTCCACAGCCTACCCACAATCCTCTTCTCTTTCTGTGTCAGTGTTCATAAAAAGAACTTTCACATGTGCGCTAGACACGGGTGCTAATTTGAGCTCTGCTTTGGTTTTCTGTGAGCAAACATGACAACAGAAAAGGGTTAAGAGTATTAATTATATGTTTTGGCTCTTGAAGGAAAACCTGCTCACAACAAATGGATCTAACGGAAACTAAAAAGTGCAAAAGAACCTTGTTGTATGACTGGAATATTTCTTACAATCTTCAAACAAATAGGACTTGTTTTACTCTTGTTTTCATATTACTTGAGCACTTCACCCTTTGCAGCTGCCCTACAAAAACAAGGTTGGCAGTTCAAATCCCTGTCTACTCTTCATAATGCCATTGAGTCCTTGGGCAAGACACTTCACACTGATCCCTGTACCAGAACCACCAAAGCACTTTTAAGTCAAAGTCATAGTGTACTTTATTGCCAATTCACTATGTAACAGACATTACACAGAGGACTGAAATTGCGTTTCACCAGACACCAAATGTGCAGTTTTTTTGGCATTTAATACAAAGTAACAGTCCACAAAATGACAGTGTGACAGCATTTCAACCAAGCTATACAAGCACATACATCTATATAAGGACCCTTATCATCTACATCTATATAAGGATCCTTATCCATGAATTTATGGTTTAAATGTTATGTATATACGGTCATACTTCACCTTACGAAATTAATTTGTTCCAGAAGTGGTTTCGTAACGTGATTTTTTCATAATTAGAGTCGCAATGTAAAAGGCCTGATTCGTTCCAAGGCCCCCGATACCCCCCTACAGTGTTGTATAAAGTACTGGAAAATCAAACTCAAGTAAAAGTATAGGTTCCCCTCCCAAAAATGACTTTGGTAAAAGTCGAAGTCACTGACTGAAATGTTACTTGAGTAAAAGTCTTAAAGTATCTGGAACTTCTTGTACTTAAGTATGACAAGTAATGTAAAAATAAATATACTCAAGTAATGTAATTAAAAGTACAAGTAAAAGTATCAAGCAAAGGCAGTCTGAATTTAATATTTTTTAATGTTCGCCCCCCCCCCTTCCCCCCCAAACCTTTGTTTTGTTGTTTTTTTAGTGAAAAAAAATAAAAAAAATAAAGTACACAACACCATTGAAGGAGTGTTTTTGGAGGAAGAGGGGTTTTTTTTTTTTCCAATTGGGCCCTTAATTCTACTGTAAAACACCATGTTTGGCTCACCCATGGTAGTTCTGTGTCATATGGAGCACTGTTGAAGATATTGGGTTTGGTGATATCCATGAAACACCGTCCTATGAGCAAGTAAATGCAGGCACAAAATACGTTATTTGTAATTTAATAATTATGGTACGGTAGCACTAATGACGTGTAGTAAATGTTCTTGTTTTAAAACATCTGGGTTGTGTGGGGAATACATTTTTTGCAAGTCTGGTGAAGGCAGGTGCTGACATCATCAATTGGCACCTGACTGGAGTGGCTGCTATCCATCCATTCATTCATTCATTCATTCATTCGGACTGGCAAAAATTGTATTCCCCACATAACCTGGATGTTTTCAAACAAGAACATTCACTACACATTAGTGCCTCCATACCATAATTAATAAATTACAAATAACGTACTTTGTGCCTGTATTTAATTGCCCATAGGAAGGTGTTTCATGGATATCACCAAACCCAGTATCTTCAGCAGTGCTTCAAATGACACAAAACTACCATGGGTGAGTAGAACCAACAGGTGTAGGCTGATTGTCATGCGCAAGTAGCGAACAAGCCCAGGCACGTCCTGACTTTCTTGCAGTCAGTAGTTTTTTTTTGTAACGAGTAACTAAACGGCACATTGAAAATGTATCGGAGTAAAAGTATGCAATTAAATTCGGAAATGTAGTGAAGTAAAAGTAAAAGTAATCATTTTTTTAAAAACTCAAGTAAAGTACGAAGTCTTCCAAAATGTACTTAAGTACAGTAGTGAAGTATTATTACTTCGTTACTATACAACACTGCCCCCCTAAACCCTGTTGGAGAGTGTATTTAGAAGTGTATTTACGTTTCGGGGGATTCGGGTGGCTGCGAAGCCGAGCGCGCATTATTTAAATTTTTGAGAATTCGCGATTCGTAACTTGAATTTTCTTTCATATTCAGAGACAAAAATTTTACGTAAAGGTGTTTCGTAACTTGGATTATTCGTTATTTGGGTCTTTTGTAAGGTGAGGTATGACTGTACATAAAAACAAAACAAAAATAACCAAATGTGCAATTTAAACTCAAAACTAAAAACACGCAAACACACACAGCTACACTCATGGACATGAAGTGTATACAGACATCAACAATAAATAGACATAAGACATACAGGTAAACATATACACTTGAACAAGAAGGAAAGTTCGAGGTGGGATGAAATGTGCAATACGTAAGGTGCAATAAGTGAGGGTGCAATTTGTAAAGTGCAAGAGTGCTGAAAGCAGCATGGACATCACTTCAATTGTAGATCGAGATTAATGTTAAAGTATATTGTATTAATCCCTCATTCTCTGTATTTGACCCATTCTTCAGAGCTAATGCTATCATCAGGAAGAGGAAAATTGACAATATTTTTAGCGTTTGAGTACTTTAACAGGTGATCATATTTCTCAAATCATTAGGGGGGCACAGGATAAATGCTGGGAGGCTGTCTATACCTGCTCTTAAAAGGATTACCGTTAAAACCAAACTGAAAGAAATTCTTCTTTTTAGTGGTTAGTCTTATAATTTTAACATTAATATATGAATTTCACTTCACTTTTCCTTTCAACCCACTTTACATATCACTTTATTTATTGCTATTTTAGTCATTTGTTTTATTAAGTTTTATTGGTTTTTTTGGTTTCTGTTTATAAAATGTGCTATAGAAATAAAGTTGGATTGGACTGGAATATCACAGTAAGCAAATTGTCTGCTGTGGTGACCTTGGCAGAGAAAACACAAATGAACTTGGCTGGCGACAATAGCGATGTCAGATAAACCTGATCATCGATTAGGTACGGCTCACCGTCACCAAAAGAGCAGTGCATTGTGGGTACGACGCACACCTGCGCACACCACAGCCACAACAAACGTTTACACACAGGTTTACCCATCCTGTGATATTGTTGCCAGTGAATAATTCAATGATGTTATCTGGCTCAACCACAACAAATGACTTAATTATGCAAATCCGAGGCAGGAACCTAGTGTGATGTATGCGTGTGTGTGCGTGTGTGTGTCAGTGCGATTGACAGGAGCCTACGGGCCTTAGCTACGAAACGCTGATCTGGAATTTCACATCCTTATCCCGACCGCTCCGGGATAAAACCACTCCAAGACTCAGACCGAAGCGCCCGCTAGCCGCCCATTAGCCACGGGGCGGTTAGCACTAGTTTACCTACAGCCTTTTGATTTGCATAGTCGTCAAATGGAATTCATATCAGCGTGCAGCAAGTGTGACAGGCTGAAGAGAAAAGTGAGCTGACGGTGGATTCGTACCGGTTATAACAGGGCAGGGCTGCGTCACCGTGTGTGCAGCGTGG
The DNA here is from genome assembly GCA_036785185.1 of Paratrypauchen microcephalus. NCBI lineage: Eukaryota > Metazoa > Chordata > Actinopteri > Gobiiformes > Gobiidae > Paratrypauchen > Paratrypauchen microcephalus. Next base: position 13,072,097 of record JAVJIX010000003.1, on the reverse strand, counting down.
AGGTCGTAACTCAGGGTGATGGAGGAGGTGACTGAGCGGGGGCACCCAAAGGCCCACGCGCACCTGGGGTCATGATGTTCTTGTAGAGGGGAGACGGCAGCCAACAGAGAATACAGAAAGATGAGGTTAGGTTCAGAGATTATTCCTCGCATTAGAAGTATTTTTTAAGTACAATTCTGGAAAAAAAATAAGAGACCACCCAGAATAAGTACAAGAATAGTATTAGTAGTAGTATATAGTATTAGTATAACGTTGGATCACATGAAACAATACCACGATCATTGCCATTATGTAAAACCCCCAAAAGAAAATCAAACCAATTATGTAAATCATATTTTTTGTATATATATTTTTTTAAAGTCTGTTCCCCCAGAGTTTCCTTTTTTAGTGACACTCTTATTATTTATCTTTCTCTACCCAAATGCTATTTTAGAAAACAGCCCAAAATGTTGCTTATGACACTTCTGAAATCCTGATTCTTCTATAATAAAGCTAAACATATGTACAGTTATATTACAAAATTCAGTGTCTGTATAGCCAAACTACAGCTCTGGAAAAAAATAAGAGACCACTGCATTTCTTTTCTGAAATCAGCATCTCTACATGTATTACAGCCATTCCATTCCAGCATCTGTTGAATTCCAACACAAACACAAAGCTGAGCTACTTCAGTTCTTGCAGCAGGAGTGGAATAAAGTCACCCAAGAACAATGTGAAAGACTTGTGGAGAGCATGCCAAGACGCATGAAAGCTGTGATTAAAAATAAGGGTTATTGCACCAAATATTGATTTCTGAACTCTTCTTAAGTGTAAACATTAGTATTATGTTGTTTTAAATTGAATTTGATCTTGTTTCTTTGCATTGTTTGAGGTCTGAAAACTTGTATCTTTTTTGTTATTTTGACCATTTGTCATTTTCTGCAAATAAATGCTCTAAACGATAATATTTTTATTTGGAATTTGGGGGAAACGTTGTCAGTAGTTTATAAACTCAAACAAAAATGTTCCTTTTGCCCAAACACATACCTATAAGTAGTAAAATCAGAAAAACTGATCATTTTGCAGTGGTCTCTTATTTTTTTCCAGAGCTGTATATGATTGTACTTTGGGAAAATACTAAATAATACAAATTAAATATGTTGCATGGTAATTTGATTATTTTTATAGTTTTTATTAGTTTTCTCATGTCATATATTGTCATTGGAGTTGGTAGTAGGCTAGTGTAGTAGTGTTGAGTGTGGTAAGTGTCAAAACATCAGATGGGAAGAATACTTTGATTATTTTGCATTAAAATGTAATTTGTAATATATTCCGATACATGGATCAGTCACAGAAGGCCCGCTGTATTCTGAATACTTTGAATACTTTCACAAAATGTTATAAGATAGGATTAAAACAGCTTTATATTTGTTTCACAGCATTTATTTATCATGAGAAACAATGTATCCCTTTGATTTTAGAAAAGTAACTGTACACCAGCAAAAGAAAATATAACTGTACACAAAATTACTATTCCAAATACATACTCTCCGTACATGTATTCAGTTACTTCCCAACACTATTCTTAGGTGGTTGGAGGGAGAGTTTTTTCCCTTTTTTTCATTCTGAATAAACCGCATCTACATTTTCATTAGTTGCATTTTTCTCTTTGACAATTTTGCACACAATTCACTATTTTGGTCTGTTACTTTTCTCAAGCTCGTGTCTAACATAGCTTACAAATTAAGCAAAATGTAGGTCTACAATAATGCCTTGAGCTACAGCTATTCTAATTACTGTACTTTGAATAAAACATTGTAATCAAGTGCCAAGAACTCATTTTGCTATAGAGAACGTCGAGTGGTCTGTGTAGATCATTATCACATGTCCACCAGTTATTACAATACACAGTGGAAGTTATTTCATCCTTTCACTGTTACATTGAAACAAATCTATTGCAAAACTAGATTCGGTAAATTATCAAATTCATTTCTTTCAATAACAAAACCGCAAATTTTACTTCAATGTATTTTATACCCTCTCAAGATTCTATCCGAGTTGTACCTTAAGCTAACTTGTGTGCTGTCCCTCTATTTACTCTATTGCCACCTCCTCAGTGTTGCCTTCAGTCCCGTACATGGTCCACAATAATACCAGACAGAAACACTATATTTGACAGGGGCTATGAGCTCTTTTATGGAAAACAGCTGTATTGAATCTATTCCAGCCCCTTCCATCTCATGAATGAAATTTCCCAGTGCTCCAGGCTCCTCTGGCACATGAGGTAGTCTCTCTCTCTCCCTCTCCTCTTTGTCTCTTTCACTTCACACCTACCTCTGTCAATTACTCGAAACCATTTTTTGGCAACAGATGCACTATTAATTGAAACATTTAATTAGCATTCAAACCAGCAGTAATTAACAGACTTTTTGCGAATTCTATTAAGGGTTCAGAGTGCCTACTTTCAACAAAACTGCGTGCATGCTTATATGTGTGTGTGTGTGTGTGTGTGTGTGTGTGTGTGTGTGTGTGTGTGTGTGTGTGTGTGTGTGTGTGTGCGCGTGTGTGTGGGAGTGTGTTTATGCGTTAAGGGCCCCAGGTATAGAGGATCTGGTGGACCATAGGAGCACCAAGGTTGGACCCGCCAGGCACCCAAGGGAGACGTGGAAAGAAGAAGAAGAAAGGCTGAGGGGTGGTGAGGGAGGTGCAGAGGCAGGAGGAGGAGAAGAAAAGGAACGCAGGAGGGGGGTGGAGATAGAAGAGAGAGGGGGGAGAGAAGGAGAGGGACGGGACTTGAATGCAAAGGGGAGTGATCGTATTGGAGATGCTTATACAAAGAGATAGTGTTGAAATGTGTGTGTGTGTGTGTGTATTAGTTGAAACAGGTTAGTAGCCCGTGGCCTGATCCAGCTTTATAGTTAATGAGGGACTAGACAGTCACGTTCAATAGTGGGTCAATATTTTGTTTTTGCATTTCTTCAATAGAATTTTACAGATAATATTTCCTATGATAAAAATATGGTCACAGTCACCTTCTACATATTGAAATCCAGTGCGTACAGCCGAAAGTTAATCATTGCTACTGTCCTTTTCTACTAATTGAATTCTTATGACACACTTGAGCTCGCTTTCATCTTCTTACATCATGGTTACACAAGCTCTTATGTCATGTCGGACTGTAATGTGAACAAGGTATTCTTAATAAACAGGAGCAGGAGCGGTGCGTTAACCCATCAATCTAAAGGCTGGCTGGCAGCGCGGTTCAATCCCAGTGTAGACCAGGGTATTCAAAGACTCAAAGCTTTTATTGTCATATGCACAGTAAAGAAAGACGTTTCCCTCTACAGTGAAATTCTTACTTTGCTGCCCAACCTGGATGCCAAGAGCATGCAATTTTTTTTTTTTTTTTAAGATTTTTTTTTAAAGATAAATAAGATCAAGTATGATGGCATGACGGCAGACCGGTGCATGTTTTATGTTCTTGGGCAAGACACTTCATCCACCTTGATGTAACTTGACTGTGTTAGATTTTGAGATATTATTCTTACTTTTTATTTATTTATTATTTATTATTTATTTAAAAGGGACAGTGCATATTAATGAACACCTACAACACTGCAGTGCAAATACGCCAGATTATAACAAAAATGCTCATTTCCATGTGTAGTCCCTGGGCAGGTGACACCACAGCAAAAACAACAAAAACAATGGCAAGTAAGAATAACAGCAGTTAAACATTAAAAGTGTCCACAAGTCTGGTTTTCCTTTAGCCGCTGTTTCAAGTGTGACTTGACCAGACTTTCTTATTGATGACGGGAGAGTGTTCCAGAACTTAGTGCCCCTGACTGAGTCTCTGCGTCTGTGCAGTTCCCATCTCACTGACAGTCTTTGTTTTAATAAAATCCTGTAATGGAGGAGGAGCCCATGCAAAACTTTATATATAAAACATCCATATTTGAAATGAACAACATTATTAAAATTAAGCAGGTTGTACTTGTCTAAAATTGCACAGTGGTGAACTGAGAATGGTTTCTTGTCCAATATTTTTACAGCTTTTTAAAAAAGTGATTCAACTGGTTGGAGTGTTGTGCCCATGTGGTTTTGCAGATCTCTATATGAGACAGAATCATGGAGTGTAAAAACATTCATGCTGCATATAGACTCATAAAGGATCTTGCTTGTCTAAAGTTAAAATGAACAGTTTTTGTGAGGTGCTTAATGTGTTTCTTAAATGTCATTGTTGGGTCCAACATCAGTCCCAGGTATTAAACTCTTTGTTGAGACTGAGTTCCACCCCGTCTAGAAAGACACTGGACCGCTGTAGCTCAGCTGTTTTTTTTTTCTGAACATCATGCAGACAGATACTTTTTAAAATGTATGCTCTTGTATGCTTTGTTCAGACTGTATAACTCCTGTATACAGTGGTACCTCACCTTACGAAAGACCCAACAAATGAAAATTCCAAGTTACGAAACGCTTTCACGTTAAATTTTGGTCTCTAGATACGAAAGAAAATTCAAGTTACGAAACGCGAAATCTCAAAAATTCAAATAATGCGCACTCAGCCACACACATTATACGCTTTTCTCAGACTGGATTTAAACTTTTCTCACATTTGTCTCTCGTTTAAACACTCAAACTTTCATAGATTTTCAACAAAATGTATTAATAGTGAAGTGTGGGGGGAAGGGGGAGGGCGGAGAAGTGTGCGCGCGGACACGTGTGTGATAGCGCAGCATGACCCGGCGCGGGGCTGCGAGCACGAGACCCGTGCTCAAACCGTGCCTCCTCTAGACCAGATCTAAACCAGATCTAAACCAGGTCTAAACCAGGTCTAAACCAGGATTAAACCACCGCGGCTCTTGCATGCGTTCGTTCATCCGCTCAGACTGCGTGCGGTCCCGAGGGACATCCCCTCCCCTCCTCGCTGCTCGCCTCAGCCGTGACTCGTGAGGTACACCGGCAGAGCTAGCACGAAACCAAGAAATAGACCCGCACGCGGTGGTTTAATCCTGGTTTAGACCTAGAGAGGAGGCACGGTTTGAGCATGGGTCTCGTGCTCACAGCCCCGCGCTGGGTCATGCTGCGCTATCACACGTGTCCGCGCGCACATTTCTCTGCCCTCCCCCCCACGCACGCAGTCGCTGCTCGCCTCAGCCATGACTCGTGAGGTACACCGGTGCAGCTAATAGCAGAGCTAGCACGAAACCAGGAAATAGACCTGCACGCGGCGCTTTAATCCACCTGGTCTAGTCCTGGTTTAGTACAGGTCTAGACCTGGTCCAGTCCTGGTTTAGTCCAGGTTTAGTCCTGGTCCAGTCCAGGTTTAGACCTTGGTCTAGACCTGGTATAGTCCACGTTTAGTCCTGGGTCTACAGTCTCAGGACGCAGAACACAGTGTTACACTATAAAAAAAAGTTACACTATTTAAAAAAAAACTTGGAACGGGGCCTTGGAACGAATCAGGCTTTTTTCATTGAAATAGCTGCTCAACTTACGAAAAATTCACGTTACGAAACCACTTCTGGAACGAATTAATTTCGTAAGGCGAGGTAACACTGTAGTCTTAACGTGCATTTTTTTTTTCTATATTCTCTTATTTACTTATTTTATTAGTATTATTACTATCTTGTCTATATGCACTTTTTTTTTGTTCTAACTTTCTTTTGCACTAAACTGCCTGGAGCTAATGTGACAAGTGAATTTCTCCTGTGTGAGATCAATAAAGCCTTATCTTATTTCTTATCTTATCTTGTTTAGATTGTTTTTTAGAATTTATTAGAACACATCATGTACTTTGGTGCTTACTCTGACGTTTTATGTTCATTCTTTGTAAGATACCTGAACCTCACCCAAGACACAGGACTGTACAATACTGAAAAAGACTGATATGTGTTATGCTTTTACCGCAATGCTGATAGTATTTTACTTTTTGACATTTCAGTTTATACACATGCCTTATTTTACAAGTCAGACCATATCAAAATAAAGACTTAGCATTGACAAAACAAGATTAAATCCATAATTAAATACTTTTAACTAGCCTTTTTCATTTAAAAACACACATTTTCATTTGAGAAACAGAAAATGACTGTTACAAGAAGAACCTTGGTGTTTTCACAGTATATTTAGTTTGTTGCAATATCGAATATTACATCAGTCAATATTGCATTATCAATAGTTTTGCGCAAACTTAAAAGACTGGTACCTTTTAGCACATTTCTGATAATAATACAATCAGATACCGTCATCTTATCAAATCAATATTCCCAAACAATACACGTTAATACACATCCTTGCTCTGGTTACCACTGCTGATAGTGTTGAAAATGTAGTTCTGTAACAATATGTTTCATTGGTAACTCATAAGTCATACATCCAAATTCAAATAGAGCATATAAAACCTAATTAACATGAGGAGGTGATAGTGAATGTTTGAACACATCATGAGGATTAAGCAGTGGCCTTGTGTGCGCTCTCACTCACAGTAATATATTGTGTGTGCAGTGCATGTGTGTGTATATGAGGCCTACTTGGAAGCAGGGGCCTGGATTAGCCACGTTTGCCAGGGCTGGGGGGCAGGATTAGGAAGGCCGAGCTGCTGTCTGACGCCGCTCTGCCACCACTAATGGCATTATTAATAGGCAGCTAAAAAATTCATTAAAAAACCTATTAAAAATAAATGTGTTTTACATAAGACTTTGCCCCAGGTAGGAGGGATAGAGGGAGGCATAGGGCGAGTCTGAGTGAAGCTGGGGAGAAGCAGGAGTGCATAGAAAATGAGGGGTTAGTTTGTTAGGAGAATTATGAGAGTGGAGATAGAAGGAGCAGTAAATATCCAAACAGTTACGCGACATGTGGCGATGAGTGAGATGTGGGAATAATGAGGATAAAACAGCTAGACCGGCAACTTTGGGAAATGTCCACAAATGGCGTTGAAAGTCTACAGCCCTTGGCCAGTGTTGAATGAGTGAATACAGGCTGTCAATCAACTGTCAAGGATTACATCACAATGAGGGGAAAAAATGAGAGAAAAAAAGCGTTGCTAGACATTATCATGCTTTTTTCCAGGGATTTACTATTAAACTATAACATCTGTAGACCTGTCATTCAATGTTTTGTTAAGTCTAAATATTCATCTGAAATACCTTAATAATAAAAATGACTTCTTGTTCAAAAAGCAAAACTGATTCTTTTACGTATTTTATTGTTGAAAAAGGCTAGGACTTTTTTGTTTTTGTTTTTTAGCACATTAGAGCAGTGGACAGGGATGAGTGGTAGGTGAAAACAAACATTTTCAGAGCAACAGTAATGGTAATGCTAATGGTAAGGAAACACTGTTAAAACTCATGAACTCATAACATATTATGCCTTTTTAACAATATATTTCCCATTAAATTTTGATTTTTAGAGATTATATGCACATAGTAAAAACAGGCAGAAACAAAAATGACTGTGCTGGAGAGCATGAGAAGACCTTTTCGGTCTTATAACATCAGCTCCCCTATAAACATGATTGTAGCACAACAGTCATGAAGAGGCAAGTTGACTTTCAGAAGTTCAAATATGAAATATCAATAGAAATCAATGTTTGTTTTAATTATCTTTTAAAATAATCCAATGAGGAAATAGACTTGAGAGTCTGGGCTAAATTATTCCAGAGGTTGGCCCCCCCTAATATATGTTGTATTATCTATTTATAATCATTATATTGCTTCAAGTGGGGGCAATGATTGAACTGATGAACTGAACATTGCGGAAGAGGCAAATTCATGTTTTGTTTTGAGATCCCATGACATGGTACTTCTTGATGCTTTTATATGGCTCCTTAATGGTTTCCTAATAGCCTGGGAATTCCCAGGCCGCTTCCGTTCGTTTCGAACTGGAAGGCGGCCTGGAAACTCGTCCAAGCGAGAGTCCCAGATTTAGGGCCCCAATCAGAGAGCGGGGGAGGTGTGGCAAGACGGTGACGCGTACTACATGACAAACGGAAGCTTGTAGTTTGAACTGACAACTGACATGATTGGCTATGGACTTACGTATACGCTCAATGATAGACATTCATAACGCCCAATAAACGGCTGTTGGCAATCGCTAACCACACCTCCTCTACGGGATTTTTCGAAGCGAGTTTCCAGACCCATATCTCACTTGTGATATGGTCAGGTGTTAACCAGACTAGTTTCCTAATACTGTAAATGAATCCTTCTTCAAAATCAACACTCATGACACTCACACATCAACACTGCATGAGAAACAGAGATAAGATGAGAAAGAGTATTTTTTCTCCCTCAGAACAGGTCAAAATGGGCGTTGTTGCTTGAATGCAAATGAGGAGAAAAGAGCTGGCCAATAGTAGAGGGTGGGGGCGTGGCCAAACTCTCCGCTCTCTGCTGTCAGCCCTCAGCTGATCCATTTCCGTGGTTTTGCACGGGGGAGAGATTTGAAGCGTTCCATTGAAAAATAAACACATTTCCACAGAAAATAAAATTAAACCACTGCTGTTCAAAGGTCCAGAGGCTCAGATAAAGGACTTCCGAGCCTAGAAACACTCGGACGTGCCTCCAGGCAAATAAAAAATTTTGCGTTGCCTAGCGCATTCGCAGTCCAAACTCTCTGGGCGTGATTTACAGAGACGCTGAGTACAGACAGACGGGGGTGGAACTGCATTTGCATTTCTTTTTTCGATCTGACGTCAATAAGGTGCCTTGTTCAAAATCGCCCGTTTGAGCTCTGATTTTTTGTAACGCAGAAAAGGATCGCAAATGCTCAGTTTAGCCATTTCGCAACTTTTAACCATGGGGGGGGGGGAGCTCACATTAACGTTCAAAAACCTCAGAAAGTGAAAATTTCATGCCATGGGACCTTTTGGAACATTTTGGTATAGAGGGTTAAGAAATACATAACTCACTTTAGAAACAGATAAACAGAAATGCTGCAATTTGATGCCTTGATAGATACTTGGGCAAAATATTAGTTTTTGAAAAGAAAAGTTTTTGTAGTTAAAATTATATGAAGAATAGAAATAATTCATGTTTTTTAGTATTTTGTTTTACACTTTGATGCCATTTTAACCAGATCAACTCATTATCACCCAGATTGACTGCTCAAACTCATAAAAGCAAATGGATTATCTCAACAAGAAATACTGCATTTGCTAAAACACATACACACGCATACAAAAATAGTTGGCACCCGGTATATTTTTGCCGCGTGAAAGCATAATGCATGTGCCACAGTGATTAGCCTCTTCAAATGAGTAAAACGGTCGGGGATTATGATCTTTCAGAGAGGAGAAAGGAGGATGAAGACACTGGGGTCAAAGTTTGCTAGCTTCTGCTTTGTGTTTAGCCCCGGGGACATTTAACCAAATCAGATTAGCAACAATAGCCGCAACGCGCTCTCTCCTCTCACACACTGAAACGATATACATACAAACGGAGTGGGCGTAAAAGGGGCCCCAGAAGTGTGGAGGGGGGCCCCTGTAGCCTGAGGGCCTCATATGGAGCGGAGACAGAGGGGAGCGCAGTCACTGTTAGCATAAAGCTCATAAAACAGGACCAGGAAATAAACATAGTATATATCCACTGCATTAAGGGGATGAATCGTTATAAAATACTAGCTTCATGCAGATTTATTGGTTTACTGGTTTGGGAGACCCTAATTTCACTATATGTTGAAGCTTATACATGTATATAAAGAACAACAAAAAAGTAAAATGTGTGTCAGGTGTTCATTTGCCTTCTGGATTAGCGGTTGGTGATTCAAGCCCTGATGCTGGCAATACTCACTGCTGTTCTGTTGTTGGGCAAGACACCTTGTTTATATTAATTAACAAAACAATGATGGTGGTTGAGAGGTGTACATTGGTGTAGAATGTTGCCTTTTCTCTAAATATGGCTATACCACCATAAATCTGGCAGATTTTTTATTATCTGTCTATCAAAATGCTGCATAATGTTATACTGATAATGGACTGTTACCTGATACAACCTTTCTCACTCAGGGATAGTGGAGCTGGGCAAACAGCGGCTTAAATCCACTTGAAGTTCAAGAAACTCAAACTTGATTTTCACTGATCCAAAGATTTTACCCAGCTTTGAACTAGAAACGAACTGGCCCTCATCCTGCATCCTCCATCAGATGTTTGTTGGGCAGAGATGATTAGGAACCAGTCAGCAAAGGGAATCAGAAATAAGAGCCAATGAAAAGTTAAAGCCGTCTTACCAAATTTGGGCAAGGAAGGGCCAAAACGCAGACGGCAGGCAGGAAGTGGCACCCCCCACCGCGCTGGGAGAAAGACAGCGAAAAGTCAGCAACATTCTCACCCAGAGCAAACATCAAACATCATCAAACACACAGAATGAGACACTTTGATCTGCGCGGCCTCCGCAGGAAGCCTGCATCTTTAGAAAATCCTCCAAATGTAAATTAATTTACTACAGAAAAAAATACCCCAGGCAGTGCTGGTGTGCAAGCCAACAGCAGACATCAATGGGTTAAATCCAAACTAAATCGCACAACTGGGATGGTGGAGGTCCTCAGTCAACAAGTCAACTAACACCCATGACGAAATTTTGCATTATTCTAAATACGCAAGGGATATGCAAGTGCCACCAATCGTAATTACAGATATCTTAAGGGGTTTTGCGCTACATCATAAGTGAAGTTTTAGCAGGTGTAAGCAGACACATTTTGGTTTTGGAGTTGGGATGTTTTGCTGACAATGTAGAACTTAAGCTGATGTATTTCATGGTTCATATGGATTATACCCCTGGTTCTGAAAAATTGTGAATCTCAACATGACTGCAGCCTCAAACTTTAAGTATGAGCAAGCACCTGGACTTGAACTCTTGAACAGAAGATATGATGGATCAGCTCTGTGCAGTGCTCTCTTTTATCCAGACTTGGGAACGGTAAAACGGGACGGTGGCGCTTGAACTGCCCTGGAACAGACTGATAGAAAAGTGACAACCACTGAGCATCTATATGATCTCTCTAACCAAGTACTAAAAGTGCTACAGATACTCAAGGCAAGGTGGATGAAGTGTCTTGCCCAAGGACGCAACAGCAGTGTCAAGACAAAACAAACTTTCTCTTTATATTCTCAACAGAAAACCATGGTGACTAAAATAAATGTCATCTACTCCTTTGGCAAGAATTGTGAAATTTGTTGTTGTTGTATTCTTGGTCACATGGGAGGAGCTCGGAGTAGAGTCGCTGCTCCTCCACATCAAGAGGAGCCAGCTGAGGTGGCTCGGGTATCTGTTCTGGATGCCTCCTAGACGCGGGAGGTGTTCCGGGCATGTCCCACCAGGAGGAGGCCCCGGGGAAGACCCAGGACACGCTGGAGGGACTACGTCTCTCGGCTGGCCTGGGAACGCCTTGGGGTTCCCCCGGAGGAGCTGGAGGAAGCGTCCAGGGTGAAGGAAGTCTGGGAGTCCCAACTTAGACTGCTGCGCCCACGACCCGGCCCTGGATAAGCGGAAGAAAATGAATGGATGGATGCATTCTTGGTGTTTGTCACTTCAAATTTAGAAACACCATTTCAAAACTCGGGATGAAATAAACAAAATTACAGTGATTATTTGGATTTGATTTTTAGTGGCTGTCGTCATAGCAACATGTTTTTCGCTCTTTGATAATATTTACTGCCACATCTGCCCTGAACCTGAACCTCCCAAACCTTGCGTATTGTTCCTTACAATTGACATGCTTATTTTAGCCCTGTCAGTACAGAAAAGTCTCCTATTTCCTAACTCCTCTCCCCTATACCTCTCCTTCACACTGCACACCCCACTGTCACCCCCCAGTCCCTCTAACCCGCCTGGAGGTCCTATAATCTTTTTACAATGTGTTGAAACAGAGCAATAAATCTGTTAGCTTACAATCTAATTTCCCTGGCCTTTTGCAGAAATCCTCATAAACTTTTGGCGCCCCCATTAACGGCCATATTGAATCAGAGCGCTTAATCTGCTTCCAGGTGAAGGGTCACAAAATGAATGCGCCGCGGATCCATCACGCCGACGGGAGCAGAGAAAACCGGGTGTGGGTGCGTGGCGGCGGTAAAGGGCACCGTCTTCTCCCTCATAGGTCAATAGCTGCCAAAAGAGTCAGTCATCCAGTCTCCCCTCCGTGCGACGCTCATTCTGCATTTAATATGGACATCCAATTAATGTGAGCCTGTCTGTCCCCCTGAGTTATGGGCCATCACGCACAGTCTTATGGGAGAAACGGTGAGGGAGAGAGGGGCGGAATGGGAAAAGTAACACGGAATTGATAACTGAACTGGTTTTAGAAAGGTAGGCTGGGATTTTCAGTTGGGGCGCTAAAACTTTGCATGTGATTTGAAGAGTTTAAAAGTTGCTATGTGTGGCTCAGCGGGTAGAGCTGGAGTACATATGCAGATTTATTGTGAGTTTTCATTCTTAGACAGTTTGCTGAATGTCTCTCCTCGCTCTCTCTCCCTCATTTCCTGTACTGTTCTGATTGGAGCAAGAAATACTAGTGTAAAATGTAGTACAGTTAGTTTTTGTATAAAAGTAGAAACAATAGCAACTTGTTAGCAACCATAAAGTTTTATTTTATGTAGAGATGCATTATGTAACATTTCTGCCACTGGCTTGTCTTCATGGCGATATTGCTTTGTCTGGAATGTTCCACAGCATGACATTAAACCTTATATTAAATCTTATATTTGTTCAATTACAGGTTTGGGTTTTATTGCTAAGAAAAGCCTTGAAAAAGAAGCATATATCTGCTGTGAGTGGGTTCGCCTCTCCACAGATCTGGATCTGGCTGTAACTTGTCCTGGTGGTGTCACCTGCTTGTCTCCGCGGAGATAGAAAAGCCATGCTGTGGAAAATTGAAGGCAAGGAAATAAAACTCCCTTAAGGCAAACAGGTATAGTTATTATTGATTTTAATGAGGTCCTTGTTTTATTTTATCTAAAAGTTAACGTGAAGGGGGAGTAACAGCAGCTTCACTGACTGACTGAGTGTTAATAGGGAATGAAACACATTATGCTTCAGTATAAATGCAAAAATTAATTATAAACCTAAAATAAATATTAAAATGTGGGCAGGGGGGCAAGAGATACTTTCAGATATGTGAGGTTAAATTATATAAAGAAAGAAAAAGACACGAACAGTCAAAGGCAAAGCCAAAGAGTGCACGAATTAGAGATAATTGATTGGTTGTTGGGGCAAGAGCAGCAGCGTATGATTGGCTGCTGGGAGGGAGTCAGATTAGATTGGGTCTGGCCACCTGAACTGTGTGCGCGGTCCAAACAGCATTACACCAGGGCCAGCGATATTAAACCTGGCTGGATACAACTTATTGTAGCAGCAACGGGGATTTGTCATTGTACCTCATTATCCAATTAACAGCGTGTGGGCCAGCGGGCAAACAGAAATGCACACACCGGACCTCCACGCCTGGCTCTGCAGGTTAATATATGGGCTACAACTAATAGAAAATGTTACAGAGAAACTTTTAGCCTCGCTGCCAGCTGCTAATACCACCGACTTGCTTATTTGAAATTCATAGAAGACTTGGGCACAATAAGGCACATTGTAATTATTCTGTATGTCGTTTGATGGTATAGGCTAAATTTAGTGTAATTTCATGTTTCCTTTTACTAGGCCTAAAACATAAAAGATAAAATATTAAAGTGTAAGGTATATTCAGAGATTATAAACAGTGATAACAACAGCACAAACTTGTAACAGATAAACCACAGGTCCCTTATATGTGCTCCTTTATTTTTTCATTGTCAGCATCTATTAGTTATGTATAATGTCCCCATAGTTAATGTTAACTCCATTTGAACTTGTACTCCAGCATCAATGTGGCAACCCCAGGAGGCGTGGTGGACCACATCTTATATTGAACTACTACTACAATCAGTCTTCTACCAAGTCAGAAGATGTTTCTTTTGCGCATAGTTTGGGAATTGAATGCATGCAGTACCTCCTTCCATCCCACAGGGGTGGGATATAACAGGCAGCAAGAAAACATTGTTACTGTTTTAGAAAAAGATGTAAGGACAAGATCTTTTGAGGTGTTCCTCAAAAAGTAGGTATCAGGAGGTAATACTGCTAAAATCATGATGGTTGCTGCTCAAAGGGAGCAATGGCAAGAAAGTCCCAGCTTTTTCTGTGCACCATGTGCAGTCATTTAGTATCAAGTTTGCATGTTTGTGTATGTGTGGATTTCCTCCAGGTACTCCTGCTTCCCATTTCAACTAAAATATGAACAGGATTCTAATCTTCCAGGTAGGTGGTACTCTAGATTTGATGTGTCCACAGGTATTGCACTGCAGCGCAGAATGGGTCAAAAGAGGATAAAGTTCCCCATGAGGACACATAATTGTCTACAAATAATGATTAAAATAATATCACATATATGAGGCAGATGATCATAATATTATGCCTGATCGGCGCATATTAAGTATGTTTCTGTATGATTAGTTTTACCAGTGGTTCTCACTTTCATAGTTCAGTCATCTTCCTTCTCACGCATCCTCTTGACTGGATGTACTGAACCTTTAGGAAGACAAAAGGCAATGAATGAAAAGAAAACAAACTAATAAAGCACATATCAAAACACAAGTCACCCTGCAATCCCCCCAGATTTGGAAATACTTGGTACTAAATGAAAAAAATGTGCATTTGATTAAATCCTAATATCAGAGTGGAGTCTCTATGGTTTTGTCTGTGCCCACGACCAGGCCCCACTCTCTTCCTCTCAATGGAAAGCAGAGTTATTGCCGGATACCAGAAGTATTTGAGCAGAGAGCCCTCTAAATCCGGATGTCAGATGTTTTTTTAATTAAAAGTCTCAAAAATAGGGTAGGACATAGGAATAGGAACAGATGTAGTCAGGGTCCACATGCAATGCAAAAATATGCTGCCAACAATGGGAATAACTGGGTTCAGAAAACTGTTTACAGCAGTGTCATCGTTACTTTGTGCATGATAATCTTGCATTAACAAGACTTTCAATCTTGAAATACCAACAATTTTTTTCATCAAGTTCTAACTTTCCATTTCAAAACCAAAATATGAAATATAATATTTATGTAACTCATAACTTCAGTAAAGTGTGTGTGCGTGCATTGTTGGTGCGTGTGTGTCTGTGCATAGCATCATAGCTCTGTGTTTTTAAAGAGGCCTAATGTTTCCTGACATCTCACAGTTAAAGTATCATAGCAGCAGAACGATCGCCTCTGGCTAGCGGGATAGAGACTGCCTGGGGCCTTTCGCTACGGGCAACAGTGTCTAACTCTAGTGTGCGTGTGCATGGAGCTGTGTGTCTATTGTGCAGTCTTTTCAACATGCAATATTCTCCCTGTCACGGGCTTAAATGGCTAAACAGAGAGCTCAAGCGTGAGACAAGACAAGGAAATCAGGGCCATGGATGAAGGAAGCCAAAAGACACGGAATCATCGTGTTAAGTCGACTCTGATCATTTCTTGGCTTTGACTTTGGGAGCGCTAGGATCTCCATTAGCGGCGATGCCAGAGAGAACAGCTTAGAAGTAGTCATTTGTTGTTACTATAATGATAATATATAATGCTAGGTCCTAAATTATTCAAGCGCTAAAGGCTCAGAAGTTAGGGTAAACTGTGGCGTTTTCTTGCCTCTGCTCCAGTTAAAGAGTGAAAGGGAATGAGTGGTAATGATGTGCAACACTGTAGGCCTGGGCTGGAGGAGGTTGGGGCGCTGATTATAGGGAACGCATCCAAAGTGTTTTTGAAGGATGTGTTATTGTAGGGTCAATGGCAATAACAGCCCTTACCACTAATAATGGGACCACTCAGTACCTTGTGGTGATGTTAGCTTGTGTTGTAGTTCTTCAGCAGTGATTCATGGAGCTTTCTGACCCACTGGACTCATCCAACACTGTCTTTTTCCAAGATATTAAATAACACACCAAACTAACTTACGTTATTTTACCAAAGTTGGATTCTTTTGTTACACTTGGGTAATAAAGGTAATGGAGCATCATCTTAATTCATAATGAACAATTCAGGTTTAGTAACTACTTAATTATTACCTTACCCTTAATTAAGTAGTTACTAAGCCTCATCTTAATAAACTACATGTTAATAATGCTAATTATTAACATGTAGTAGTTCATGCATTTTAAGGCATTTTAAGAAAAAACGGCACCAAATGTTGTTTGGATTTGTCTTCCAGGATTACACACCAAAGCCAATTAGTAGAAGACAGTACATATTATACTTGTATGGTGTCTTTTAATAAATAAAATGCTTCCTGTAGTAGAAGTAGCTCTTTGAGAGAGGTTGGAAGTATAAAAGGAAAACCAGATATTACAGAATTACTCATTACATGTAGAATAAAGATCCAGACATACAGCTCTGGGAAAAAATAAGAGACCACTGCAAAATGATCAGTTTTTCTGATTTTACTACTTATAGGTATGTGTTTGGGCAAAAGGAACATTTTTGTTTGAGTCTATAAACTACTGACAACATTTCCCCCAAATTCCAAATAAAAATATTATCGTTTAGAGGATTTATTTGCATAAAATTACAAATGGTTAAAATAACAAAAAAGATACATGTTATCAGACCTCAAACAATGCAAATTCATTTTAAAACAACATAATACTAATGTTTACACTTAAGAAGATTTCAGAAATCAATATTTGGTGCAATAATTCTTATTTTTAATCAGAGTTTTCATGCGTCTTTCATGCTCTCCACAAGTCTTTCACATTGTTCTTGGGTGACTTTATTCCACTCCTGGTGCAAGAACTGAAGTAGCTCAGCTTTGTGTTTGTGTTGGAATTCAACAGACGCTGGAATGGAATGGCTGTAATACATGTAGAGATGCTGATTTCAGAAAAAAATGCAGTGGTCTCTTATTTTTTTTCCCAGAACTATATTTTATGAGGGAATGTTAAAATATGGTGGTAAACACTGGGATATCGACATCAAAAAATTGGCTAGACTGAGTAGGCTATTCGTTCTAGGATGCTGTATTCATTTGGGACTGTAAATTGTTATAACACCATTTTCAGATTTTGCCCTATTGGATGATATCAGGTATTAGCAGGTGCTTAAAGCAAAAGTATCAGTATTCGTATTGGAACTGAAAAGGCTGGACTGGTTCAACATTAAGATCATTGCCTCAGCATTACCAGCCAAAAGACATAGTTAATTCCTATCTCTCCTTGCATGATCTTTTTTTTTTTTTTTTTTTTTTTAACAATTCAACTACTAAGTGACAATTCCCAAAATGGCCTGCAGAGGGAAACACCACCCAACCTTGCCAATCTTCTCATGTCAATGATCTTGTTTTCAATTCAACATTTGCTTTCATTGCTCTATACAGATAATCTCTGAAAGCTTAAGTGACTTTTGGCCTGTAGGTGGCTGGCAGCAGAGGGACAGGAGTGTGTGAGTGTCAGGGTACAGTAGTGTATAATAGTGTGTAGAGAGAGCGCGCAAGGCCGATGAAGTCATTTCACACTGGTTTCTGTGAATGAAATGAAGGTTCCTGATACCATCTCCCCCCGCACCCGCACCCCGCACCCCGCCGCACTACGCTTTTGATCTGTCCGAGTTTTTACAGCAAATCAGTGCCGGACAATTCTCTCCTCTATCCTCTGTCCCCATTCTCTGTTCTCCTTCCGGAAGAGGAAAAAAGCAGGCGAGCCAAAAGTTCAAAGCTTGGGAGAGATGAGATGAGCGCCACTCATAAGGAATTACATTATTGCTCGGGCTCTGCCCCATGAGTTGGATGGATATACAGGCGGTATCAGAAGAGGGGAGATTTCTGAGACTGGAGGATGATTGCAAAGAGCTGCTTAAAAGATACTTATACCTTCAAATGTTGTTATTGGTAATAGAGCTACTATAGATTATACTATCACATAATTTTTCTGCCACAACGGTTACTATCACACCACCACTACTACTACTACTACTACTACTACTACTACTACTACTACTACAGCAACAGAGGCAGTCCATACTGAAGTTGGGCTGTTAGGCAAGACAATTCACCCACCTTACCCATATATGAAAATGGCAGGTGAGTGAGTGCTTGTTGGTGTTTGGATGGGCCGATGGCTCAGAGACAGATGTGGCTACCATGGAATCTCACAACCACCAAGTGTGGAGGAAATTAATGATAAATAATACATTACAAAGGAAAAGTACTATATAAAACATATGCATTATGGAGATACTACTGCTACTAATACTAGTCCACTGTAAAAAATAAAATATATGCGTTTGATAGACATTAATATCTTCACCAGCAACCAAAATGAAGATAAAACTGAAAAACTTGAGACAGCTATGAATTAAATCATATTCTTCAGTTTATTACAGTAACGCTGGAAGGGCATCAGCAATCTATGGACAATTTATTCCCAGAGAAAAAACACGAAGCATTTAGTTGTTATTTAGACATCATTATATAGCTACATTCTGTCTCAGCAAGCACCAAGTAAAACATCGTTAAATACTGGAGTTTAAAATGTACTCACAAAATAAGCTATTATGCAGTATAGTGTTTACAATTCAGTGCAGATAAAAGCAACTATTTTGCAAAGCTCTTTTTGTCTGGTTCACACAGCGCTCCAGCACGACACGCAGCGAGGGAGGCTTGGGCCATGAATCATGACTATTATCATTAGGTTAAGCACCAGCCAACCCCAAAGGCAGAGCCAGCCTCCGCAGAGCCACGCAAATGAGCTGATTAGGATTATTGTCCCCCAAATGAGAGTGATTAGTATTGATGTCTAAATGAGCACGGAGGTTAATATTGCCATGATTACTATTATTATTGTTATTATTATTATTGTGGTCGCATTATACAGAGCACTGTTCATCTCCGCTTCATTCACTTTTAATTCCACCAGCTGCCATATGCATGTAACTAAATCTAATAAACAGCATATGCACGACCTGGTTACGTTTTACACAGAGAGGCAGTAGAAGCATGCGCCTCTGCAGGTAAAGATGGTGATTACACTGGTCTACACATTTTTGGACTCGATCTGCTTCCGAGATAAAAGTGACTAAATCTCATTTATATTGATAAGATGATTGCAAAAGGAGAAATTCAAATTGAATTTCTCCTTTTGCAATGGATTCTACCTGGACGACTGAGGGATTCTTCTCACATTGATAAGATGAGCTGAAAATTAATTGATAACTGTGCTGGTTAGCTAATGTATTCAAGATATTTAATGATATTGTTTTACATCAAAATATCAAAAACGCATCTGTTTATACAGTAGATTTAGGCATTTTGAAAATATTTAACTTGCACTTCTTTATCCGTCAAGAAATAAACAAGAAATATCTTAAGACATCAGGTGCACACAATTTCGAGGCATCTCTCTTATGTGAAATCAAAAAATATTTGATGTTAAAACTCTAGAAATATTAAAATGAATGTATTGGAATGTGCAGACAGGCTTTCAGATAGAACTGGTTGCTTGTAGACACACTGGACCTTCTGATAAACTACCGTTTTTGTCTTATTTTGCATAAATTTCCTATTTTGATCCAATACTATATCTTGGAAACTATAGCCAATCAGCACTTCTGACTTACTTTTTCTTTATTTGTGACCTAAACCAAGAAAAATTTCACTACTTTTGTTCCGAAAGCATTTTGCTTGTAGACCAGTGTTACAGTCAAAAAAATGAGTAAAACAATGCACTGTCACTCTACTAGCGTTGTTACAATACTAAAATTTAAACTTAAATTCAAACTAATAAAAAGGTACAAAACTTGATACAACACAATGTAATTTTCCTCACAAAATAAGACTAGTTTTTACTTTTTTTGTCAACCTTACACTCCAAAATGGATCTGTCCTTTATTTTATATTTGTTTTAATCACTCTTCCTCCATAGACAGAAGCTATCAGCCATATGCATATGGGGCAGATGAGACTGTTGTGCCACCTCATACAATGTCATATTTTAATAGGCAGTGTGAGTGGACTGTCTTGCTCATAATCACAGTGTTACTGCCTCACAGCAAGATGGTCCCAGGTATGATTCAAGTACCACTTAATGGGGCCTTTCTTTGTTGAGTTTGTATATTATCAATTTGGCACCATACACTTTTGCCACTGAAATTTAAAGGTCCTATATTACACAAAATTGACTCTTATGAGCTTTAAAGGGATATGCCACCCCCAGGTCAAATTTGGGCATCTCCCCACAGTCCAGAGACTAAAATAAGTGGTGGAAAGCGTTTTCCTGCTCACCCAGCCATTGTCCGAGTCTGTCGCCACTGACCGCCGCGGTATCTGAGCTCCTCCGCCTTAGACTGGAGTCTAACGTAGCCAGAGAAAGATTTCGGCCAAAAGGAATTAATTTGCTCGATGCGTTTCCCAATTACTTTGTGTGTAGTGCGCATTCATATCGAGTGCAAATAAATGTGCAAATCAACACGGAGAGCTTGCCTTGGTCATTTTGGGTGGGAACTATTTTCCAGTGCGTAAGAATACAGCCGTATCACGGACCACGTTGTGCAACAGGGGAACTCCCTTCCCGGTGCGTAACTGGGATTCCCCTGGTAGCGTGCTGCGTGATACGGCTGTATTCTTACGCACTGGAAAATAGTTCCCACCCAAAATGACCAAGGCAAGCTCTCCGTGTTGATTTGCACATTTATTTGCACTCGATATGAATGCGCACTACACAGAAAGTAATTGGGAAACGCATCGAGCAAATTAATTCCTTTTGGCCGAAATCTTTCTCTGGCGACGTTAGACTCCAGTCTAAGGCGGAGTAGCACCAGATACCGCGGCGGTCAGTGGCGACAGACTCGGACAATGGCTGGGTGAGCAGGAAAACGCTTTCCACCACTTATTTTAGTCTCTGGACTGTGGGGAGATGCCCAAATTTGACCTGGGGGTGGCATATCCCTTTAAGCAAGTCATAATGCTGCTACCTCATTTTTGTTTCATCCTTTAGCATAAGTTGGTCTATATTTCCGAACCTCAGAATGCTCAGTTCCACCTTGTGATGTCATAAAGTGGTAGTTTTCAAGTTAACCGTTATCCTTAGGATTTAACCCTACCTGCACCTTTGTACATTGTACCTTGTATTTTTATTACATTTTATTACATATTTTTATTATATTGTTTACTTCTTCTCTTGCACTTTTGCAACACTTTTTTACCATGTACTATTACTGCATGTTATTAGTACTTCTGACTATCTTAGCAAGTCAGCGTTTTTTCTGATCCTAAGCATTTCGTTGCATTGTTGACCCTGTGTTGAACCTGCATATGACAAATAAACAATCTTGAATCTTGAATCTTTTATGCTTAGTTCAACAGAGATTGGCAGTTATAGGATAGAAATTATCCAAATGAGGCTAGTGGAGGTGTAAGGAGTTTAGAACACAGTGGAGCACTTCCTGTATTACCACATGACATCACAAGGTGGAACGGAGTTTGTACTGTTTGAGGGAGTAACTAATCTTAAATATGCAGGGTTTGTGTGTAAAACATGTGTGAATGAAACAAAACACAACTCCAGGTATGTTTTTGATGAGGAAACATTATAATAGATTGGAAAATAGAGTAATATGGCCCCTTTAAGATTAAAATAGTGTTGGTAAAGTACATGACTAAAAATTTCCAGTTACGTTTCTCCATGATGAGGCCTATTAAGCCGAACAAAGACATTAAAGTCCTCTCAGCTGCACACAGTCATCACACAGTAACCTGGAGGATGGCTGCAGTCTCTGTCGCCGCAGCCCAAACTCTAATGAAGCAGATGGAGCTAATTCCCTGTTTTCCCTCAAACAGAATAAATAAATCACATCACATCTGGACAGAGAAGTGATCTGAGGAGGGCGCCAAGAGGAATGTGGCATATGTTAATTCACTTAACATGATGGACGTGCCTCAACCCCACCGCGTTGTTTTAGGAGCTAATTGTCGCCGCTAATCGGTGAGTAAACACTACTGATTCAATCTGGTGATACACTGTGAAGACAATGAGGTTTGTATAAAGGCATGTGCGGCAGATCCTGGAAATGTAGACATGATTTGGATATATTCAGTTCCATTAAAACAGTCATTAATATGTTATTGACTTCCCCTGCCATAGATATAACTTTCAATGCCCTCCACTACTAAAACTGTTGGAAAGTAACAATAAAGAAGCTTGTGTAACAATTGTACAAGATTACGATTTTCTGTAGGCTTGACAAACTTTTTTTTATACAATTAAACGTACCACTATGTATCTGACCTAAACTGCACTCACAAGACTACACCTGCAAAAACTATTTGTGAAGAAAAAAGTATTAGGAAACAAAGTACTTGTATAAAGACAGTTTCAACTTTGGTTTAATTTGCCTTTTTAAATATAAATACCTAATAATTCCAAACCTTCAGCTAACTCAGTCACCCACCAACCTTTTCTGCTGTTGTCCCATATAAATCTTTATAATCTATATAAAATTATTACTAGGGTATATATGGGACCTGTTGAGGTCCAAATTTAAAGAGTCTGAACCTCCAAGAAAAAAAAATCTGGCTCTTGCCCTTTATATAAAAAAAATATTTCACATGTAAATATACCAGATTTTTCTTACTTTTCTCTCAATATAAGATGTTTTCCTTAATTAAAGTCAAAATATGTACATTATTTACATTATTTTCTAATTTTGTTGACATTAGATACAACCAATCTGCAACAAGCTGTTGTAATTTCACTAAATCAGCTTGTTAAACGGGACATTGTCGTTTCATTTCAGAGTTCGTTTTCTCTAAATACGTTGTTTCTCGGGTACATGATAATCACCTACACACCGCACTTTACAATCTTCTACTTAACACAATTTTGACAAAACAGAACAGTTTGATTTATTTAAAAAGATTGGATTTTGGGGGGGGATTTTCCTGTAGATGCAGTAGTAGTTTTCTTGTTTTTGTCTCCAGTATGTCAACAAAATAAGGCAAGAAAGTCAATTCTTTACATTTATTTTCTTATTTCTTTGACATTAGACACAAAAAGAAAGAAAATCTGGCTCTAGCCCTATATACTTTTTAATTTCACATATAAATATTTTAGATTTTTCTTACTTTTCTCTCAATATAAGATGTTTCGTCGTCTCGCATTAATGAAAATCAAAATATATCCATTATTAACATTATTTTTAGATACAAAAAGAATAAAAAATCTGGTTCTAGCCCTTTATATTTTATAATTTCACATGTAAATATACCAGATTTTCTTAATTTTCTCTCAATATAAGATGTTTTCCTTAAAGAAAGTCAAAATATATACTCTCAAGAGGGCCTAAGTTTTGAGAAAGTTACAGGAAAAAAATGGTGCACTTGTTATTTTATTTTATTTCACTTTTAATACAGATGCCCTTCCAGATGCAACCACAGCTGCCCTGAGGTGGACATCAAATCCTAAAACGCTAATTTAATTTAACATTACCTTGGTGACTTCTTTTCAATATTTTTGTTTGTTCTAATACCTGTCTACACCTGTCCATGCGCTTCCAGTGCTTGTGTGTAATTCTTGTGCACGTGGGGGACACCTGATTGGCCGATCTGACAGGCATCAAAAAGCGCCATGGGAGGAGAGGGGAGGAGGCGGGCTTGCCCAGCTGTCAATCACTGCCAAGTACAAATCCAATTCAAGCAACCTGGCATCCAACACAAAGCATTTGTCAAGTCAAACGTAATCCATAAATCTCCATAGAAAAGCTGGGCAAAAAGTCAGACATTCATTTGATATAAAACACTTTTTCACAAACAGGGACGACATCATTCTCACATAGTCTGAAATGGGACGGGGCGTTTGGTTTGACAGAGTAATTATGACGTCCCGCTGTGGAGGGGCCCAGGGCGGAGAGGTGAGAGGTATCGATCGCACACGCAAGAAATTTATCAATGTCCAAATGCGGCGCCCTGACAGGAACCCAATCCACTTAGAGTCTGCAGCGCTCAAAGTGTGGAGGCAGTTCAGAAACACTCAACGGGCCACGCAGGTCTAAAGGAGAGCAGACAGGTCAGTGGTGAGGACTGGTTTTCACACACCTTAAATCCTGATTGATAATACCACAATGAGGCACAATTTCCACAAGACAAGACATGAGACTGGATCCATGAGAGATTTAGACATAATATTAATAAATTATGCAGCAATTTGCTTATTATTTGTAATTTTGCTGTCATTGTAACACTGCTTTCTGGATATACAGCTTGTCAAGAGGTATTTGGATTTTTGTCCAATCCATATGAAAAAAGTTTCATCATTTTCCACATGTGTGCACAGTCTGGTGAAAATGTTATTTTGCAAAATGTTGAGGCACAAGATTATTTTGACAATGAAATACATGTACTAAATTCACCATTCTGTAAAAAAAAATATTGAAGGACAACACACAACACGCTTTAAACACAATGGAAAAAGTACATGTAGATACAAGGATGCACAAGAGAATTCAACTGCAAGCTCTTAAATGGTCAGCATTAGCAACCAACAGAAGGCATCAAGAAAGTGCAGGAAACCTATGACAATTGTTTTATAATTTCATGCATTATTCTCTCACATACAAGGCCACACTATGGCAGACTAATTGAACTATGTCTGACAATCTGAGCCATAAGCCGTGTCTCAATTCGCAGTGTGCACAGTTCCGAGTGTGGTTTTAAGGGCGCATATGTCACTTGCGGCGCGACAACTGCTGTCCCATTTCATTTTTGTCCCATGCACACTTAAAATGCACCCTGAAAACCGCTGTCGTTTCCAACTGTGCATCTATGCACACTTCGCGCACTCATATATCCCAGCATGCACCGCACACTACTTCTTCTACGGGTTGTCAGCTGCATCTGGTAGTTGCGGGATCTGTCCCATTTCGCCGACGCCCATGCGGTCCGCAGAGTGCCCTTAAAACCACACTCCGAACTGTGCACACTGTGAATTGAGACACAGCTATAGACTAGCCATCACGTTTCAAACAGGAAGTGATCATGGGCACATTTCCAACTCCATCAGGCTCCTTTTTTTCTGTTTTAAAATGTTTGTTTTTACCCACTCTAGATGATCCTAGTGTTTTTATTTTGCTATTTTGTCCATAAATCAAATCCTGTGCCTAATGTGGAACTCCAAATTTGCCCTATTACTACTAGCCTCGACGAGCTTCATTTGACTGGAGCTGAACACCATGATGCCACACTCCCTTAGTCCACAACGCAGTCTATGATCTGGGTTAGGGTTAGGGTATACAAATACAATTTTAGAGATTTGATACCCCCTTCCTTCTGTATTTGTCTGCCTCACTTGCCTGGGAGGAGTCGCCTTACACAAGCTGCTCCTTGACATTACACACCTGAGATCCTCCAATCGACTCCTGTCAGTATCAGCCCGGTTTTTCCTCCACTCCTTGCCAGTTTGTCAGTTTTACCACAACGATAGCTAGCTGTTTTTGAAAATTGTTTGGTGTTTCTTCCTGGACCTTTTGTAATTTTTGTTTTTTCTACTCCCAGTGCTCCCTGGACTCCCCTCTCGGCTCCCCTGTTTTTCTCATGGCTCATGTTCGTCCGGACCCCCCAGCCTAGTGCCCGCCTGCCTCCACTGGACCCCTTTGCCCATTACCATATGCGGTACAATAAACCTCTTAACCTTACTAGAGTTTTGGTTTGCTTTTGGGTCCGACATCCGTGTGTGACTGGTGTTCCACTCATGACTGAATATTTGAAGTGCTCTCTCTTGTGTTTCCTTCGACTGTCACATCAAGGCTTCATTCTGGTTTCCTCTGCATGGGGCTACAGTAGGATGTGTGAAAATGGTACAACACAATGTCATGACAAATGTGGGGCAAAATAAATAGACTTGTAAAACCGCGCATGAGACAAAAGGGAATTCTCAAATATGCAGCAGTCACTAAGGGAGACTCTAGCGTGTCGCAATTTCTGTGAGCTATAATCCCAGTGAGACTGAAAAAGCAACTAAAAAAAAACAAAAAACAGGGCCTAGGTTAAAGCTACTATTAATTAAATATATTTAGATTACCTTAACTATGTAATTAGGCTGAATGCCCAGTATAAGACCATGATGCAATGCAATTCAATAAGTTGCCACAAGTCCAACTAAATCAGTGCTTCTTGGGGGGGGTGACCCTGGGAAAACATGCTTTTTTGCCGTACTGTACTAGAACTAAGTGTAATTGTACATCAACAACAGCGGTCGGCAGTGGTGCTCTCATTGTTGCTCTGGGGCAAGGGTCGGCAACCTTAAATATGCAATATACAGAACAGACTCACCATCAGCAGAACATCCTCTGTGACAGAAAAAACACGTATATTCCACTGAGTCATGTCCTTTAGTCCGACAGAAGCTGACGCATCAGCGGCACAAGGACAGCTGTTTTTTTTTCCAGCGCTTTTAGTTTATGCAAATGGGCCATGTGATTTTAAGTTTCGCTTCTATAATATGTAAACAAATGTGAGCAAAGCTGCATTAAAAACACATTCATATTTGAGCCCTCAGTGCAAAAAACAGCGCAGTCTTTGTTGGAAGTTTCTTTCTTTTTTGTTTTTAATATTAATAAAAGATACAATGTTATGAAGAGGTGTACTAATATCACTTTTCTAGACAAATAATACTCTTTATAGTCACATGCCGGGGTGGGGGGGCATGACATTTTTTCTTCTTCCTGGGCGGGTGTCACAGAAAATAACTGAAAATAACTAAATAAAAATAAACTAGGAACAGCTAATGCTTGAGACCAGCGAAATAAGAAATAATAAGAGTGACCAGAAATAAGATTAACTGTGATAACATCATCTCACATTTCAATAACTGAAATGCATTTTACAGTTATTTTTGTTATCATTAAGAAACATAGCAAAACACAACTCCCGTTTGTGCTGCTAACATGCTAATTTATAAAGTAAGCTATTAGCCAGCTAGTAGTCTTGGTGCTCTGAGTCAAAGTATGGATCATGTCTTCATTTTATAGATATTGCATTATTTTGTGGAGGAACAAACGGAAAGTATATTACAGTAGAAATGTATTGTACATAGGGTTGGCTAGTGCAAAGGGAGCTAGCTAGTCCAGTGAAATGTGCCAATTCCTGACTAAATATGTACATTTTGATACCATAAAAACAGATTTAAAGGTCTCTAAATACAATATAACTTAAGTCGATGGCAATCATGCACATTGAAATCTAAAAAAAACTGTACTTTTTAGCCAGAAAGTTTCAGTTTAAGATTTCAACATTCACACTACCGCCCCCTGGTGACAGTTGTATGTGTTTCTGTTTTATGCCCTGTTTATAATTCCAGTGCAATATATCTCTCTCAACCAATAATTCTGGCCGGTCATATACTTTTCCAAATGTATTTTATTAATTTTGGCATATTCACAGAAGATAATATTACAAAACTGTGATTATACTATTATTAATACTTAAATTGGATAGAATCTCCCAAACAAATAAGTTATGGGTGCATGATAAATTATTACTGTAATCGGTACTGTATATCAAGTGCGTTTGTACATAACAGATTCATGATTGTAGCTGAAAATCTCCCATTAATCTTACTAGAGGGGCTGCCACTCCGAATATGCATGAAGGCCTGTATTACAGCTGATCTAATATTGGCGGTACGTCGCATGCATGATTCCAAGTTCATAATGAAAACCTGCCATTTTTGTCTGTTTCCATAACATATTTTATTACACATTTATTAGATTTGAAAGACAATCCATATGGAGCTATTTATTATTTCCTCTGTAACATTTCTGCAATTTTCCGGATCATTTGTAGCAGTTTGGTCAATATTTCTGTCAGGATTTCAAAATTGGATTGTTGTGAAAAATTGAAATGAAAAGTGTCTCCATAAGGGACATTTGTGAGTGAGTGGGGATAGATTTGTAAACTTTTGATTGTATGCACCACCAGGGAGGAGATCTTTTCACAAATGTGTTTTCTTTGTGTTATTTGTCTTCTAGCTCATCGACTTGAATCTGTGGACATCTGCCAGGGGCCCCCGGTCATGTCCGCGCCGCCATTTTTCTCATACCACAGTGGAATCATTTCCCCTTCACACAAGCCTCTCCATCAGTATTGACACCAAATTATCGATCCGGGTTAGTCCTCAGACAGCAAATTACAACCTATTAGTCAAACTCTGTACTTCACTTTTTTGAGAGAGAAGTTCAAAGTCTGGTGAAAAAGTTGGAAAGTTATGGACCAGTAGACAAGCACTGAGGCCTAGGTATACTATATACTTCAGGACGCTGGCGACAATTTAAGCAGTTATTGTAAACATTTGAAATCTGTGTCATAGTGGTAGGCATGTTTGAATGTAGTATTTATTTATTTATTTAATTAGATTAGATTAGATTCAACTTTATTGTCATTACACATGTATAAATACAGGTAACGAAATGTGGTTTAGCATCTACTCAGAAGTGCAAGGAGCAGCAAGTTTTAAAACACATCTTAAAATATGGCTGAAAAGGAATCAAAACTGTAATCATATAATACAATAGCCATGACATACAAGAAGCACACATACACTTACATGCACACACTACAAAAATCCACATTGTAAATAGAATGCACCTTAATAATAGGCACCTTATTACGCACACTGAGAAGCACCTTTTAATTCGCACTTTAGGCTAAGCCCATCAATTGTATTTTTGCTGTAATTTATTGAATTATATGCTACTATTGTATAGATACTAAATTGTTTTTATGTTTGTGATCATCATCAACATGTACTAAATTGTTTAATGTCTGCAACTGCAACATATTTTCTATTGTATGCTATATCTTTATGTATGGGACTGCGGATGGAAATTAGCACTGTGCTAAATTCTGCGTATTTACATCGGTTTGTGTGATCTTATACAAATTGTGCCGTTCATTAATATGCATTGTCCCTTCCAAATAAACGAATAAATAAATAAAATAAGCAAGTGCGATATATACTGTACAGTATATACAGTATATACAATATATACAGTATATACAGTACACAGTATACAGTAATATACAGTATTTACAATATACAATATAGAGAGTATGGTTATAGGAGTAATTAATAACTGAAACAACAAAATCCTTCAGTAGATTTTGGACTAGGTTCTTGGTAACAACTACAGAGCTATGCTAAGTTAATGTGGAGAAACTAGAATACCAAGAAAAAAAATCACACCGACAGAGCATGTAAATTACACACAAAGGCATCACGTCGTCCAGGAATCACACTCGAGACCTTATTGTTGTGAGTTAAAATGAATACTACTAATACTAGGTCTGTACTGAGTATCTAATATAGTTTTTTTTTTAATGCAGCTGTTTTTCATCATTTTAAGCTTTGATTATGATTGTGTAAAAGGTTTATTTGATTATTTGGTTAAGGGTGTTAACCATATTTTTACTAGTCTCGACCAATTAGGATAACAAAGATTTCTATGTAGAAAGGAGAAGTCATGGAGTAGCTGGGGTTTGGGGAGTCTGGCAGTTTTAGCTGCTTTAGAAGATGCATTTTACTCATACTTGTCTGTATACGCAGATGTTTTTGCCAAGATTTTGCCCCCACGTTCCCCTTTTAGCTGATTAATGGCTGCACAGGGCATATCTTAAGTCAACGAAGAATTTCTTTGGTCAACTTCAGCCCTTCTACCTACAAGAGTTTATGTACTGTGAATGTGTTTGTCGAAGTCACTTATCAGCAATTGCAGAGCATAAACAGCACAGATGCACTTACCATAACTTCCAGGAAGAAGATCCAGGTGAAATCTACAACTCTGAAGTTGGAGAACACAGCCTCTGCCTCACTTAATTTTTTTTCCCTGATGTTTGGCCGCGGGGCAATCCTACTAAAGAGAAGTAATTTGGCTTATCTTATCCCCGAGACCTAGCAGCTTGCTTTTGATTCTTTTTTGTGAGCCCTTTTTTCTCATTTAGTCCAACAAAGATTGTCCTCGTAGATTGACCTTCTCGGTGCCTGCAGGCCGTTGCCCTCATGCCAGTAACTAGATAACACACTCTATCAGAGATTTGAGAAAATCATTGGGAAAGCAGTGGGGCTGATAGTGGCATCAATCCTAACCTGACACCGGGCTGGGTCAACCATTTATCTCCACACAGCGCCTCTGGACACGAGTGCGCGGCGGCCATCTTGCATCGGCTACATCCTTCTTTAATAACCTTGGCCATGTCTCTGTGCAGGCTGAGAGGATAAGGGCCGTACCCTCCTATAGCCCAATCGCGCCTTGTTTGGTTTGCATTTTAAATGGCTGAAAAACCCCATTCAGATGTGGCCAATGCTGAGTGTTTAAGGAAATCACTGGTGATGTAGAAATAGTGATGACTGATATTCAAATTAGGAATGAGATTTAAATATGTAAATCAACAGTAACATTGGATGTGGCCCAATGTATCATTCTTTTTGTCGACATCACTGTGTATGTTTTGGTATAGTTGAAAAGAAAATATTCTACAGAAATTAATTTATTTCTCATTTCAGTAAATAGAATAGAATAGAACAGAATAGACTGCCTTTTATTGTAACTATTTATATGTACAATTTACATTATACATAGATTGAAAGCATCTCAGTTCAGTGCAGACATTTAAGTAGACATTTAAGATATATACAATACAGCAGGATATTTACAGCCCAGTATAGAAGAAAAAAATCTAAAATTTGTGCAAAAAAAAGTCCTGTACTATGCATTAGTTACCAGGTTATTGCAAGTAATAAAGTATAGTGCCAGTAGTTTTAAAGAAATTACTTTTTTAACTAAATGAACACTAAAATGGGCAATCAGAGACTTGGATTAAAATCTTTATGAAGAAAGACTTAATACTAGTGATCAGATGGTAGTTTACTTCAGAGCTGAGGGGTTGCAAAGCACTGAGCTGGGGATCAAAAGCAAAGAGACACAACAAACTAGTCAAATAAATGATACAAAACCAGATTTAACATGTTTACCACTTGAAATTATAATTATAATTATGATCTCGTAGACTTTTCGTTTACACTGGGGGGCCTTGCAAGTTGGGTGCATGAGTTTTTTGGGGGTACCAGTGTCAAAATTGTGCAAACCACTAGTTTAGAGAGTGTATCAGCATTTTATAGGCTGAGGGCTTTGGGCAGTTTGCATTCAGCAGACATGCTTTCTTTCTTACATATAAGAAAAAAGTAAAATTGACAAGATACCACTGCAAAATAATACACAACACACAGGAAGATCAGCTCACAAACTCGTTAGCATGCCGGGTAATGGCAGCTCCAATACCATTAATTCCCCCCAGTGTGTGCCTTAAATGCTTCTATATTGGTGTAGCAGCGCCAGCTTCCCAGTGGCCTCCCAGCGTTAGATCATTGTTTTTCACTTACTAACAATGAACTTATGATCACAGCACCTCTGGGCACGGTCTAAATGCCCTGTAGGATCATTACAAAGCTATAAAACGCAGGCGTACTTGGCTGCAATGAGGCCAGGATAGCTGCAGCATTATCGGGGAGAGGAGCCCGGACACACCAGCCAGCGCCACTATGGATGAGTGGGGAGGTTAAATGGGGCGTCATCAATCTCAATGAAGTGCAATTATTTTCTCACTTATTAATCATTGCAGGCTAATAGCTAGTGGCAAAGCCGGCGCTCACCATTTGTCAAACTTAGCAGATTTCTGTAATTTTGTTTGGTCGTTTTTTTCCCCTCACCCCCTCTCCACTCGCTAATGTTGGTGTAAGCTTTGGCAGATATCTATGGAGGCAGCTGCAATAAGTCCATGCCTGCGAGTATCTATCTCCCACCTGTATAGCAGAACTAACGGAACTTTGCGCCATTTCGCCAAGTGACTGATTCTCTCCATTTCAGAGCTAAGGGACTATTTCATGGTCCGTGGCAGAGCGAGAATGGGAAGGCTTTATTTGCAGGGTGGAGCGTGGACGGGACTGAGTGGTGGTGATGGTTAACTATGCACCATTACATCGCAGGCAATTGAACGCACTAACAAGGGCCATTTACTTTCATTATAATTGTGCTATTCATTTGGAGGTGCTTCCTTGCTTAACAGGTAGATAGGACATTTTGTATTCCAGGTGTTTTGCAGGAATGTTAACAGTGCCAGTTCCACATCTAGACAAGAAGGGTGAATGGGTAATTGCATCTGACATAAAATCAGTGCGTCATGTTAACATACAAATTGTGGGAATGAAGAAAAGAAAGGTGGCATGGGTGGGATTACAGGGCCCTTCCTGTGTAGTTACAGTAACATGTTGTCCAGCTGACCATCAAATATTATCTTAATTTTATTATCCACACAAGTATCAGATCTTAAAACTCAACACGACTCACTATGCTATAAAAAACTCTTTTTTCCCCCATGCACTGTCCCATAATATTGCACCTTCACTTTTGCACCTTACATATTGCACATTTCATTGTATCTATTTATTTATTTATTCTTTATTTAATAGGGACAGTGCATATTAATGAACATCTGCAGCAACGCAGTGTAAATATGCCAGATTATAGCAAGAATGCTCATTTCCCTCTGCAGTCCCTAGGCAGGTGACACCACAGCAAAAACAATAAATACAATGACAACTGACAACAACACCAACATTAAAAGTGTCCACAAGTCTGGTTTTCCTTTAACCACTGTTTCAAGTATGATTTGAAAGTGGCCAATGTTGGAGTCTCTCTTATTGATGATGGGAGAGTGTTCCAGAACAAACGTTCCTTCTTGTTGGAAGAGTATATGTTTACCTGTATGTCTTATGTCTGTTTATTGTTGTGTGTGCATGTTTTTAGTTAAATGGCACATTTGGAGTCCGGTGAAATGCAATTTCAGTCCTCTGTGTAATGTCTGTTACATAGTGAATTGACAATAAAGTACATTTTGAACTTTGAATAATAGTATCAACTACCCACTAAGTTTCTAGTAGTTCTTCCAAAAACTTCTCTCTCGCTCCTTTCATCAGCAGAGTTTGCTGATTAACCAACCAGAACCCTAAATCTAACCTGAAGATTGTCCTGAACGAGCCCCCATATTGTGAACCTGGCTCAAATTCTGGATTCTGGATGGGATACTGCGTCATAGCGGGGCACCAATGACAAAAACTGTTGTTGGTGGTTGTGTCCTTAGGCAAGACACTTCACCCACATTGCCTAGTATGAAAGTGGTGTGAGCGTGAGTGTTGGTGGTGGCCGATAGCGCAGATTGGCAGCCTCGCTTCCACCAGTCTGCCAGGGCACCTGTGGCTACAGTAATAGCTTAGCTCCTCCTGGTATGAAATGAATGAATAATGCACATAGTAATAATAATAATGCAATAATGCAAAATGTAAAGCGACTTTGAGTGTCTGGAAAAAAGGCTATACTGTATAAGACTAATGCATTATTAGAACAGCACTAGGGCGATCCCAAAGAAATGTCCTGAAGAAAACATGCTTACCTGAGCTAGATTGCGTTCAAACGAAGGAAAAGTCAAGGGTATAACCTGTGGGGCCTTAATACAAAATAAAAACTAATCAAAGGAATAGAAGCTGGAAATTCTTGATCCTGACACAAGATCTTGTCCAGTCTTTTAGTACTTGCTTTCACTAATCCTCCCAAACTTCTGCTAATTGTTTTGACTTTTGTCACTCAATTAATAAATCATATGTTAAATCATCCTTAAAATGAAATGCTTGGCCACATTTTTAGTGAGCTCAAAACACTAAAGTAGCTAATGAGCCCAAATCGCTATCATCATTATTATTCTTTTCTTGTAAACAACTAATGCTCTCATAATGAATGTTACACATAATTTAGTCCCTAAATATGATCTGTTAAACTTTTGCCCATTAAAACCACTAAGTCTCTCAAACAAATGACTTCAGCATTTCACCACAGTTTTCTTCTATACAGTATCTGAACATTTATTTTAGTTTTTAATATTGAATTACAGAAAATAGAGACGTTTTATATTGTTTTATTTTGTGAATGCAACATCGTGATGAAAGAGACATGCTGTTCTCCAGTTTAATGGATTAAATGTGATTTTAAACGAGTTAGCCACATTGTGAAAACATATAAATGATTGTACTTTTCCAATGATCCATGTTAAAATTCAGAAGATATAAATTTGCAATTTTCCAAAGCTACAATATCATTATTATATTATTTATACATTAGTCATTTAAGTAGAGTTATTCACCAAAAACGTTGTGAGCGCCTTGCCTACATGTAGCCTACTGGTTCTGTGAGGCTATAGTTTCAAAGTGACCAAACCATATCACTGCTGTGAGGAGGAGTGAAAAATGCAGCGTAAAACACTTTGATTCTGTTGCAAAGGAGTCTAAACGATACAGAAACAAAAATGTGTATTATTCAATCAGCATGTTAACCCCCACTTTAGTTTAAGGCATAATTTACTGTCACCGTAGATAAATATGTTCTCTGTCGACCCACACTTCAAGGCTACTTGGGCAACCTGGAGGAGTGGGCATTGGCAACTGCAATGCTACAACAGAGACCCAGGATCTCCAGACCATGAACCAGCAATTTTAGAACTCTGATCCACCTGGGGACCATGGCTCGATATTTGGCGTTGACCTGATCTTTAAAGTAGATTACAATTTTTCCATAGTCCAATTGAGGGATTAGTCATGTAATAATTATAAAGAATAGTAAGATTGTATTGATGTAGGGATTGCCTACGTTGGTATTTGTGATATTTGTTACTGATTTTGTTCAGTCTCAATCTCTCACTGTGCCTAGTTTGTCCTCATTGCATCAGATTTGTCTTTTTAAACAGATCCACGATTAAAAATTTAAATAGAAAAGAAAGCTAAAAATATGGCAGTATGCAGCAAACTATTCTATGTCTCAGATAAATGCATTTTGTTATTATTGTTATTAATTATGACCTACAAACATACATTTCTTGGCCCTGCTATGCATTTTAAAATCTTAATATTGGTATGGGAAAATATCAGCAAATATTGGGTATCGTACTGGCTTTAAAATCACATTTCTGATCCCTAATGCCATATGTTTCTGGGTTAGTCTTAGGGTGTGTTTTTTCTGTATCCGAAAAGTTGAAATATATTATTGTTCTGTGTGTGTGTATTAAAACTCCAGATGATTTAACCTGGCAGTCGGGGCACTTAATTTGAGAGAAAAAGAAGAGAGGTGCTGATGGTGCATAAATAACAGCCATGAAGATGTGTGATTGGCCCACAGTAGAATAGTGAGAGGAGCAGTGGTGTATCACACGGAGAAAGCCCACAGCCCCGCGGGGAATGCAGCACCTACACCCAGCAGCCCACTTTAACTACCCGGGAGACACATGGGGTGAACAGGGGTGGATATGTGGTCACAGTGGGGCATCTAGTGGCAGAAAAAGGAAACATGTTTATAAGCAAATGGATGTTGTCCATGAAACAGTCTTAATAACATATTTTGTCTTTTAAATGCACATTATTATTATTATTATTATTATTATTATTATTATTATTATTATTATTATTATTATTATTATTATTATTATTATTATTATGACACTATCTTCAGTGAGTCTCTGCTCTTGTAATATCGCCTTTCTGCCAACACTTTGACACATTTGACATCTTCAGCCCTTCAATTGAAAATGACCATTGAACCACTTTCTCATATGGTAAATAAAGAATAAAACATTTAATCAGAGTTTCTGATTAATAGGAATATTCGTGACTAGTCAACTATTACATAAGCACATTCTTTTGGTTCAAATGTATCTTACCCATCTGCAAGTTAGTTTATTAAGAGCACAGAGTAGTTGCAATGCAGAAACAAAATGTAAATCAAAAGTTAAATGACCTGAAGTGTTTATGTTTGTTTGAGGTGTTGACTAGAGGGGCAAGGGGAATCAAAAATGAAAAAATGAACTGAATAGCTAGAATGTCGTAAAAGCTTAAATCCTGATGCTTCTGGTTGTGTAGCCTAAATGTAATCCAAATTTTGTCTTAAATTGTTTATCCCTTATCTTGACTAGACAATTTTCATAAACAAATCAAACAAATCAAACAAACAAATATAACACATATTCACATATTATATGAATATGTGGACTTATATTTGGCAGTGTCCACATCTGTGTTTGAGACCCCGGTTTGGTCCATATCCTGGAAGTGTGAATCTGTAAACATGTAATGTTTAAACTGTAAAATGCTGCCTCCAACTTGTCAGAACAACAGAACAAAACTTTGACTGCTGGCTCGTAAACAATATGTTGTTATGGCAACAAACAGTTATGGGCCAGTCATCCTTGGAAAAAAAAATAGAGAAATAAATTTGAGTTGCAAAAAATTACATGAATGCATGCCATAACTTATTTTGGGGAGAAGGCACAATGTCTATAGCAGGTGTTCAAGCTTTTTTCATTGAGGCCCACAGATTACAGGGCAGGATGTTTTATTTGGCATACTAGTATGTTTAGCTCAGCCACCAGTCCTAGCCAACAAAAACTGGTATGAGGGCTGTATTTGGCCATTGTTTGGACATGCCTGGTCTGGGCATATCTAGCTAGTTATGAGACTTCCAGTGGAGGAAAGTAACAAAAGTATCTGTATAAAGGTATCTGTACTTTAAATTTTTCAGTGAATACATTTTACACTACATTTTAGAGCAGGTATCTGTACTCCAGGAAATTTTTGAACTGGCCTAAAATTTAGACGTTTTTTTTATTAAAGTTTGAATTTTTTTTTTTTTTTTTGCATTAAAGGCATAGCATGAAAGTCCTGGCTTTGAGCAAACAAATGACCAGGAAAATTAAGATGCCTCTGTTGACTAAAAATAATTTCTATTAGGCATGCAACTAACAATTATTTTGCTAAGTGGTTAATCTAGCAACTATTGTCTCAATTATTCAATTAGTAGTTGTTTAGAACACGAAAGGACAGCAAATATGTTATTCTTATTAAAAGGTACAGTATGTAACTTTCTGGATGTGGCACATCACCTGCACGATTCCACGGAAATAGAAAACAAAAATAATTCTTCAGAACATTCTCCATACCGTGGAAGATTATAACAAAGGAACAACATTTTTATGGAAACAAGCAGGAGAAGGTCCTCCTCCAGGCTAAATAAGACCACCTTTTTGCCCACTTTTTGAAACTTTATAGTACAAGTATGGTCATTTTTACTGTTTCCTTACATATTGTGGCTTTAAATGTGACCTTGATTAAGTTAAAGTGGTGCCATTTGATGTCATCCTGGTGGACTACATTTAGCCCACAGACCAAAAACTGTTACAATACAATACTTTTACACATTTACTAAACAGTTGTTTGCTACTAAATTAGTTGACAATTATTTCAATAAACAATTATTTACAATTAATCTATTAACTTGTTGCAGACCTAATCAAAATCTGCATACATTTTTCAATCAAATATTTATCCCATGGGACAATTACAATTACAGTTAAATTTTATTTTCTAGAATGTATAGAAGGGACACTTCTATACTTTTACTTTGATTTAAAGTTTCAAGTCTTCCTCTCAGTCGAAAAATATGGTTGAACACAATCTTTAAAGGGAAAGTTTGGGTTTTTTGATGTGAATCTGTACGGCATCCCCTCTGAGCCGAGTTCTGCCCCGGTACTCGCGCTGACGAAAGTAGGTCCGGCAAGTTAAGCGGGACATTAAATAAAGCTTGTTTTTCTTCTCAGAACAATATTTGTCCAAAAAGTGATATATTTGCATCACAAAACAGTTGTCCATGAAAAAGTCGGAAATCTAAATCGCGTGGTGCTATTTTCTCTCGAGTCGTATCACTGCGTGCCTATTATTATTATTAGCTTGTTCACTTGTAAACATCGCCGCTTACAAATGAACAGGCTAATAATAATAATAAAAGGTGATACGACTCGAGAGAAAATAGCACCAAGCGATTATGACTTCTGACTTTTTTGTGGGTAACTGTTTTGTGATGCAAATATATCACTTTTTGGACAAATATTGTTTTGAGAAGAAAAACAAGCTTTATTAACTGCCCCCGCGAACTTACCGGACCTACTTTCGTCAACTCCAGAACCGGGGCAGAACTCGGCTCAGAGGACACTGTCAGTGACAAGTCAGTGTTAATGCACGACACTGCTGAAGGGGATGCCATACAGATTCACATCAAAAAACCCAAACTATCCCTTTAACCTTTGGACTGATTGTGTATTGTAATGACAACTTTTCACCACAAGAGGGCAGTCTTGGTCGACAAAGGGGGTGTCATTCTGAGGCGCTTGTGAGACTTGAAGGACTTTTATTAGGAATGAGAGGTAGGTATGACATGCACTGCAGGCTTCCTTAGCAAAACCACCTACATAACAGAAAGATAAAGAAAAAAATAAGTCTAAATATTTTTGAAACAATCCAAGATTTGGTAGCCTAACTGGTATTTTAGAGTTATTCTAGAATAGAAGTATACTTATTTACTATTTTCAGCATGGAGAAATGACATCACCTTCTTTGACATTCTGTTGTCATAATATGCTCTTTGCATGACTCCTTTTTCAAGAGGCACCACATTTGGTCACGATTGCCCCCGCCCCTTACACCCTTACTTCCACTTCCACTACACTCCTGCTGTTGTTGTGGCCCCTCCCTCGGTGCGTGAGTCTGGACGGGAAGATAACGCAGAGGAAACAGGGTTGGGTCTGTCAGACTTGTGCACATGAAAGCAGCACTTTCTCTATAGGCCCACCACAGTGGAGCCGACACGGACCGAGACGTGACGATGGGAGTTCACGACGCTCCGTGACATTTCTGGCTTCTGTGGGCGTCGCTGCTCTGCTCTGAAGCTGACGTGACGCTGCCGCTCTTGCACAACTTTGGGAACTATGTGGATTTGTTTGCTAGATCTGAGGAGGAATGCGCGGACCTAGCACCAGTCTGCACCGTGTGTTTTCGCTTGTATCAAACACACACTTGATCTGGACCGATCTGGTCTGAATATCCGCTTGCTATTTGGAGTCAGTCTATGCGTGTACTCGACAGGAAGAATGCATCATGATGCAGGGCTGCAGGGAAGCTCTTACCCGTGCGGGTACCTGGGTTAAACCTGAAGGAGGTTGCACATCGTGTTTGCGTGTGGGTTGCACAGGAAAGTGTCGTGCGTAACGCCGACTCTCCATGGCGCAAAGCTGGAAAAGACAGCCATCAGAGGTAGTTTAACTTAACGTAGCAAACATGAGCCTAGATCAAGACGGAATATCTCTGATGGTGCCCTGCTTTGGGACGGGTCCCAGCAAGGAGCGCACAGGTGAGAGCTCGAGCAGCAGCACTCATGCGGAGGCTGGGGGCTCTTCTGTCCCCGCTGCGGGAAGTTTCTGGCAGGACCCTTCAGCCAGCAGCGGAGCGATCAGTCCCACTCTGGGGCTATGCTCACTGGAGTCTGGGGGTTTGTTGACCACGGGGAAGTGTGCGAAAAGACCGGTCACGGTGGCCTATGTAATGAATAGTGAGGCCAACCTACAGAACAGTGCCGAGATTCTGGCGCTCCAGTGCCTGAAGGACGCGTGCGATGCGGTGGGCAGCAAACTGGACACGGTCAACTTTGGGAAACTGGACTTTGGGGAGACCACAGTGCTGGACCATTTTTATAACGCAGGTGAGTGGGTGCACTGCACTGTAGAAACAGCACGCGCGCTTCTGTGCAACACGTTGCTTCTGTGACCATGTGAATGAACGTGTGCATACATTTCGTGGATATTATTATTACATTTCATTCTCAACATTCTTACCCATTTAAGCATGAAGGTGTATAAAGAAAATGTTTTTCAGTAGCCCATTCGACATTAAAGGTACGCCTACATAATGTAATAATTTGAGATTGGTAGCCTACTTTAAAGTCTTGTTGCACAATATTAATACCGGCCTTTTTATTTTTGGCTTTTTAATACATTTGTTAACTTGTTTTTGATCCCTGTGGTGCCTGTCCATGTGCAATGTCATAGGTCAAAGGATGGAAGCACCTCAACTGTAGCCTGTATATTGTTATACTAATACATTCATAAATTGGGGCATGCCTAGAATGATCACTTCAAGTATAATAAGATAAGATAATCCTTTATTTGTCCCACAATGGGGAAATTGCAGTGTCACAACGCAAGTTTCAGAAACAGTAGGAAAATATGAGCATGCATCAAAATTAAGATAAATAATAATAAGTATGTACAATCAACTAAAAAAACACAACACTGTAAGGTTAAAAGGCACAGGAACGCTGCACAATAAACGTCTTTGGTTCTGAGCAGTGAACAAACAGCAGTTAAAGTGACTCCAGTACAGTAATATATAATATCACTACAATATGGTGACTCAGATGATAATGCATGGAACCAGTCTGAACCCCATGGAAAAGAATGAAGTACATCACAAAATCTGGGGGTGATTGTAGTGTTAGATTTTCCCCCATGCAATGTTTTCCCATTCCACTATGCACCTCCACCATTGTGCTTGGACTTTCCACTGGAACCTATGAGTACGAAGGCACTCTCTCCTATATGTTTATTTGGTTTATAGGATTC
The DNA here is from genome assembly GCA_036785185.1 of Paratrypauchen microcephalus. Classification (NCBI taxonomy): domain Eukaryota; kingdom Metazoa; phylum Chordata; class Actinopteri; order Gobiiformes; family Gobiidae; genus Paratrypauchen; species Paratrypauchen microcephalus. Next base: position 13,031,550 of record JAVJIX010000003.1, on the reverse strand, counting down.
ATGGGGATTCAGCTTTCTGTTTACACAAAACATTTGGAGGACACATTTTTGACATTGAAAAGAGGCAACAGTGCTATTTTTTATGTATGTTCTTCATTGATTTGCATTGTCTTTGGGGCATCCTGTAGGTGGGCTGTTACCATACCCAAAGGCTCGTCTTCAAATCTTGAGGTTTGGTTGGGAGGGCCACTGGTTAGGAGGATTTTACCTGTTGTTCACTGTTTTATGTTGATGTGTAAACAGGGGTAGCCAGAGGAAAATCCCAAGTCATCCAAGATTCAAACCCAGACCTTGTTATTGTGAAGCAAGGTCTGATGCTAAACCATTTTGTGTTTACTTTTTATCCACTGTTGCTGGATTAGATCAAATCAATTTGACTGTTTGTAGTAGTCATATATTGACTGTGCTTATAGTATTCCTTTAATACTGGAGTTACATCTTGTTAGCGTATGGCCCTGTTGTATATGGCTTGAACTCCTGCCAGGAACAATGCATTTAACACCATACAATATGCTTAAAAACATTGCTCCCAGTGATGGTGTGGTCAAATAAGGAGCAGATGTGATGTATAGTGATTTGGAGCCTAGAGCAGAAACTACAGCCAATGTTTGCATTTCAGTGAGCTATGATGCACAAGGCTGGCATTTGTTACTAAACACTCAGGCTTTTCCAAGAACCAGGAACAACAGAATAACATGTGTAGGTTTGTTTTCTTTGCACTTGAGGAAAATCTCTATAGTAACAACAGTGTGGACTTATTACATTAGGATGAAAACACAGCTAATGGCAGTGTGCATGCTGCATGCATTACAACACTCCCCATTTTCCTCAAAGTAATAAGTCTGAAAAGTTCAAGGAGAATTCTTATAATGAACACCTGGGCAGACATGCTGGAGCGAGAGCAGCAGCTCTACTCTGAGCTCCTTTGTAGTCACCAAGCTACTGATATAAAGTGCCCATTCACCCTGAAAAACAAAAGCAAATCATATGCTTTCATATGATTAATAGTCTTTGTGCATATAGTGCAGTGTGAGATGTAAATGTCATCATTAATAAATAGTGAATATAATATTTATGTAGCCTAAACTTTAAAGAAATAATAAGCCTATTTAAATAGTTGGCAAAAGACATCAAAAGGTGTAGGATGATGCTCATATTTATTTCAGTATTTTTCTTTTTGTCTCGTTTATGTTAATTTCAGAATCACAATCTTTCAACTTTGATCATAACAAAATTGTAAATTGTGACCTCTGCAACTTCCACGCACAAACGCTTTCTTGCATGTATACTTATTTAGGGTTGTTGTCATGTGTGTGCACTGCTGTGGAATTTTCCCATAATTCACTTGGGACAGAGAGAGGCATTTTCCCAGAATGAGCAGCTATATCTCTGCTGCGCACGCTCCGTTCTCTTCCTGACACAACAATCATCTTCAAACAATGACCTCAAATATAGAAAGATGGCTCATTTTTCACATATAGAGAACCATTTTAGAAGTTGTTTTTGTCTTGTCTGGGCTCTCACCGCTGTGGTATGCAGGGTTTATCTGACTTTTGATCGTTACATGGAATTACTGTGTCATTTACTCAGGGAACAATGGGGTATTTTGAACAATTCCTGAGTGCACTGAGCGAAAAGCTGCTTTGGTCCATGGCTGAGTATTTGCTGCTGTTGAATGCTCCATCAGCTGTGAAGTTAGTCAGTTGTGGCACTAATTAATAGGGGTGTGCAAAAATATTGAAACATTAATATATTATCATATAGTATCGTTTAATGTGATGATAAAGTATCGATACCATGGGCTGCTCTATCGATATATTTTGGTATATTTTACTAAATTATTTTACAATGCTACAGTTTTGTTGCTTGTTCAAAGGAAGGAAACTCATTCATGCAACACATTTGACATTTTCACTGGTTTGATTATTAAAATGGGTGTGTTTCATACTAACTTTGTACCAGAAGTGGTTTAACAAAGATTTGTAGTATCACAGCTGTGACCGTATCGAATCGATTTGAAATATATAATTGAATTGTAAGCTCACAAGGTATGTATTGTATTGGTAACTTCTAAATGATACCCAGCCCTACTACTAATACAGTACATGTTGATACTGCATTATTTCAACTGAGCGGTAAAAGGTTCCATAGTGCTTAAAGGTCCTATGCTATATTGCTAAAAGTATTCATTCACCTGCCTTGACTCGCATATGAACTCAAGTGACATCCCATTTTTAATCAATAGGGTTTAATATGACATAACACCTTCAACTCTGTCCACATGGTTTAAGAGTGTGTTTATGGGAATTTTTGACCACTCTTCCAGAAGCACATTTGTGAGGTCACACACGATATTGGATGAGAAGGCCTGGCTCTCAGTCTCTGCTCTAATTCATTCCAAAGGTGTTCTATCAGGTTGAGGTCAGGACTCTGTGCAGGCCAGTCAAGTTCATCCACACCAAACTCTCTCATCCATGTCTTTATGGACCTTCCAAACTGTTCCCACAAAGTTGGGAATGGGGAATTGTCCAAAATCTCTTGGTATGCTGAAACATTCAGAGTTCCTTTCACTGGAACTAAGGGGCCAAGCCCAGCTCCTGAAAAACAACCACACCATAATCCCCCCCTCCACCAAACTTTACACTTGGCACAATGCGGTCAGACAAGTACCGTTCTCCTGACAACCATCAAACCCACCTGCCCTTTAGATTGCCAGATGGAGAAGCGTGATTTGTCACTCCAGAGAATGCATCTCCTCTGCTCTAGAGTCCAGTGACGACGTGCTTTACACCACTACATCCCACACTTTGCATTGCACTTGGTGATTGCTTGGATGCAGCTGCTCAGCTATGGAAACCCATTCCATGAAGCTCTCTACACCCTGTTCTTGAGCTAATCTGAAGGCCACATGAAGTTTGGAGGTCTGTAGCAATTGACCCTGCAGAAAGTTGGCAACCTCTGCACAATATGCGCCTCAGCGTCCACTGAACTCACCCCGTCAGTCTATGTGGCCTACCACTTTGTGGTTGCTGTTGTTCCCAATCGCTTTGTTATAATACCACTGATAGTTGACTGTAGAATATTTAGGAGCAAGGAAATTTCAAGACTGGTCTTGTTGCACAGGTGGCATCTTACCACAGTGCCACACTGGAATTCACTGAGCTCCTGTGCGCGACCCATTCTTTCTCAAATGTTTGTAAAAACAGTCTGCAGGCCGAGGTGCTTGATTTGATATACTTGTGGCCATGGAAGTGATTGGAACACCTGATTTCCATTATTTGGAAGGGTGAGTGAATATTTTTGGCAATATAGTGTATATAACACAAAATGTATTCTTGTGAGCTTTAAGCCATGTTATAATATTGTCACCCCCTTAAAAAAACGTACCTGGAGTTGTGCTTTGCTTCATTCACACTTGCTTGAGCAACCCTTTATTATTAATCTGTCTACATCTCCAAAGCTCAAATTGCTCTATTCCACTTTGTGATGTCATGAAGCGGTAGTTTTTAAGCAAACAGCTACCTTTTACATTTAGTTCAGTAGAGATTGGCAATTCCAAGGCTGAAATTATCCAAATATTTCTAGTGAGGGTGTATGGAGTTGTGGAGCACTTCCTGTATTACCACTAGGGATGCAAATTATCGATAAAGTCAATCAACTATAGATTAATGAATTAATCGATCGACTTACGATTAATTGATAAGCGGCGTTTTTCACCTGAATTTTAGTGTTTCAGTAGGGTCTTTAAGAATATAAGCTATAGCATACATAACACTGAGTCATAAATATATCATAGTATTATTATATTGTATATTCATACAGTACAGTAATCCTTCACTCTATTGCGGTTCACGGATTTATTTATTTTTTCCATTTTTTTTTTTTATAGTGTAACATTTTTTTATAGTGTAACATTGTGTTCTGCATCCTGATTGGCTAAGAGACTAGACCAGGAGGACTAAACGTGGACTAAACCAGGTCTAGACCAGAACTAAACCAGGTCTAAATCAGGTCTAAACCTGGACTGGGCCTGGACTAAACCAGGACTGGACCAGGTCTAGACCAAGATTAAGCCACCACGTGCCGCTGCTGGTTTCGTGCGGCTGGTTTGTGGCTAGGGCTGAGACTACGCATTCCGGGCGCCGCGGTTCGATCTCGCGCTCAGGAGCAGTGCCGTTGGCGCCTGCGGCCGGCTGTGAGTCGAGCTTGGTGCAGTGCGGTGCGCGGTTGCCTTGTTTCGTGACTACGCAGGTGCGCGTGTCCGTGATTAGCGATTAATTGCAATTAATGCATTTTGTTCGACCAATGTCTTGATCGACAATTAATTGTAAGTCAATTAATTGTTGACATCCCTAATTACCACATGACATCACAAGGTGGAACAGTGTTTTCTGTATGAGAGAAAAAGTCATCAGCTTCATAAGAAGCTGATGGCCCGAGGAGGATTGCTGTAGTGTTGTAAAGTGAGGGCACATTACAACACTACAGCAATTTGCACAAGCTCCTCAGTCACCCACACAACAATCTGCACATCAAATGAAAGCTACGACTCTCGTCTTTTCAGACATGCAAACCATTTTCTGCAGTGACCATCACAGCGCTGACAGGTTTTACAGAAACGCAAATACATAGGATTTGTACTTTTCTTACCTTTGAGGGCTCTGGTTCTGTCAAACATCAGCATATCCGCAAAGTTGCTCTCATTCGGTCTGTACAGATACAGACAATATAATCCAGTAAAGAAAATATGTCCACAAAATAAGTGAGATCCTCCATGTCGGTGTGTTGCAGGAAAGTATTCCAAACATGAGAACTGATCCGTCACTTTATTGCGTTTCTTTTGGCGATTTCAGGGATATTAAACTTCGGATAGCGCCAACAACGCTGCTCTATGCTAAACACGAGTGTTAGCATCTGACCCCCGTGTAGAATCAACCCATGACATTGCACGCTCTTAGTGACGCTTTCCCTGTACAGCCTATGAGCAGCTGGACAGGACGGCGTATGGCACGGCCGGGTTTTCCGTAAACAGATGAAGTGAGCGCAAAGGATACAGGGACTGCGTGTGTAAAACATGTGCATTTTACTACTTATTACTGTTTCGCAACAGTTTTGAGTGCAGTTTGAGACCAAACGGACAGAACAGAGAAATAGAGACACTTTGGATGTCAGTACCATGGATCTGTGGTCTGTATGAGTGGTGCCAGCCACATCTCGGACCCGCAGCGGTTTGACGGAAAGAGTGAAGATGGACTCGGGGGTAGAAGACCTTATTTTTTGATGATTCGGATGCGTGGTTTATTCTGCTATTGACATACTTGTAGGTAAAATATAATCACGTGTAACCATTAGGGTCTAGTGCGCATGCACACCAAGCGCTCTGGCACGTTTGTGTTTAGCTTTATGGATTAGACATTATTATTTTTCTATCATTTAAAAGCGTTGTTTTATTCTGCAATTTACATTATTGTAGTATCTCATCTGTGCGTATGGGTGAGGCGCGTCCTGGCACGTTCCCATAGAGAGTTGGATCATACTTTGTTTACTGGCAGAATAAAGTTCAGACAGCGATAACCCATCTCCATGATCTTATTGTTAGGCTTGGTCAGGACCACAGCTGGAGGATTTTTTTTTTTTTAACCTATGGAGTATGTTTTTGGGTTGATGGGGGAAACTGGAGTGGGAGGAACCTTCTTGCTGTGAGGCGTGAGTGCTAGCCACTCCAGTATGCAGTGTGTGTTTGTTTACATTTTGAAGTGGGTGTGTGTTTGTTACTGTTTGCATTTATTTTGACCCATATCACTTGTTTTGACTATATTTTATATAAAAATATACATTTTATATTGTTTTGATATGCTGTATATATTTTCATAAGGAATAGAGCAGCTTGGTGTTTAAATAAAGATTCCTCTAAGTGTAACTTTTCAGGAGAGCCCTCATTGATGTCAGTGGGTTGAAGCATTTAAAAGTTATTGCATTTGTTTTCCAAAAGTTCTCCAAATGTCTCTGTTTGGATAGGTTTGGGTAGATTTGGATAAAGCAAAAGTCCCTATGTAAAACGCCTGGATATACTAATAATAAAACTAGTCTAAAATTCTAATTTTTATAGATATTCTCATCAAATTTGAAATATGAGAGGTCAACACCTTAATTTTAACAAAATATAAATTAATAAATAACAAAAAAAAAATTAAAAAAAATATTATTATTATTATTATTATTATTATTATTATTATTAATAATAATAATGCACCTGAGGGTTCAATAATGGCTATCATTTTAGTTTGGAGAGGTCAGAGCAAGAGCTATTTCACAAAAATGGCCTGGAATTTTAAGGGGTTAAATATGCAGAGTGTGTGTTAAACATGTGTGAATGAAACAAAACATAACTCCAGGTATGTTTTTGAGGAAACAATGTTATTATTTATATCAGAAAATAGCGTAATATGGGCCCTTTAACCAGAGTGTTGTTATATTGAGAAGGGACCGTTTCAGGGCTACTGTCTCCACGTCTACTTTTAATAAACGGCAGTTGCACTAAACACTAATCACAGTTGTCAACTAGAACGGCATGACTTTGGGGAAAAAATGTAATAGCAAATGATGTTTTTAAATCAGGATTTAGTTCACAGTGTGCATTTTAAACACATCCACCAGCAGTAATAAACTGAGTGAAGACAGTGAAATATGAACTGCCTATGCCCATAGGAAGCCCAGGCAAACCATTTTCTCTTAAGCAGACCATATTTTGTATTGTGATGATTCAAATTGCGATTTTGATTTTATTATGATGTATTCTGCAGCCCTATTCTGAACACACCATGTCTCTTCCTAGTTCTTGCAACAGAATAAAAAACTGCAATGATATTTATCAAAGGTTCAATAGTTACTCACACTTGTCCTAAACACAGTGACATTTATTTCTCTTCCATCTTTAACTTCTTTGTTTTTTGTCACTTGCCAAGTTCAAACACAGAAATGCAAACATGTCCCTCCCAGTCTGATCATCCCATAGAGATTATACTAGGTGAACAATAAATCATTTACTTCATTTATTGGGTAGGGCTGCAACAAACAATTATTTCAGTAGTCAAGCATTTTATTTATTTTTTGTTTTTTCAATTATAAAATCTGGCAAAAGGAGAAATTCATTGGTCAACAGGACAAAAGTTTGGTCAAATACGTTTTGCAGCTCATCCAAGCTGCTTCTTCAGTTCTAGTCAGACACTGGTGGACACTGTGTATATCTGCCTGAAGGGAGGAGCTAACTAAATTACTCTGAAACTACCTTGAACAGAAATGGTGGTGTCAGACATCATTTGTCTCCCATTTTTAACTCTATCCTCAAACCTAAATCAAAACAAACAAAGAAAACAATAGGGCTGCAGGTCTGGTCCAGAGGTGTGAAAACACCCATTATGACCCTGAATGGTTCTGCTAACAAGACCCCACACTCCACTCCCTCTGCAGATCTAATAGGCCCACCTAACTAACAAAAACTGTGAACAAGTAGGTGTGGTAGTTTGAGAGTCATTTCATTGTAGTTGGCGCCCCCTTCAGGCAGATATACACAGTGTCCACCAGCGTCTGACCAGAACTGAAGAAGCAGCTTGGATGAGCTGCGAAAGTATTCCACGAAATAAACTTTTGTCCAGTTGACAAATTGAATTTCTCCTTTTGCCATGGATTCCAACTAGACGGCTGAGGGATTCTACACAGATTATAAAATCTAAAAATACAACTTGACTAAATGCATTTTTAACCGTTTTTAACCAAAGGTAGAAATATACTGAATAGAAGATTTTTTAGAGAGAATTACAAATAAAGTATATATTTATTAAAATCACAAACTATTTGATTGATTTTAGTAATGTTGCAGTTTTGTTATAAAACGGCAACATTGGATAAGTCATCGTTATTCCAGTTAATCATTACTGATATTGGGATAGTTGATTTTAAAATCTAACGTTAGCCACAAACTTACTCTACTTATGTTAACTGAACTGTAATGTCATGTACGCAATAGTAAAGAAGAGATGGTGCATTGGTGACAGAGGACTGGTTGTTGGCTGCCCGGGTGAGGTCCGGTTTGGTCTGTGTCAATATGGCTGACTCCACGGTGCAGCTCCTGGACCAGACTCTTTGGCCTGTCCATTGTGAGATCGTGCTCTCGGCTAACACACCGCACTGAGCCTACAGCTGCCTCCAAGCTCCTGTCAGCTGAGCCTGCCCTGCACTAAGAAGTTTATCCCGGTGTTTACTGCACGGCTGGCTGCTCTAGAGGTCAGAGAGCACGAGGTGATAGAGAATTAGCCTCTAGGGCTGGGCCATGTCTGCACACATTACTCTGCATCAGGCTCCGGGGATATTTAAGTTTTAAGTGGGACCAGAGGCGAGATGCAGGTGTCTTCAACGCGATAGGGTAGCAAATTATATGGTCCAAATACAGCCCAAATATCATTATACTTTAGCAGCAAAAAGAACACTTTTCTGGTGAAGGGCACACCACGCAATTAAATCCAAGGATATATTCTTGCGTTGCCTGGAATGTTGCATAGTATTGCATTATATAATCTCTCTTGCTATTTAATTACATGTCACACCCCTCTCTGCAGATCTAACCTATAACTTGGCCAGAGACAGGCATATGGCAGAAGCTACATTGTCCAACTTTAATATAATAAATCACCGCTGTACTGCATCTCCAAATCTGTTATCTGGTGGTGGATGTAGGAGTTGATGGTGCACATTAATAGCCTTGCTTTCCTGAGTTCACCCCAGGACAACTGTGGCCACCCTGTATGAAATGAATCAATAATGCATGAAGTTGTAAATATGCTTTGATTGTCTGTCTAAATGTGTTATTATTATGATTGTAATATCTTTTCATAATGATAGCAGCTCCCATTACAGTCTGTTCCTAATATTTACTCTAGCTTTCTTGGCCATCTTCCTACCCACTTGTCTTCTACTCAGAAAAGCAAGCAGGACACAAATCAGGCAGTCACATGAGATTGTCCCATGCGGTGAGTTTGTCTGCACACTTGAGTTCACATACTGTTCCTCGGCGTTCTCTCTCTCCTCCCCCAGCAGGCCAGTAGCTCGCCCACTGCAGTCTATAAAATGCCCTACTGTGAAGAGAGGGAACAAAGTAGTGCCAGGGCAGAAGAAAGGGGCAGTGTGCCAGGGGAGTGGTGCAGAAGTGCCAGGTCGAGGCAGACTTCCTGAAGGGTTAGTGCCTCTAAGGGCTGGGGCTATGGAGTCATTAAATAAAGACACTTTTTTTTGTAATGTGCTGGGCAGTGCATCTAAGCATTGTCTGCTACTAATGAAGCTATTATCCACTGTAGTAGTTGGAGCTTTAGGGCCCGTCCACACGACAACGCTTTTTGGTGGAAACAGAAGTTTGTATTCGTTTGGCCTTTCGTCCACATGGCGCCGGTTTTTTAGAGGGGCGAAAATGGTGTTTTTTGAAACCAGGTTCCAGAGAGGAGAAATCTGAGAACGCCGGGGGCAACGCAGCTTTTGGGAAACGATGACGTTGCGATGCTTGTTTGCGGAAGTGGACTTTATGCACATGCACTCTTTGTAGTATTGCCTTTCCGGTGGCTCTGGCTGTTTCCTGTTTACAGCACCACATATTGGTGTGGCATATGTATTACATCGTTTTCACTCAGCGCTCCGTTTTTGTCTGAACGCAAATATTTCCTGAGTCTGTCCTGAGTGTGTGTGGACGCAAATTTTTTTCAACCTGCATAAAAAAAAAATCCAGGAGCGTTGTCGTGTGGATGTAGTTTTTTTTTTTATTTACATATCTGGGACGTCTTTTGTTTTTTAATTTCAGCTGCAACTTGCACACAATTGAGTCTAAGGAAATTATATTTAGTTATTTTATCTAAATATTTCACTGTGTACTATGATTTTTAGTAGTACTAGCAGCGTCAGAAAAAGTTGTACAAGTCTGTTGTGTTAGCAGCAGTAGCTCTTGAGTAATTAAGGCTGTTGTCTACTAAATCATTTCTTGATTGAGTAAAGACATGTCCAGCCCATCCATTAGATGACTAAAAAGAGGGCATGGCAAATATCTTTATGTAGCTGAACCCAAAATGAACTGGCAAGACTACAACTGCATTGAAATCCATCCTCCATACTTCGTTCTGCTGTTGCCCATTTAAATTCTTAGAATCTAAAAATAATAATAATACATGAGTTGAATAATAATAATAATAATAATGCATTTTATTTAAAAGCGCCTTTCAGAACACCCAAGGACACTGTACAAGGTTAAAACGAATAAAAAGCACAAACAAACAATACAATAAAACATATAAAACAAGATAAAAACAAAATCAGAGTGGAGTGATTGGCTATGAGAGGTAGGACAGTCTGAACAGGTGGGTTTTGAGTCTGGATTTAAAGAGTGGGAGAGAGTCTATATTCCGGAGGTCAGGAGGGAGAGAGTTCCAGAGCTGAGGAGCAGAGCGGCTGAAGGCTCTGCTCCCCATGGTGATGAGACGGGCAGAGGGGACAGAGAGCTGAAGAGAGGAGGAAGAGCGGAGGGTGCGGGATGGAGTGGCGATGTGGATGAGGTCAGATATGTATGGTGGGGCTAGGTTGTGTAATGCTTTGAATGTGGTAATGAGTATTTTGAAGTGAATTCGCTGTTTTATGGGGAGCCAGTGGAGTTGTTGTAGTACGGGAGTGATATGATGGATAGTGGGGGTCCGAGTGATGATCCGGGCTGCAGAGTTCTGTAGGAGCTGCAGTTTCTGAAGGGATTTGTTGGGGAGACCGAAAAGAAGAGAGTTACAGTAATCGATGCGGGAGGTGACGAGGCTGTGGACTAGGACGGCAGTGGTGTGAGGAGTGAGGGAGGGGCGGAGACGAGAGATGTTGCGCAAGTGGAAGTATGCAGACCGGGTGACATTATTGATGTGTGAATGAAATGAAACTGTGCTGTCGAGGATGACACCCAGACTCTTGACCTGAGGAGAGGGATGGACAGTTGAGTTATTAATGTTGATGGAGAAACTGTTAGATTTGGAGAGTGTGGATGGAGTGCCTACTAGGAGGACTTCTGTTTTGGAACTGTTGAGCATTAGGAAGTTGGAGGAGAACCAAGAGTTGATTTCCTGTAGGCAGAGGGTAAGGGAGAATGGTGGGAGTGATGAGGAGGGTTTGGAAGAAAGGTAGAGCTGGGTGTCATCCGCGTAGCAATGAAAATGAATGTTATAACATAAGCATAACATAATAATAAGACACCATTGACCAGTTAATCGACAAACTGCTAAAGGATTACAGCCCAAGTAATAGAGATAGTAAAATAAATAGATATAGCAGTGAGCACAGGTGAGTACATGCTTCAAATACATTTTTGCAGAACTTTTACTCAAGACAACAGAAAAACATGCTCCATAGGTAAAATCCTCCAGCTGAGGTCCTGACCAAGCCCAGCAATAAGATCATGGAGATGGGTCCCCGGGCGCCTGAAAGATGAGCTGCCCACTGGTCCTGAAAGGATGGATCGAATGCAGAGAATAATTTCCCTACAGGGATAAATAAAGGATAAAAAAAAATACAAGACTACATATTTTTTGTTTTTTATTCACTAGGTGTTTTTTTCTAGCTGTATTTATTCCAGCAATGTAGTCTCTCAACCCCTTATTCCGACAAAGCTGATTCAGAATACATTGAACATTTTTGACACAATTTACTCAAAGCCTGTCTCTGTTGTATTCATTATCTTTGATGTTTTGTGCATGTGGCTTGCCGATTCAAAGTGCAGCCTGAGTCATGCCCATCATATTGATAGACTTCCTGGATGAATACATTTGTGTTTCTATGTTTTCAAGGTGTAATGATGAACATTTTGTATTCTATAAAGTTACATTTGCTTTAGTTTCTTTGGCTTGTACTGCTAACTCCCACTGCTATAATTACTACTACTGTACTGCCGGTGCAGTATTACTGTCTCTTGCAAGTATTACCATCACTACAACTGTTACTTTGAAGATGAGTTGTGACAAGTTTCTATCTCCTTGTACAACTTGCACACACACAGAAAAGAATTATGTTTTTCCTAAAATAAGATCTTGTCAGCATTTCAAGTAGGGCAGTAGTAGTTGCATAATACTCTGCTATTGCTGCATATAATAATAATAATACATTTTATTTATAAAGCGCTTTTCAAGACACTCATATACAGTAGAAATAGTAGTACTAGTTAAATATCATCAGTTGTAATGATTTAGGATTGTCAAAAAATGTGTATCTAAAAAAATATAATATTGTTAGACAGCTTGGACCTGTCCTAAATACATTAAAAAGGTGTTTGTTTGTTTGTTTGTTTAATCTATACTCAAATTAGTTTAAAGAAGACATACTGTGCTTGAGCCTGCTATATACAGCTCTGGAAAAAAGAGATGACTGCGTTTTTTCAAAAATCAGCATCTCTACATGTATTACAGCCATTCCATTCCAGCGTCTTTTGAATTCCAACACAAACACAAAGCCGAGCTACTTCAGTCCTTGCAGCAGGAGTGGAATAAAGTCACCCAAGAACAATGTGAAAGACTTGAGGAGAGCATGCCAAGACGCATGAAAGCTGTGATTAAAAATAAGGGTTATTGCACCAAATATTGATTTCTGGACTCTTCTTAAGTGTAAACATTAGTATTGTGTTGTTTTAAAATGAATTTGATAACTTAAAAAGGCTAAAATATTCTACTTACTAAGGCTATTACAGTAGTGAAAGTGAAGAGGCTTTCGTCTAAAGTTTTCAATGTTTTCTTGAAGAGAGACTTGATAGGTTTTAAAGTGCTCTCTGCTGTATGAGACTATGTTGTGTAACAGTAGGTTATGTGAGTAAAGATCATTACGTGCATGTATGCTTTTGCTGATTCAAGAGTCAGAAAGGGTCTCACATGATTAAAGTAAATTTGAAATATGACACGGAAGTTTGTCAGACTCCAGTAGCTCCTATGTAAACATGCCTATTTACTCAAAGAACTCCTCAGACAAGTCAAGTCATAAATGCTGCTCTTTTATCCCGTCTATCCTTAGAGGCAGCAGAGCCATAACTTGAACCCAGTCCACAAACTGCGGTCACTCTAGAACTGCTGCTACAAGCTCGGACCTGAAAACCAAACCTCGTGTTCCTGGAAATTTGGCACAGAAACCACAAATCTCTGGCTCAAAGAAATGTTCCGCTTTTTAGGAAATACGTCTCTGGGAAAAGTTAGCTTTCCACAAGATCTATACTAAAACTCTTCCATACATATCCTGTAGGTCTGGAGACAAGAGAGGCACTGTTTTGTTTTTAAGGATGCCATTTACAATTTTCAGTTTAATCTAGGACAAGGAATTAATTGCTGATTAACGTTGTATTACAAAATGGGAATTCACTTTCACTAGACAACAAAAAATAATGAACCAGGAACCTCAGATCCAAACCCTAATTCCAGACCAAGTAAAACTAAACTAAAGCAGGTTTTGATTTTGTAGCACTTGGAAAACATGGAATATGCTTGTAACATTCGGAATAAAAGATAGAATGTCTTTTACTCATTGAAATCCATTCTGTTTGGTCCACGTATTTGAGCAAAATTAGTTTAACCCCAGTACAATTGTATTGTAAAACTGCTTTTGAGACCACTGTGTGCCGACTGCATCTAATTATAAAGTCTTTTAGGATCAGAAAACCAAAAACTGAGCTTTTAGCAGTTGGTTTTAGCTTTACTTTTACTGCTCTGGCCTCTGATAGTTGTGAAAGGCACCTATAAACTCATCTCGTTAAATATTTAGGATGCAAGGAATGCTCTAGGAGAGAAATAACTTTGAGCTGTTGCAAACCTTTTAAAGTGAACCGTTTTTTCTCATGTTTAAGATCAGGTACAGTGCATTTAATCCACGAGGAGACAGGGTGCAGTTCCAGACTATAACCTCTGTAAAGTGTGATTAAAAGAAACGTGTGGTAAGACTAACCTTCCAATCCATATAAACTCCATCATGGTTTGAACTAGATTTAGTCTCCCACCACTTACGAACCACAAAACCTCTGTACGCCTCGTGTGGTTTGGGATCCTCTGTTTGACGCCCTTTCGGTCCGATCTGGTCTGGTCTGGTTGCATGGTTCACATCCGTCTCCCAGAGTGATCGTCTCCATGGTTACCTCTCTTCCTGTGGCTCTTATGTAATTGATTGTAATGGGGGCTGTATTTACCTACTCCAGGGACTACTCCGGGTATAGCGTGGGTCTGGGTATCGAACTGCAGTACTTCAAGTGCTTGATGTGAATTAGTACTCTACTTCTACTACTACTACTACTACTGCTACTACTTATACTGCTACTACTTATACTGCTACTACTTGTACTACTAGTTGTAGCTACTTGTTAAACTTGCTTCTTTATATACTTCTCCTACTAGAACTACTATTGCCCATTAAGGCTGATTACACTGGTCTACAAATTATTGGACTCAATCTGCTTCTCATTTATATTGATAAGATGAACTAAAAATCAATTGATAACTGTGCTGGTTAGCTAATGTATTCAAGATATTTAATGATATTGTTTTACATCAAAATCGCATCTCTTTATACAATAGATTTAGGCATTTTTGCTTAAAAATAATATTTATATTTTGAAAAGATTTAACTTGCACTTCTTTATCCATCAAGAAATAAACAAGAAATATCTTAAGACATCAGGTGCACACAATTTCGAGGCATCTCTCTTATGTGAAATCAAAAAATATTTGATGTTAAAACTCTAGACATATTAAAATGAATGTATTGGAATGTGCAGACAGGCTTTCAGATAGAACTGGTTGTTTGTAGACACACTGTACCTTCTGATAAACTACAGTTTTTGCCTTATTTTGCATAAATTTCCTATTTTGACCCAATACTATATCTTGGAAACTATAGCCAATCAGCACTTCTGACTTTTTCTTTATTAGTGACCTAAACCAAGAAAAATGTCACTACTTTTGTTCCGGAAGCATTTTGCTTGTAGACCAGTGTTATATTACTACTACTGCTGTTGGCACATCAATTGCTTAAGAGAAAAATACTTCAGATTACTGCTTTCTGACATTTTGGGTTTCCCTAACAAGACAAACAGGGCTGAGGCAGTGACATTTAGACTTATTTTTATTAAAGAAATGGTTCAATAGGCCTATACGCTCTGAAAGCTCATGACAAATGGATGTAATATTGCTGCTAGAGGGAATTCTGAGCCTGTCCTAATTACAGCTCATTCTCAGAGAAGGAAATGAATCCAATTTCTCCCATTCTCAGTAGAACCACTCACTTACTATTGTAATTACCCATGAAGCCTTGTTAGTGTGCTCTTGGTCCCACTTCACAAAAGCTAATTATTTCTTTTGCTAGACTGATGCTCTAGCTAGATCGTTTTCTTGTGTAACACGGTGCTGCATGCAGAGGTCCTTAACTAGCATTATTCAAGCTTTTTTTTTGTTCAAAATGAGAACAAAATGGCTAATCATTTATAAGTCAAATAATCATCTGATTAATAGGGCTGCAACAATTAGTCGACAACGTCGACGACGTCGACAATAAAATTTTGTCGACATGAAATTTCATTATCGACTAGTCGTATTATTATTATTATTATTATTATTATACTTATTATTATAAGTATCATTTTAATTTGGAACTTAATACTCGTCTGTGTCAAGAATCCGCAGGGCCGACAGCAAACAGTTCAATGTCTTTGTTACACATCTGCTCCTTCACTGTACAGTGTCCAGGTTTACACCATTTCTCGTTCAGAAACAGCGCTAGGTCCTCCTCCCTTCTTCTTCCCGCTCTCTGTGATTTGCGGTGTTAGCCATGTGTCCGTAAAAACAGTGACGCTAGCGTCCCTGTACTCCCTCTGAAATCTAACGAGCGCCGCGAGCTCGTCCGTCTTGTTGGCGAGGGCGCGCACATTCCCCGTTACAACGGAGGGGAGGACCGGCCTGCAGCGTCTCTTCTTTTCCCGGAGATTACGTCCCGCGCGGCGTCCACAGCGTGTCGTCCGCAGGATCTCGTCAGGGATAACATGCCTGTCTCGGGCGAACACAACAGCGCTGTGCAGTGCCATCAGCTGATCCTTTGTGTAGACGAGCGGAGAACGGGGGGGTCCCTTACACATCTTAAGCCGAAACGGGTAAATAATCCACCAAAAGTGCGGAAAAAATGCAGCGTCGAGTGCAGCCCAAGCTTAACGAACAGTGTTGACAAAAATATTTACAAAAGTGGGGCGGTTTAAAGGCAAAAAGTTAGGAAAGTTACGGAAAAGTGCGGGAGTGTTGTGACGGGCAGCTAGCTCGCACCTTCACTGTATCTGCATGTGAGGAATATTCCAATATTAGCACTAGTGCCAAACGGAATGGTGGCCATACTCAATTTGCTCACGAGTCATGGACAATCTTTTTCATTCCGAATGTAGTCTAGTCGTGTTTTGGCAGTATTCCCTTAACAGAATGCTGTTTCACAGAATACTTCAACTTTTTAAAACTGGATACTGACAATATTCCGCTTTGAAACGGAATGCTTAAAGCACGCACACATAACTGCGCTCCCTAAATACCAACGTTAGTGTCGTGTCCATTATCCTAGTAATATTTTTTTTCGTGACTAATCGTCACTGGATCTATAGATTAATCAACTACTAAAATAATCGTTAGTTGCAGCCCTACTGATTAAATGTGGTTGTAAGCTTCAGAAATGACTGACTTGTACAAAAATAGGCTTGCAAATGTGTGTGAATTATTTAAAGGGCCCCCATTATGTTGTTTACTCATCAAGACATAGCTGGAGGTGTGTTTTGTTTCATTCACACATGTTCAACACACAAACTCTGCATATTTAGGCTGAGTTCTTCTCTCAAACTAAAAACACAATATTCCACCTTGGGATATCATGTGGTAATACAGGACGCGCTCTGTGTTTTTAAACTCCATTATTATTATTACCTTTATTTAACCAGGAAGTCCCATTGAGATTCATACATACACCTTCACTAGAATCATTTGGATAATTTCAGCCCTGGAATTTCCAACCTCTACTAAACAAAAGATAAAAGGTAGCTGTTAACTCAAAAATAAGATAAGATAAGACTTTATTGATCTCACATTGGAGAAATTTACTTACCCCAGTAGCTCCAGGCAGAGACAGTTTGAACAAGAAAGAAAGTGCATGCAGGCAAGAATAAAATAAAAATAAGTAATAATAAAATAAGTAATAATAATAGAAAAAACAATAGCTAGGAGAGTATGGAAAAAATATTGCACATTTGGACTATATAGTACAGGGGTGTCCAAACTTTTTTCATCAAGGGCCACATATCTAAACACAGACAAAGCAGAGGGCCGATCAAGGGCCAGAGACTGGTGCTCAGTACAGTCAATAATTTAAATATATGCATGTTTATCACGTTACTTCAAAGTTCAAAGTTAGCTTTATTGTCAAAAACCATATGTACAGGTTGCACACACAGGATTTGAAATTGCAGTGCTCCCTAGGCCCACAGTGAACATAAATCATGTGATAAACAAGACAATAAACACCATGACTAAAACATCACATATATCCGTAGCAAAAGTACAAAAGGCTTGTATATAATACAAATAAGTAAAACACACAATGTGGAGCGGAATAAAGTGTGTCATTTAAGCAGCAGTGTCAGTGTCATTTAAAGGGATATGCCACCCCCAGGTCAAATTTGGGCATCTCCCCACAGTCCAGAGACTAAAATAAGTGGTGGAAAGCGTTTTCCTGCTCACCCAGCCATTGTCCGAGTCTGTCGCCACTGACCGCCGCGGTATCTGGTGCTACTCCGCCTTAGACTGGAGTCTAACGTCGCCAGAGAAAGATTTCGGCCAAAAGGAATTAATTTGCTCGATGCGTTTCCCAATTACTTTGTGTGTAGTGCGCATTCATATCGAGTGCAAATAAATGTGCAAATCAACACGGAGAGCTTGCCTTGGTCATTTTGGGTGGGAACTATTTTCCAGTGCGTAAGAATACAGCCGTATCACGCAGCACGCTACCAGGGGAATCCCAGTTACGCACCGGGAAGGGAGTTCCCCTGTTGCACAACGTGGTGCGTGATACGACTGTATTCTTACGCACTGGAAAATAGTTCCCACCCAAAATGACCAAGGCAAGCTCTCCGTGTTGATTTGCACATTTATTTGCACTCGATATGAATGCGCACTACACACAAAGTAATTGGGAAACGCATCGAGCAAATTAATTCCTTTTGGCCGAAATCTTTCTCTGGCTACGTTAGACTCCAGTCTAAGGCGGAGGAGCACCAGTTACCGCGGCGGTCAGTGGCGACAGACTCGGACAATGGCTGGGTGAGCAGGAAAACCCTTTCCACCACTTATTTTAGTCTCTGGACTGTGGGGAGATGCCCAAATTTGACCTGGGGGTGGCATATCCCTTTAAGTGTTGTTAGAATGAACTATCGAGTGTCGTGAGAATGAGCTATCAGTCTTTGATTCATGCGAAAATCCTCAAAACCACACAATAAATATTAAATATTGTCTTATCAAGGTAGATTTTCAAAAAACTTGCAGTCAAAAGTTCTGCTCAAGGTAATTTGGGCCAATTCACCTGGAAGCCTGGGGGCCATGAAAAATTTGTCTGAGGGCCATAGTTTGGACATAATAGAATTATACAGTCTGATGGCGGTGGGGATGAAGGATCTGCGGTAGCGCTCCTTCTTGCACTGGGGGTGCTTTTATGAGGGTTACTCAAACGTGTGATGTGAAACAAAGCACAACTCCAACTCTGAGTATGTCTTTCATGAAGTAATGACATTCTAACATGGCTTGAAGCTCACAGTTTATTGACTTAAACTTTCAAATAATCAAATGTTTCCCAACTAAATATTTGTGTTTTGAAGTCATTGGTCATAGTCATTGATTTTGCTTACACTGTTTTCGTTTGGTCAACACTTAATCAGTCATTTGGATCCTGCTGTGGTGACAATAGAGAGAGACAATATTGAGTCTACCCCCTCTAATTTGGTTGATCAATTAAGATAGGCCAGTAGAGACCCAGTGCTGCAGTCTCCAGTGGATTCACACCTCTCTCTAGCATATCTCCCATCTCCTAAATCTTTCAAAATTATATTGGGATACAAGCTGCTTCTGCTTGCAGTATATTTTATTTATTTTCTCCATTTTTGGTGGTAAAAAGGTTGAATCAATCTAGTGTGGCTTCAGATTTTATGTTAAAATTATGCTTATTCATGATTTTAACTGTATTCTATCCCGAGTTTACTAAGCCGTGTGATCAGATGGGAGCTTTCTTTTATCAGGCTGTGCGATTGGCCTCTACATAGCCGTATGTCAGCTCAGCAGTCTTTTGGCAGCTGCACGCTTTCAATGGCATGGAGCGACATGTGATTGTGTGCATGTGACGAAGCAGTGCATATTAAAATACTACACTGACACTTGATATTACATTGTACAGACCTCTAATGGCATATTGTATTTTATTAATATTAAAGCAGAACTTAGTATTTTTTTAAATTCTTATTCACGTTCTATTTTCTCATCAAATGCTTTTCTTCATGGAGATGTTATTGCTTTGTCTGGAATATTTCACGGTATTAAACCTTTTTATCTTCATGGAGACTAAACCAGGTCTGTGGAGAGGCGATCCCACAGTCAGAATGCAAGGTTTTCTAGGTATTTTTGAGCAGTAAAACCACCTGTAATTTCATAATTGTAAGGTAGAACTGTTTAATGTCATATAATAATACAATATAATATAATACTCATAGAAAGAAGCAACTGATTGATCATAGTGTGTCTTTAAAGATCTTGTACCTGTATTTTTTCTGTATTCTGTATTTGAGGGGGGAAAAAAAGGTCCAAATATGTCCTCTACTTGTCGTCTGCATCTAATTATAAACCGTTTTATTGTCTGATAATCAGGTATTGTACGTTAGCAAGTTAGTTGTTGTTGTTGTTTGCTTTACCGTCATGGCACTGGTCTCTGAAGGTTGTGAAAAACACTTCTAAACTTATCGCTGTCAATAATTAGGATGATTGGAATGCATAAGGTGCTGTATGTGAGGCATTTGAACCACTGCAAACAGTTTAAAATGAACTAGTGCTGTTTTTCGTGTGCCTTAATCAATATTCTTGCATACTTTGGTGTCGGTTATGTATGTCACATCTTTAAAAAGTGTAATTGACCAAATACTCATTAGAAACCCTTCCTGCAATCACCTCTCTAAAGGTTTGGAAACAGACCAACTCATATTGTATACTGCTTGTCTGTAGCCCGGGCACACCATGCATTTTTAATTATTCATAGTACTAAACCCTCGCAGTGGAAACCGTTGAACTGGCTGGAGAATTAGCTGACGTTATTTCAGTATATGAGTATGTTTTCCCAATAAACTATAGAATTACCAACATGGAGCTTGAATGTGTACCTCACATCTCCTCAATCCTTTGTTGCTTTTGTAGCTATAGTCCAATTGTACAGTGTGTAATAATAATGAAGGCTGGAAAACGGAAAAGAATAGCCTCTTAAGCTCAGAGTAGTTTGTTGACAGTAATGGGTATTAACGACGCATGAAACAACATTATCCGTCTCATAGGAGGAGCTCTGCGTGTTCACTGCTGTGTGTTTTCGATGGGTAATTTACAAAGTTATCTCATACAGCTCTGGAAAAACACAAGAGACCACTGCATTTTTTCTGATATCAGCATCTCTACATGTATTACAGCCATTCCATTCCAGCGTCTGTTGAATTCCAACACAAACACAAAGCTGAGCTACTTCAGTTCTTGCACCAGGAGTGGAATAAAGTCACCTAAGAACAATGTGGAGAGCATGCCAAGACGCATGAAAGCTGTGATTAAAAATAAAGGTTATTGCACCAAATGTTGATTTCTGAACTCTTCTTAAGTGTAAACATTAGTATTATGTTGTTTTAAAATGAATTTCATCTTGTTTCTTTGCATTGTTTGAGGTGTGAAAACATGTATCTTTTTGTTATTTTGACCATTTGTCATTTTCTGCAAATAAATGCTCTAAATAATAATATTTTAATTTGGAATTTGGGGGAAATGTTGTCAGTAGTTTATAGACTCAAACAAAAATGTTCCTTTTGCCCAAACACATACCTATAAGTAGTAAAATCAGAAAAACTGATCATTTTGCAGTGGTCTCTTATTTTTTTTCCAGAGCTGTATAGTCAGAAAAACAGTGTGGTCAACTGTGATGGATTATTTTAAGTAGTTTATTTTTTGTCTTGTTTAAGAAATGAAATTTGGAGAATTAAGAATTAGAATTGAGTATTTAATAAGTATTAACTGGCATAATAAATACAACAGATTTAAAAACAGATTTTAAGACTATCCTGAAGTTGTGTTTAGACAAGCAGGTAACAGACTCCCACTATAATACTCCTATAAAAGAACAGGTCAAATTTTTGTGCAATCAAGGGAAATTGACCTCCCTCCCTCTGAGAAAATGTTAAAACAAACCGTGATTGTGTTATACCTTATGTCGTCTCATATCTCCACTCTGCAGGAGCATCTGTCCCTGTAGACTTGACTGACTTGACTACAATTACTGTTATTGACCTATTGATCCACATCACACGGGCTGACTCCGGGTCTTGACACTGGGAAATTGGCATCGTGCGGTCTTCGTTGAAAAGGAAAATCAATAACTCCTTTAGCGCTGGAAAGATTCTGTTTGACGCGCACTTTCGAATCAGCGTGTCTTGTCCTGTATTGAATGTAAAAGCTTTAGTTGATAACGTCTCATCACGGGAGTGGCCAGAGGACACAAGACAGTAGTTAGTGTTATTCATTTGAGTAAAGATGTCGGTACAGAGCTGCCAATAAGCTTCAATCACAAAGGCTTTAAAAAAACTGTATGGTCAGACAGTTGATTAATTGTGTATAGATTAAAAACAGAACAATAAGTGCACTATTTAACTTGGTTAGTTGGTTTCTATAGATCAAAAACATACCTGGAGTTGTGTTTTGTTTCATTCACATGTTTAACACACAAACCCTGCATATTTAGGAGTTTTTCTCACAAACTGACTGAATACTTGGCTCCACCTTGTAATATCATGTGGGAATACAGGAAGTGCTCCATTGTGTTTTTACACTTCTACACCTTCACTAGAATCATTTGGATGATTTCAGCCCTGGAAATGCCGATCTCTATTGACCTAAAGGTAAAAAGTAGCTGTTAACTAGAAAACAACCACCTCATGACATCACAAGGTGGAACAGAGCATTTTGAGGTTTGCAGATGTAGACAGACTAATAATAAAGGGTTACTCAAACATATGTGATGAAAGATTTGTTTCATTCACACATGTTTGCGTAACCTACATAACAAACCTACATAACCTCAGGGACTTTTTTGATGGTTTATTATATTTGCCATACAGCTCTGGAAAAAAATAAGAGACCACTGAAATCAGCATCTCTACATGTATTACAGCCATTCCATTCCAGCGTCTGTTGAATTCCAACACAAACACAAAGCTGAGCTACTTCAGTTCTTGCACCAGGAGTGGATTAAAGTCACCCAAGAACAATGTGAAAGACTTGTGGAGAGCATGCCAAGACGCATGAAAGCTGTGATTAAAAATAAGAGTTAAACATTAGTATTATGTTGTTTTAAAATTAATTTGATCTCGTTTCTTTGCATTGTTTGAGGTCTGAAAACAGGTATCTTTTTTGTTATTTTTATTTTGACCATTTGTCATTTTCTGCAAATAAATGCTCTAAACCAGGGGTGTCAAACTCATTTTGGTCCGGGGGTCGTATCCAACCTACTTTGATCCCAAAGGGGCCGTATCAGAAAGCTCCTTTTGCATATATACCCCAAAAATAGCATTAAGTCCAAATATTTGTCCAGAGAAACGCAAATCTATTACAGACTGCTGTTTCTTCAGTCCCAGCAATAATTAATTTATCTTCTGTCTTCTCAATTCTCCATTTAAGTATTTTCTGAAATGCTGTGTTTCATAGTGGCGTTTAAGATTATATTCCTTGAGCACCGTCACTTGTTGCAAACACACCAAGCATACAGGTTTCCCATTCACCTCCATGAACGGATAGGAATTAGTCAATTTTTCTTGGAAAATCCTGCACTCGGCGTCCACTTTTTCTCATTTTTGACATTTTGCCAATGAGGGTGTCACGGTCAACAGTGAAAACGATATTCGTTTTGCCTGCTCTGGTGGGAGGGGCCACGCACAGAGACACTGGAGACACTGCTATAAGCTGCACAGAGAAGACGTGCAGAAAAGCAGTGCAGAAAATTACCAATATTTTAATAGAAAATTCAAATATAATACAATATTTTAATAGAAAATCAGGTAATATATATATACAATAATATTTTCATTTGGAATTTGGAAATGTTGTCAGTAGTTTATAGACTCAAACAAAAATGTTCCTTTTGCCCAAACATATACCTATAAGTAGTAATAATTTTGATATTTTGAGTGTTGATAATTTTGCAGTGCTCTCTTATTTTTTTCCAGAGCTGTATATTTACTTCACTGTGCCATGTTCTTGTGTCTGTCCTTGTGTCTCACTCATCCCACTTTCCTCTTGCCTTTCCAGACATCGCCGTGGTGGAGATGACTGACGCTTTTCGCCAGCCCTCTCTCTTCTACCACCTGGGCGTACGTGAGAGCTTCAGCATGGCCAACAACATCATTCTGTACTGCGATACCAACTCCGACTCCCTCCAATCCCTCCAGGTAAACTAGGCCATGTTATACAAGCCCAATACAATCACAAGGGCTCATGTAATAGTAGTGATTAGAGGAGAAGACGGGGCAGCGGGCAAGGACAAAGCACACTTTTTTGACATCTGCGGTTGTTTAGAAAATACAATAAAAGATAATTTACTTACTGACAAAGGCAAAAGAGGGTTGAATGGGTAAATAAACAGTGATTGTATTTATATAAGACTTAATGACAGTAGAATGGCAGTAATTTACAAAGGTTATGCTAAATTACATACAAAGAACAGAGTGCAATTTAAGAATACATGCTGGTGACAGATTTGACAGTGGGTGTTTTGATGCATTCCGGAAAAAAATGTCTTTATGTACTAAACATTATTATTTAAGTTATGTGCAGCATGCTTAGTTCATGATGGTAGATTGCTCATAGTGAAAGAATGGTCACTTTCACAATATGAAAAATATATTTTGTCACTTGTCCCACTTTGATTTTTTTGGTTGTAAGACGTTTAACCCTTTTTTTGAGATTAAATTTGAGAATTATGTATACAGTGGTACCTCACCTTACGAAAGACCCAACAAACGAAAATTCCAAGTTACGAAACGCCTTCACGTAAAATTTTGGTCTCTAGATACGAAAGAAAATTCAAGTTACGAAACGTGAAATCTCAAAAATTCAAATAATGCGCGCTCAGATGCACGCCCCGAAACGTAAATACACTTTATCAACACACATGGGGTTAGGTTCCAGAAATAACCCACAACAAGAGAAATCCCCAAAGTAGGACAACTTTATATTTTACAATTATTCTACATGTTTTACGGCTCTAAATGCCTCACCACACACATTATACACTTTTCTCAGACTGGAATTAAACTTCTCTCACATTTCTCTCTCGTTTAAACACTCAAACTTTCATAGATTTTCAACTAAATGTATTAAATAGTGAAGCGTGGGGGGAGACACGGCTCCGGAAGCCCCGCACGAGGAGCACCTCACCTCGCCACGCCTCACCTCACCGCACCGCGCGAGGTTCTATAATAGAACCGCGTTGCCCGGACCGCGTCCTCTGGAGCCCGAGCCACAAACCAGCCGCACTGCACGTGGTGGTTTAATCCTGGTTTAGTCCAGGTCCAGTCCAGGTTTAGACCTGGTTTAGAAATGGTCTAGACCTGGTTTAGTTCTGGTCTAGACCTGGTTTATTCCACGTTTAGTCCTGGCTCTACAGTCTCTTAGCCAATCAGGACGCAGAACACAAAGTTACACTATAAAAAAAACGTTACACTATAAAAAAACAACAACCTTGGAACGAATCAGGCCTTCTCCATTGAAATAGCTACTCAACTTACGAAAAATTCACGTTACGAAACCACTTCTGGAACGAATTAATGTCATAAGGTGAGGTACCACTGTATTTGCAGATGTTTTTTGTGCTTTATCCTCTACTCTTAATCATGTAATTTCCCTTCTTGAGTATTTTTTCCCAAAAATGGTTTTACTTCTTGGACAGTGATTGTACTTTCTTGGACTACTGCTTTATACTTCTACTTACTTCAGTCAATCAATAAAAAAAAAATAAATTTAAATACATGATAATAAATGAAAACTATTACTTTCATATGTGCTTGTAAAGTTTTGTAACAGTGATTTTGACTGTATTTTTGCATGGTCAGCATATGCGCACAGTCTGTAGTTCTGGGTAGACGAGGCGGAGTTCACGCCATTTAAAAAGCTCCTATTCGGCCACATTCAGGGGAACACTGCAGTCTTTATTTAGGTTTTGGTTTTGGAGGCATAGCACTTTTATGGCGACAGGGATCCTCCGCCAGCGACCACACAGTGTACTCGACATAATGTACAGCTCATATAACAGTGGGTGTAGGCAGAACTTACACAACACTCACATTATTATAGTTTTTTTGTTTGTTTTTACTCCCTTATAGCTGTTGCTTTTACATGGTGAAAGGAGCTATGCTTTTTTTTCATATAATAAACTAAAATGTGTTTTGCCCCAGTATGGATAAAAGCAGCTCCTAGGGTCAAAATGTGTACTGACTGCTGTGTACTATCTGCATTTAATTAGAAAGCAATTTTATCCTCTATGAACTAGAAAGTAGCGCAGTTAGCATGCTACTTAGGAAGTTGAGAACTGTTTTTTCATGTAAACAGTGCTTTTAATGTGAATGTTTTCCAATTGTGATGCTTTACCAACCAGCCACTATCTCGGGCAGTTATTTCTCTCATGGTTCATCACCGGGAGCAAAGGGAATAAGTGGACGGGACGGTTATTTAAAGGGGGTCATATTGCACTATTTTCCA
Source organism: Paratrypauchen microcephalus (assembly GCA_036785185.1). Taxonomy (NCBI): domain Eukaryota; kingdom Metazoa; phylum Chordata; class Actinopteri; order Gobiiformes; family Gobiidae; genus Paratrypauchen; species Paratrypauchen microcephalus. Next base: position 13,005,463 of record JAVJIX010000003.1, on the reverse strand, counting down.
ATCTGTTATAATTTTTGTGTCATCATCACACACCTGGGGTTGTGTTTTGTTTCATTCACACATGTTTAACACACAAACTGCATATTTAGGCTCTCTCTTCTCTCAAATAGAAAACACTCTGTTCCACCCTGTGTGTCATGTGGTAATACATAATGTGCTCCACTGTGTTTTTGAACTCCGTACACCTTCAATAGAATCATTTGGATGATTTCAGACCTGGAATTGCCAATCTCTACTTAATAGGTAAAAGGTAACTATTAACTTGTAAACTACCGCTTCATGACATCACAAGGTATTTATTTATTTATTTATTTATTTGACAGGGACAGTGTACATTAATGAACATTTCTGTAAATGCACCAGATTTAGCCATTAACAGCCATGCACACTTGGTAAAACATTAACAATACATACATACAACCAGGCTTGGGGAGTAACGGATTACATGGAACGGCGTTAAGTAAAAGGATACAAAAAAAAGGTAACTGTATTCCCCTACAGTTACAAAGAAAAAGACGTAATCAGATTACAGGTACATTTAGTGAAAATGGGGATTACTTAGCAGGATTACAATTAGAAAGCATTTTATGTTATTTCATTTTTTCATTTAAAGCCGGAGTCATATGTAGGGAAAACAACGTACAGACTCGCGCCGCGCGCGCTCTGTGAAACAAACTTGCAGTGGCGCGCGCTGTGGAATACACTTGCAGCGGCTCGCACTGAACTTCACGCAGGTCGCGCACTATGGACTAAACTTGCAGCGGGCATGGTTTCAAAAAACGCATTTAAAATGGGTGGAAATTTAGGGAGGATTTTATTTTTAAAGAAGACAAAGGGAACAACATCACAGTGCAGTGCAAATTGTGCCTTCCAGCAGTTAAACACCTGTCAATGTCCAAGGATTCTACTTCCAATCTCAAGAAACATTTACAGGTAAGATCGCTAATATTAACGCTTTGATACTGACAGACCCTAAATGCCCTGCTTCAGTCATGTTATGTGTGAATATGAGTCATTTCTTTGTCTTGATTCATTGGTAGGAGCCAGTTTCGAGTTAGCTATCGACTAGCAAACTATTAGCAAGGTAGCTAACGTTAGGGTGACCATACGTCCTCTTTTGCCCGGACATGTCCTCTTTTCAGAGGCTGTCCGGCCGGAGTTTATAAAATCCTTCAAATGTCCGGGTTTTTGATTCCGTTGGAAACGCGCTCTGAGAGGCGGAGTTCTAGTCGAACCCCGGAACGTGTATTCATTCATTTACAAACAGGCGCGCCACGCTCCACACACACACACGCACGCACACACACACACACACACACACTCGCAGGCTGACAGGCGCACTGCAAAGACACAGAAAATGCCAAAACGCAAATGCAGTTTCACGGATGAATTGCAAAAAAAAGTTCCCCTGTTTTCGCCCGGGGCGTGACAAGTGGGAGGCAGAATGACCAGGGAGAGGAGGAAGGCAAGGAAGACTGAAGAAAAGGAAAAATAAGGAAAAAGTTGACTTGAGGCATTATTTGTATATTTTTTTTCATTAGCCATTAGACACATTATTTTGAAGAATGGGCTTACTGAACATTGAAGAATAGGCTAACTCTCTGTTTCTTTTTGTTTTTTTCTTTTTTCTTAACTAAGGTGTAAGTGTCAGCCTTAAGATTGCTTATATTAATAAATATATTATTTATAAAGCAACTGTTTGTGAGTATATCCAGGTAAAGTGTTCTTTTCTGGGGAATTCAGAAGCACAGTAAGCCCCCGACCCATGTAAAACCCTTAAAAATGGGAGAAAAAACTCGCGAGTTGGAAGTGTGTCCTCTTTTCAGTGAAATACAATATGGTCACCCTAGCTAACTTTTGTGGTCACAAGTACACTTTGTGCATTTGTAGAACGATATTACAATATTTAAACATTATCTAGGCAACATAGTCATGTTAACTGATCCATGAAGACCCTTTAGACAATTCCGAGCAAAGCTGTCGTTAGATGTAGGCCAGCACGGAAGCTGGACGAACATCCTGTCCAGCTGCGGAGATCGGGCAAGATGACTGTCCCGGTAAAACTAAAACTTTAACTGAAAATATAATTTCGTTGAAGTCATAGGTGTTTAGGTGTTTGGTTTAGTGAGTGACCTTGTTTACTAGTGACTTGGCTTATAGTGATAACAGTTGTTAAAACTACACATAGAACTGTATTTGTCCTCCTAAAAACTTTTAATTGTATTGTAATTTTCTTGTTTTCTTGTTGTTATAGGATATTTGGTGTTAAAGTAATCCAAAAGTAACTGAAAGTAATCAAGTTACATTACTTTAATATTATAGTACCGGGATTACGTTACTGAATACATATTTTAAGGAGTAACTAGTAACTGTACCGGATTACATTTCTAAAGTAACCCTCCCAACCCTGCATACAACACATACACACACAGAACACACATACATCTGGCACCCCTCAGTAACACAACAAACAGGATAGAACAAAAAAAGTGACTCTAAAAGGAAATTAATGAATTAATGATTAAAAAAAACACAACTCCAGATATGTTTTTGATGAAGTAACAGCATTATAACATGGGTTAAAGCTCAAAAGAGTCACAGTATAGGACTTTTAAACATGATAACACATCGAGTTGCCAAATGTATCTATGGTATTCTTGTTATTGTTCTACAGACCACTTTGTTCTATGTTGTTTTTAATTTTTTTTTAGGTGATGAGCAGTTGAAAACTCAGAGCATATATTCAGAATATTCAGAAACTGAAAACAAGTAGGTGTGGTAGTTTCAAAGTAATTTCGTTGTAGTTAGCTCCTCCCTTTGGGCGGATATAGGCAGTGTCCACCAGCGTCTGACCAGAACTGAAGAAGCAGCTTGGATGAGCTGCAAAACGTATTCGACCAAGTAACCTTTTGTCCAGTTGACAAATTGAATTTCTCCTTTTGCCAATAGTCAGACCAGTTGAACAGTATCCTACAGTGCATTATTGTTTTGAAAACTATGTTGTACAAACTGTTAAGCAGTAGAAGCATATTAATCCCAGGTTCTACAGAGTCTGAACTTGTCCTCTGCTGTAACACATAATGCTAATTCTGTTTGAATCAAATGATTCAAATCAGGCTACATCAAGGGCAGGTAGTGAAGGGAGGATGACCACTGCTACAAAATGATAAATATGAGTAAACAAGGTTAAAAAGGGGAGTTTTTATTTTCTTTATGAATATTATGGTTGTATATTGTTGTATAATAGTGCAATAACTATGTATTATTGTGCAGAATTTGAAGGTATTGCTCTTGGCTTTGATATAAATAATCCCACAGTCTCTGACAAAAGACCTGCCTCAGTTACATACATTTTAACAAGCAATCCTCTGGTACCAAAACCAGTCTGTTTTCTGGTCACATTTGGTAAATTGCCTGCATAAATGACAGTTCTTGTTTGCTGATTGCCTTATTTTTCCTTTGTGTTTCAGGAGATCATCTTCCAGAAGAACACTGTAAGTACTGCCTTTCTCACATAGTCACCCAATTTTCACGCATACACAATCTGCAGCTCAAACTGTCTAACGCCTAGTGCCTCCTTTTGCACTGCTAAAACTCATTAGGGCTATACAACCTTATGCTAGCGTTCACAGGTTTGGTTTTGTGTATAAAAAGGATGAGCGGTTGGAGATATTTTTAACAGTTGTCTCAGTGATAGGCAGTGCATTGCAGCCACTTTGACGCATGTTTTTGACTTGCAAAAGGTGCAGCATTCAAATAAGCTCTGGGGTGTGTCCAGAATAGGTAGTTTTATATTACACAGGGATGAAACCACATGTAATTCCATATACTGTACTGGTATTTAATCCACTTGGTAAAAACTAAAAGCTATAAAGTTGACTGATTTATCTTACACTCTTGATTAATTTATTAGGGTTAGGAGTTTGTTCAAAGTTCAAAGTCAGCTTTATTGTCAAAAATGTATGTACAGGTTGCACACACAGGATTTGAAATTGCAGCACTCCCTAGGCCCACAGTGCACATAAACCATCTGATAAACAAGACAATAAACACAATGACTAACACATAACTATAGCAAAAGTACAGTAAACTTACATATAATACAAATAGGTAATACACAATGTGTAATAAAGCTCAAATGGTGTCATTTAAGCAGCAGTGTCAGTGTCATTTAAGTGTAATTTAAGCAGCAGTGTCAGTGTCACTTAAGTGTCATTGCGTATTAATTAAGAAGTTACCAAACCTGACTCATTCTTAATAAACTGTTTGTCAAAGTTTTTGTTAATGAACTTCAAACAAAAGACGTACTCGAACACCACATTCATGTCCAAGGACACAACGGTGCTTTGCACTGATCTGAACTGGAAATTAATCTTTTAAAAAGTTGATGACCTGAGTTGCCCTAGTTATAGTTATAATAATAATAATAATAATAATAATAATAATAATAATAATAATAATTATAATAATAATAATAATAATAAATTTTATTTATTAGGCGCCTTTCTGGACACTCAAGGTCGCCTTACAACAAGTATAATATACATTATAGGCAGTTAAAAGCAGTTAAAAGCAACAGTTAAAAAACAAACAGTTAAAAACAAACAGTTAAACAATGAGAATTTTTAAAACAGTAAAACATTTAAAACATTTAAAAGGACAGTGCAGTTATGGTTGGAGTGAAAAGGCCAGTCTATATATTGTATTTCCCAAATCAAATTATTCAAACAATTGTGTGTCAAAAATTTGTAGAACTTATGTTACCTGCTTAAAATTGGAAATTTAACATGTATTGCAAATTACATACAAAAAATATTGGATTAAAAAAAAACAAAAAACAAAAAACAAGTGAATACTCTGAATACAAGTCGCATTGAAGTGTTGACCCAAAATATATGATACAATCTTTCATAGGATTTCCTAGGAAATATTTAAAAAAGCTTTTATATCACCACTTTGCAAACAAGAAGCTACTCAAAACAACTTTGAAAGTAATACATCATGAAAAGAAACAGACGGCAGATTGAAGTGTTCACAAGCTTTCTTATTATGAGTGTCTTATTATTTGTATGAGAAAAGTTCTGTTCAAGTGACATCATTGCAATCAGCAGACTGAGCCCGTTTGGCCAAAATGAAAGCTGGAGTAATCATTGAATAAGTGCTCTTCAGAGGCAGCAGTGTGAGCAAACCGGAGATAGACTTGTAATGTGCAATAAAAAGGCACCAATGAACCAGAGCCAATTATCACTCTGAAGGCTCGCTTCCCCAAGTGAACTCCATCTCTGCTTTTCTATGACTCAAGTGTATACCCCACTGTGACGTTTTAAATCAGTGTACTGGATTTGAAGACTGGATTTCCATTTAAAGAAAGTACAAATGGTCATGAATAAGCATTTCTGTGTAATTTTAGCCATTAGTGAGATTTTTGTTATTATTATTATTTTTATTTAAAAGAGACACTGCATATTCATGAACATGTACTTGTAAATATGCAAGAATTAGCCTGAAGGTACTTTACATCTGTCAGAGAGATAAAAGCCACATGAAACAACTTCACACAATAGACAATCTGTCAGTGACAATTCATAGGACAAACATGATAGAAACAGCACAATAAGACACAATCATGATATACAACACTGACATTTACATAGAAGCATAACATTAGTAATCACAGATTTGATTGACTTAAGCCATCGTTTCAGATTGTTTTTAAATGTTTTGAATGTGGTAGAGTCTTTTATTGTAGCTGGGATGTTGTTCGATTTCTGTACCTTGACTGATAACACCTGCTGACTGAATGTTGTGCGTCTATAAGGTGTACCAGTCGCCTCTGGTAGATGCTCTTGTTACCTGACCACTAGTACTGAATTTGGCCAAAATGAACTCACCCAAAGGTCATGAAGCGAGTCCATTTAAAGGAAAATTAACATTTTTACAATCTGGACCTTATTTCAGTGATAAAACAACATCATTTACTCACGCGCACTGTCCTCGATGACGTCATCCAATCTGAACCAAGGCTGAATATCGGATTACAGGCCACTTTTGACTCAAACGAAAGTGTAGACTAACACAATGAACTTTGTCATTTGAAAAGTGCTAAAGTTTGTGTTATTTGGTGACCGCAACAGCCTGCCCCGACCACTCGCGTTAAATGGATATCGTTAAACTCCAAAATCTCCGGAAATACTCCAAATGACACCAAAGTACAATGGGTGAGTAAATGACGTTGTTTTATCATCGAAATAAGGTCCAGATTGTAAAAACGTTAATTTTCCTTTAAAGATCCCATGACATGGTACTTCTTGATGCTTTTATATGGCTCCTTAATGGTTCTCTAATACTGTAAATGAATTCTTCTTCAAAATCAACACTCAGTGCATGAGAAACAGAGATAAGCTGAGAAAGAGTAATTTTTCTCACTCTGAACACTCTATAATGGGCGTTGTTGCTTGAATGCAAATGAGGAGAAAAGAGCTGGCCAATAGTAGAGGGTGGGGGCGTGGCCAAACTCTCCCTCTCGCTCTGAGCCCTCAGCTGATCCATTTCCTTGTTTTTGCACGGGGGGGAGAGATTTGAAGCGTTCCATTGAAAAATAAACACATTTCCACATAAAATAAAATGAAACCACTGCTGTTCAAAGGTCCAGAGGCTCAGATAAAGGACTTCCGAGCCTAGAAACACTCGGACGTGCCTGCAGGCAAATAAAAAAACGCATTTCGCATTGCCTAGCGCATTCGCAGTCCAAACTCTCTGGGCGTGATTTACAGAGACGCTGAGTACAGACAGACGGGGGTGGAACTGCATTTGCATTTCTTTTTTCGATCTGACGTCAATAAGGTGCCTTGTTCAAAATCGCCCGTTTGAGCTCCGATTTTTTGTAACGCAGAAAAGGATCGCAAATGCTCAGTTTAGACATTTCGCAACTTTTAACCATGGGGGGGGGGGGCCTAAACAGGGTAGGGGAGCTCACATTAATGTTCAAAAACCTCAGAAAGTGAAAATTTCATGCCATGGGACCTTTAAAGGGATATGCCACCCCCAGGTCAAATTTGGGCATCTCCCCACAGTCCAGAGACTAAAATAAGTGGTGGAAAGCGTTTTCCTGCTCACCCAGCCATTGTCCGAGTCTGTCGCCACTGACCGCCGCGGTATCTGCAGCTCCTCCGCCTTAGAATGGAGTCTAACGTAGCCAGAGAAAGATTTCGGCCAAAAGGAATTAATTTGCTCGATGCGTTTCCCAATTACTTTGTGTGTAGTGCGCATTCATATCGAGTGCAAATAAATGTGCAAATCAACACGGAGAGCTTGACTTGGTCATTTTGGGTGGGAACTATTTTCCAGTGCGTAAGAATACAGCCGTATCACGCAGCACGCTACCAGGGGAATCCCAGTTACGCACCGGGAAGGGAGTTCCCCTGTTGCACAACGTGGTGCGTGATACGGCTGTATTCTTACGCACTGGAAAATAGTTCCCACCCAAAATGACCAAGGCAAGCTCTCCGTGTTGATTTGCACATTTATTTGCACTCGATATGAATGCGCACTACACACAAAGTAATTGGGAAACGCATCGAGCAAATTAATTCCTTTTGGCCGAAATCTTTCTCTGGCTACGTTAGACTCCAGTCTAAGGCGGAGGAGCACCAGATACCGCGGCGGTCAGTGGCGACAGACTCGGACAATGGCTGGGTGAGCAGGAAAACGCTTTCCACCACTTATTTTAGTCTCTGGACTGTGGGGAGATGCCCAAATTTGACCTGGGGGTGGCATATCCCTTTAAGACCTTCTATACTGAGCAGGCTCGTTTAAATTTTCTTTCTGTCTGATATTATATGATAAAAGGAGAAATTCAATTTGTCAACTGGACAAAGTTTGTTTGGTCGAAAACGTTTCGCCACTCATCCGAGAGGCTTCGTCAGCTCTGGTGGTCACCAGAGCTGACTTTTTTTTTATATCTGCAAACTGCGAGGGGGGGGCATTTCGGATGTCGCACACAGGGATCCAAGGAGCGCTCAGGGAGTTAGTGTTTGCTCAGACACATTAAAAATTAGGGGGAACACTGGCCATGTCCCAATTCCAAGTATTACTAGTCGCAATAGAATAATATTTTTTTCTTTAAGGAACAAGGAGCAGACCACCCGACTCATTGAGCTGAGGCGGGACTTGTTCCATTTCGCAGACGCCCATCCGAGAAACGTAGTGCACTAAGGACCGAGCGAGTGTGCGCCGTCTCGACTACAGACCGAGACCACACTCACAAGTGTGCAGTCGCTGGATTGGAAAACGGCTATATTCTCATAGCTTTGGCCAATCAGCTGATGCAGTGTTGTGAGAGAAAATTCATACTTTGTACTCGTGTTGTACTCAGTAACCCTGACGATTTTAAATGTATTTAATTATTATTGCATAACTAGAATTACTCAGTGTTTAAAATTATACATACTCATAGAAAACTACAGTTATTTCAGTTACAGTAGCATAGTATTCATCAGCTATTCTATCTAAACCTGAACAAAATCACATTTTGAGTTTCGGTTTCAAGCACAAAATGTTCACTTTGGGTCAGTGGATAAATATTTAGCATAAAGTTGAATACAGCACAGATGATCAGCAATGCACTATGAGAACCAGACCATTACCAAAATAAATGTGCTGTGCTATGACTGCTATTTGCGTAATACTGTATGTGTAGTATGTGTTGACTTCACACACTTTTAATTATTGAGGTCTGAATTAGACAAGTGGTCTAATTCAGAGTGGTCCTATTAGTTCATAAAGCAATTGAGATAAGATATAGACTTGAATATACTCTGATTACTACTAATTTATGCCCCCAATTTTTAGACTTTACAAACGTGCTCTGAAATAATTCGTGCTTCAAGATTCAAGATTCACAATTGTTTGTTTGTCATATGCAGGATCAGCACAAGGTCAACAATGCAATGAAATGTTTAGGATCAGAAGAACCGTCGACTCGCTAAGATAGTCGAGAAGTACTAATACAGTCATACCTCACCTTACGAAAGACCCAACTAACGAATAATCCAAGTTACGAAACGCTTTTACGTAAAATTTTCATCTCTGAATACGAAAAAAATTCAAGTTACGAAACGCTAAATCTCAAAATTTCAAATAATGCGCGCTCGGATGCGCGCTCGGCTTCGCAGCAGCCCGAATCCCCCGTTGCAATTCTACTAAAAAAATCACGTTATGAAACCACTTCTGGAACGAATTAATTTCGTAAGGTGAGGTATGACTGTAGCATGCGATAAGAGTACATGGTAAAAATGTGTTACAAAAAGTGCAGGGGAAAAGGTAAACAATATAATAAAAAGAATATGTAATAAAATATAATAAAATACAAAGGTACAGGTAGGATTAAATAAGGTGTAAGTACAGTATTTCACAGATTGCACATAACAGTGTAGTATAAGTATTGCACGTGGATTTCGTATTGCACATAGTATAGTATAGTATAGTATAGTATAGTATAGTATAGTATAGTATAGTATAGTATAGAAAAGTATTGCACGTGGGTTATTGCACAGGTAACAGTAGCATTTACAGTGATTTAGTGACATACATGATACATTCATATAGAGCAGCAGCAGTAAACATATTATGCATAACAAAAAGTAGTAGCAGTTAAAAGTAGTTTAGTGCAGTATTATTGAGAGTTCAGTATTATTTAGTATGAGTATTATCCAGAGTTCTTATATTAGACTAGCGGATCATATATCGGTGTCATCTCAAACAGTACAAGCTAAGCCACAATTGTCATAATGTATTTATTTATTTATTTTTCCTTAAACTCCACACCTTATCACATGCGTTTAAACCCCCACAACTTGTTACCCGTGTTCTAGACAGGTGCTAACATTCTCAACCCTCTGCCGCTGCTGCCATTGTGAAACCTGATCACTCCAGAACTGCACGAGGCACATAAGATAAAATTAGACGTCTGTTTGACTGCTGCTTGGAGCTGCGTGCGCTGGAGCACGGCGTGATGTCATCTCAGGACAGGGGGAAGTAGGTTGAATCTACATGCCTCTTGTAGCTCTACTGCCGCGCCCTTACTTCCTTTTTCTACGAACAGTGACAGTTGAGAGGAATCCGAAAGTGAAAAGCATAAAAAGGATGCAGCTGGAGATATGTTCTTGCAAGCAGCACAAAAATACTGCTGCAGAGATTGGCTTTGCAGTGTAACGATAAATATTTTACGCTGGGGGGAAAAAAATGCGTGAGAAAAATGTACAATATGTGGATATGAGTATGTTTATGTAGTGTGCAGAAAATGGACAAATATCATGTGTAAAGTGGCTTCAGTGTATTATACACTGAAGATGATTCACACTGATTGATGATTCACATTATGATACAGCATTGCACGTGCATTTGGAGTATTTCTAGTATTTCTAGTGTATACTCAAATAAAAGCACACAACAACAATGCTGCAATATATTCTTCTTCTAGAGATTAGATTAGATTAGATTAGATTCAAGTTTATTGTCATTACACATGTATAGATACACAAAATGAAATGTGGTTTAGCATCTAATCAGAAGTGCAAGGAGCAGGAAGTGCGACATATACAGTATATGCAATATGCAGTACAATATACAGTATACACAATATATACAGTATGGTTTTAGAAATGCAGATAGATAAGGCGATATGAACATGTGGGAGTGCTTTGTTGTTACTCTATGTAGGGGATATAAACATTATAAACAAGTGTACACTAGAACTATTAATATATATGATGAGATATGAACAAGTATACAGGTGTGCAATAAATATATAAGTGAATAAATATGATATGTATGAACAATATGTACAAGATATGTACTACTGAACTCTGGATAATACTCTAAATAATACTGAACTCTCAATAATACTGCACTAAACTACGTTTCATTACGCATAATATGTTTACTGCTGCTGCTCTATATGAATGTATCATGTTTGTCACTACCTCACTGTAAACTACTGTTACCTGTGCAATAATCTATGCAATACCCACATGCAACACTTATACTACACCATATTATGTGCAATCTGTGAAATACCCTACTTACCTTATTTACCTGCACCTTTGTACATTGTACCTTGTATTTTTATTACATTTTATTACACATTTTTATTATATTGTTTACTTCTCCCCCTGCACTTTTTGCAACACTTTTTTACCATGTACTATTATTGCAGGCTATTAGTACTTCTCGACTATCTTAGCGAGTCAACGGTTCTTCTGATCCTAAACATTTCATTGCATTGTTGACCTTGTGTTGATTCTGCATATGACAAATAAACAATCTTGAATCTTGAATCTGTATCTTGAGATGAAGTATAACACGGAGATAGAGCTACTCAATTATGGCAAAAATCACAATTACATTTTTTTTTCAAGCAATGATTTCTATATTGTGAAAATGTAATATTTTTAGGACACAGTCAGGTGTTTTTCCCCCCAGATTTTCCACTTTCATAATGAGATTCCTTCACTTCTCTGCGGGCAATACACATCACCTATCAGACCTGATGTGATATGAAGTAGTTTCATTAGAGGAATGCATGCTGTTTGGGTTGTGATGGTACTCTGAAGGGGGAGTGACTTCGCGTAGAGAGCAAAGGGAGAGCAAACGTAAGTAAAACTTGTAGTACGTTTTTGGCGACGTATTACAAGTTCTACCCATAGAAGTAAAATACCCCCACTTTAATAATGGTATTAAATTCTGTCTGGGACTTTTTGTTTATAATAGTTTAAGTAAAACACTTACAAAGCAATTCACACATCTCAATATAAAACCCACATTTCCTCTTTCATCCATGCTAGTTGAGTAGCCAGTTATTTGGCCATTGCACAACATACTGCAAGTGCAAACGCTTTTTCTACTATGCCCAAGAACAGCGCCAGAAGTGTCTATTTAAATGACCTTCAGTGGAAATGAATCAGCAGGGGACAGTTCGGTACACAGGGAGGACACAATCTGCTCAATCTGTGCTAGTAATTAAATACCGGGCATCCCAGCTCTTTCAGCATTTCATTTTAAGTCCTTTATTAATCCTGTTTCTATCAGATTAATATAAAACTACGATAATCCCTCATTGTCTGAACTAGATTGCAGATTGTAATGTTCCTCAATGTCACCGGATAGCCAATAGTCATACATAACCAGTGGTATGTATTTCCAAATATGGTGGTTAGTGCTAGCATGACATGAATCACAATTTCTTTTTTAGTGCTGATTAGTCACAATTTTCAATAACATTTTGTTTTGCCTTAAATACTATAATTCTAATGGTAAACTAAAATGGTAAATTCTAATAGTACATTTTTAAAAATGTTGTTCAATATTACTGAAAAATACAGCAATACAGACTTTTAATAATTGCCTTAAAGGTGCGTTGTGCTTGCCTGGAAGAATCCATGACTCATCGCTGTACCAGCGAGTGAGTCTGGTAACGTTTGATCCACAGAATGCGCTGCGGTTGCGCGTAGACAGACAGCTAAGTGAACCAATCAGAGATTGCGCCATCTTGATTCAAAACTGAGGCGGAACTTCCGCTGCCTAAGAGTGACTTTGCGGGCAAAGGCGGGTGCACTGACGTCACCATCTTTGAACGAATCAGAATCGCGGAGTCGGTTTGTAACCGGAGGAGCGAGAGTGGATGGAGAGTGTCCAAATGGTATCGCGGTGTATAGGAAATACAGAGAGATATCATTTGGCTGGCCAGGTAAGCGTTGTGCAACTTTTCTGGTGGAATTAAACCTTTTTATCTTCATGGAGACCAAACCAGACCGAGTTACAGGTCAGATCTGTGGAGTGTTTGGCCACCCTGCCTTTTCGAGAAATGTGCTTTTCTGTTGTTTACAATGTACAGCTCTGCACAAAAATAAAAAGACCACTGCATTTTTTTTTCTGAAATCAGCATCTCTACATGTATTACAGCCATTCCATTCCAGCGTCTGCTGAATTCCAACACAAACACAAAGCTGAGCTACTTCAGTTCTTGCACCAGGAGTGGAATAAAGTCACCCCAGAACAATGTGAAAGACTTGTGGAGAGCATGCCAAGACACATGAAAGCTGTGATTAAAAATAAGGGTTATTGCACCAAATATTGATTTCTGAACTCTTCTTAAGTGTAAACATTAGTATGTTGTTTTTAAAATTAATTTGATCTTGTTTTGATCTTTGCATTGTTTGAGGTCTGAAAACATGTATCTTTTTTGTTATTTTGACCATTTGTCATTTTCTGCAAATAAATGCTCTAAACGATAATATTTTTATTTGGAATTTGGGGGAAATGTTGTCAGTAGTTTATAGACTCAAACACAAATGTTCCTTTTGCCCAAACACATACCTATAAGTAGTAAAATGAGAAAAACTGATAATTTTGCGGTGGTCTCTTATTTTTTTCCAGAGCTGTATGTGTAGTGTAGTATGTATAATTATTCTTTCTCTCTTGACACAAACTCGAAATAAAAACACAAATCAGTCAGTCAAACAATGTTATACTATGGAACATTACAGGTTGAGCAATGACATAATATTCATAGAAACAAGCAAGTGACAGAGCCCCAACCAAAAAGTCACACAGTGCACTTCCTTTCCTCAAATGAACTCTGAACCACATGTTTTTGCAGTAAGAGGTTCGACGGTGGACCTCTGAATTTAAGAGCCCCTAATCACCAATGACGATTAGAAATTATTGATAAATAAATTGTATTTTTCATCCAGATACTAACATAAAACTTACATAAAGCTTACTTCCACTTAAACATTTAAATCTTACTTGCGCATAGTGTGTCTATGCAGTAAGACACATGTGTTTCTGCTTCTCTCTGTTTGCTCTGTGCAAACTCTGTTTCCCTTTTTCTCATGATAACAAGCCATAACAGCAGCGTTTTGTTTCTCACGTAAAACTATTTTAGATTTGACCTTTTTACCACTGGGGGAAGTTTTTTAGTTTTTGATTAATGGATGCTCTGGGAATGAGGTGCCCTGAGTGTACCATATGCAATGTAGCAAACATGATATTCAGTTATTGTTTATTTTTACATGTCATTTCTATATTTTAGGGTTTTTTTTAGGGTTCAGAGCTGTAGCATTGTACCAGGACACATGTTTTATTAGGCTATTGTCTATAAAGACCACAGGTACAAAAAGAAAAAGTGCATATTTTATCTATATCTATCTATCTATCTATCTATCTATGTAATCCATCTATCTTATCTATCTTATAGAATAGAATAGAATGCCTTTTATTGTCACTATTCATATGTACAATTTGCATCACACATACAATGAGATTGAAAGCATCTCATTTCAGTGCAGACATTTATGCATGATATTTACAACACAGTATAGAAAAAAAAAATGTGCAAAAAAAAAAGTCCTTGTCTATCTTATCCATCTATCTAAGCCAAATAAATCTTTCTCATAACATTTACTAAAAGGACGATGTGCAGTTTTGCCTTTGGATGTTGAAATCCAAAAGATACACCCACATTTGCATTAGCCTTTCTCCTGTAAGCCCACTCAAAACAGATCCCTCAAATGCATGAACCATTGAGAGGGCTTAGTGACAAGCTGAGCATAAAAAACTAAATGCTATTGAATAGAGGAATACAAACCAATAACCATTGTTATCTAAAGAATTTGGCAACGTCATACTGTAAGTTCATAAGAAGTATCAGCTGTAATCAATTATTTCGTGAAGTGGCCTAAAATGTTAGAGCTAAAATGTTTCTTCTTTTACTAGTTTACAATTATAAAGGTGCACTTTGTAAGTTTTCTTGTAGAGGGTCTGCCACTTGATTGTCTCCATTGAGATTCTATAACATTCTGTAACAGGTCAACCCATTTTACACCAAAGCAGTAATAGTATGTAAGTGCAGAAGTGCAGCATACAAGTTGGGATGCACCGATCCACATTTTTTTCACTTCTGTTCCAATCCCGATACCTGATTTTGGATTTCGGTTGATACCGATACTATTCCGATACCAAAACTTTGTTTGTTTTCAATATTATCATCATTATTGTTTAACTACAAACAAACTCATCTCTACAGGCAAATAGGCCTCTGATATGAACAAGTGTATGCATGTGTGTCTCAAAAGGCAACTTCAGGTAAGTATAGGTCATAAAAGGACGTCAGAAGAACAGGAAATCCCGTGATATTAGCCCCTCGTGCACAACGAGCTGCAGCGTGTGAGCAAAACAGCCCAAACTAGAAACTGCCATGTCTTCCATCGCACCTTCATGTTACTTGCATTGTCCTGTAGAATTACATGCACTTTTTCTAGTGGGATCTCCCAGTGGTTTAACATCTCTGTAATGGATGCACTTTTTTACCTGGAGCGCCGCACAACAGAGCCTGTGTGAATCGCAGTCAATCCAATGCACAGTGAGGCTTATCAGTGACATTGGGCAGACATCCGATGTCCAAATATCTGTAGTAAAGCTCAGATCTGGAACTCTTTTTAGCTTCTCAGCTAACTTGGTTGCTTTGATCCCAAAGGGACCAGATCAGAAAACTCATGGCATATATACCCCAAAAATGGCAATAAGTCCAAATATTTGTGCAGAGAAACGCAAATCTATTACAGAAGTATTTTTTATTTGATGAACTCTTTCTTTTACAAAATATTATAATATTATGAACAACCTGAAGAAAAATGCAATTTCAACACAAGCATACAGGTTTCCCATTCACCTCCGTCAACAAATAGGAATTAGTCCATTTTTCTTGGAAAATCCTGCACTCGGCGTCCACTTTTCTCATTTTTGACATTTTGCTGATGAGGGTGTCACGTCAACAGTCAAAACGATGGTCCTTTAAGAGCGTTTGGAAAGAGGCAAGTCTTCATTTGTGCTGCTCTGGTGGGAGGTGCTGGAGACGCTGTTATGCTAAGCTGCACAGAAAAGCACCACAGAAAATTATTAATATTTTAATGGAAAATTAAAATATAATTAAAATATTTTAAAAGAAAATCAGCCGAGGGCCAGATTATAGGTCTTGGAGGGCCAGATCTGGCCCCTGGGCCGCATGTTTGACACCCCTGCTTTAAAAAATATGTACATATGCAGCTATGCCTACGTTAAGTGTCGCTAAAGCTCCAGGTCTAACTTCCAGGTCAGATTTGTGGGGAAGTGCACTAAATAAAAAACTGTAATTGAATAAATGCATTAGAGGTGATCTTAAAGATCCCATGACATGGTACTTCTTGATGCTTTTATATGGCGCCTTAATGTTTCCCTAATACTGTAAATGAATCATTATTCAAAGTCAAGACTCACTGCATGAGATATGACTCTGACTGAACACAGTTATAGTCAAAAATATGTCTCTGGAACACTTTATTCTGGGCGTTGTTGCTTGAATGCAAATGAGGAGGACAGAGACAGGCCAGTGCAGCGGGTGGGGGTGGGAGGGGGGGCAAATGAGCCGCATTTTCCTCATTTAGCGGTGCGGTGCATTTTAGCGCAGAGGAAGATATCAGACGAGTTGCATTGAAAAATAAACACATTTCCACAGAAAATAAAATTAAACCACTGCTGTTTCAGAGGTTCGGAGGCTCGGATAAAGGACATCCGAGCCTGGAAACACTTTCACGTGCCTCCAGGCAAATAAAAAAACGCATCTCGCATTGCATAGCTCGTTCGCGGTCCAAACTCTCTGGGCGTGAGTTCCAGAGAGTGTGGGTAGAAATACAGACGGGCGGTGGAACTAAACAGGGTAGGGGAGCTCACATTAACGTTCAAAAACCTCAGAAAGTGAAAATTTCATGCCCTGGGACCTTTAATGCTAAATTGTGGAACATTCCAGACAAAGCGTTATCATCTCCATACAGTCCTTGATGTACTGACTCTAATATAAAGTGTATTTTTGTTGTTTTTTGTGCAGACGTGCTCGGCCAACTACACGTTCATCCCATACATGGTGACCCCTCACAATAAGGTGTACTGTTGTGAGAGTAGCCTGATGAAGGGGCTGACAGAGCTCATGCAGCCCAGCTTTGAGATGCTCTTGGGCCCCATTTGTATGCCTCTGCTGGACCGCTTCATCCAGTTGCTCAAGGAGTCCCAGGCCAACTCATGGTAAGCCCACAGACACCGTTTAGTAACCGTCGAGTAAAGGTTTGTTACTCTTCCTATAAGTAACTGACAAAGGCTTATGTTTGACAGTATTAAATGAGAAATCAGTTGTCTCTTTTGTACAGCTCCTTCAGATTCAGATTTTGTTTTGTTTTTTTTCTACAATTTTTGTTGTACATATTTTGAAAATTGTATGTGACAAAGCAATATGATTATTATATTAAAGATCGGGTTTGTCATTTTTCTATATTTATTTTAAGTTTGTGCGTAATTCAGGAAATGTGAATAATCCAAAATCAAAAAGATTTGGTGAGAGTACTAAAACAAGAGGAAGCTATAATACCAGTAATTGTGTTCACTTGTCAGATGTGGCAGAAACTGTAATTTACGGGACCTCTCTTCTGTTTCCTCCTGGTTCATTATCTTTGTATGGTGCATGTTGAACTTTGACCTTGCGTGGAGATAATCCCTATTTGGACATAAACAAACATTTGGGCTGCCTGTGAAGCTGAGGTGGTGCGCTGTGCCAAGCTCCAGCTCCGCTCCAGGAATAGTGACTCAGGCGTTTACATGCACCCGACAACGTGAGCCAGTCAATGTACAAACACATCTACAGTATCACAGGTCTGTGTTTCAAATGTGGTGAATACGGCATACATGAGAATCTTTTTACACCAGATTTCCTTCCAAGTTACACTCAACAAAAATATAAACGCAACACTTTTGTTTTTGCTCCCATTTTTCCTGAGATGGACCCAAAGATCCAAAATTCACTCCAGATACACAACACTACCATTTCTCTCAAACATTGTTCACAAATCTGTCCAAATGTGTGACAGCGAGCACCTCTGCCCCGCTGAGACAATCCACCCCACCTCACAGGTGCGCCACATCAAGATGCCGATCCGACATCATGACCAGTGCACAGTTGCGCCCCAGACTACCCACAATAAAAGGCCACCCCGAAATGTGCATTTTTTTTTTTGCTTTATTGGGGGTCTGGGGACTCAGACCAGTCAGAACCAGTCAGTATCTGGTGTGACCACCATTTGCCTCATGCAGTGCAACACATCTTCTTCGCATAGAGTTTATCAGATTGTCAGTTGTGGCCTGTGGAATGTTGGTCCACTCCTCTTCAAAGGCTGTTATGGACGAAGAACACAGGTGCATTTTATTGATGGCATTTTGAATGCACAGAGATACCGTGATGAGATCCTGAGGCCCATTGTTGTGCCATACATCCATGAACATCACCTCATGTTTCAGCAAGATAATGCACGGCCCCATGTTGCAAGGATCTGTACACAATTCTTGGAAGCTGAAAATGTCCCAGTTCTTGCATGGCCAGCATACTCACCGGACATGTCACCCATTGAGCATGTTTGGGATGTGCTTGACCGGCGTATACGACAGCGTGTACCAGCTCCCACTAATATCCAGCAACTTCGCACAGCCATTGAAGAGGAGTGGACCAACATTCCACAGGCCACAATTGACAATCTGACAAACTCTATGCGAAGAAGATGTGTTGCACTGCATGAGGCAAATGGTGGTCACACCAGATACTGACTGGTTCTGAGTCCCCAGACCCCCAATAAAGCAAAAAAAAAATGCACATTTCGGGGTGGCCTTTTATTGTGGGCAGTCTGGGGCACACCTGTGCACTGGTCATGATGTCGAATCGGCATCTTGATGTGGCGCACCTGTGAGGTGGGGTGGATTGTCTCGGCGGGGCAGAGGTGCTCGCTGTCACACATTTGGACAGATTTGTGAACAATGTTTGAGAGAAATGGTAGTGTTGTGTATCTGGAGTGAATTTTGGATCTTTGGGTCCATCTCAGGAAAAATGGGAGCAAAAACAAAAGTGTTGCGTTTATATTTTTGTTGAGTATATGTTTGGGAATGGGCACCAAAAAATAAAATGGCTTGTCTAGTGAAGACATAATTAGTTGATTAGTTGTAATTAGTTACAATATAGCATGTCATTTTATTTCAGATAGATATATCAGAATAATCGTAAAAAACAAATTGTATTTCATGCACAAAATATATCTCATCAGTAAAAACAAGTGTAAGTTAGTCAATGGATTTTTAGAGTAATTACTGTATTTGGAA
This sequence comes from Paratrypauchen microcephalus, assembly GCA_036785185.1. NCBI lineage: Eukaryota > Metazoa > Chordata > Actinopteri > Gobiiformes > Gobiidae > Paratrypauchen > Paratrypauchen microcephalus. The sequence goes on along the minus strand of JAVJIX010000003.1, from coordinate 12,986,236 downwards.
GACAATTTACAATTAGTTTAAAAATACACAATTTTTTAACATTTTGTGTTCATTTTGCCACATTAGTTTGGCCTTTTTTGCTTGGTCAAAACCTGCACAAGTTTGAGCAATTGGAAAGATTACTCAGATCAGTCATAATTGTTTACATGACATTTCAATAATCTGATAACTCCAAAAATGTGGTTTGGTGTGCATGTCATTTGAAGTTGATATGTAATAACTGATGTATTTGTAATCCTTGTTCTTAAAAAAATCACTACCTAAATATTATTAGTATGGAGAAAATTCAAAAATGTTGTTAAGATGGCCACATAATAACTATGTAATCACCTAGCCATTGTGAAAGTGGATTTCTTTTTTTTTTTTCTTCAACTGTACCACTGTAATTTGTGACCCGCCACCGCTAAACATGTCTGCATTAGTGAAAACAGAGATATTTGCATTAAAAGTTTATTTATTTATTTATTTTTTCAAAATTTTGGATTTTCTTTTTTTGCAGAATGTGCTAGTTGAGATCATGAAGAAGCCACTCCATGTTTCAACATCATTTGTTGCATTAAAAGCATACATTTTGTATTTTAAATTGGCTTGTTTTTCGGAAAGAAAAGGGGGCGTGTATAAATCACCATAATTACCCACTGGGACTAAAATGGGACTAAACCAGGACTAAAACAGGACTAAGTGTGTGTGTCCAGAGTGTGTGTGTGCATGTGTGTACGTGTGTGATAACATATTATCCTGTGTATTATTGAATTATTGAATGATTATATGGACTTTTTGTTATAAAAGCATTTACATTTTAACAAAGTACCTTCTCATTCTACCTGAAACACCGCACCACAGTGATGTCAGTGATGGGGGAGGGCTTAGCTAAATGTCATGCAAATGAGCTCTTTTCTGCTCCACAAGCAGATCTTTAAGATGTGCTGCTTTCAAATACCCACAAATTCTTCAAATGTTCTCAGATTTCCATGTGTAAGACATCATTGGAAAGCTTAGAATCTACACTTTCAGAATCTGAATAACTCAAAATGCCTCCAGGACGACTTGTGTCTAGTTTTGCCAAGGCCGGACACATTTGTAAACACTGTATGTAATCCCTGACCTTCCATAATTTAATTGTTGATTGTATTTTTGTGAACAGCCAGTATTTCCGTGAAACCATCCTGAGTGACATCCGAAAGGCACGGGAGCTGTACACAGGGACAGAACTGGCCTCAGAGCTGAGCCGGATACAACAGAGACTGGACAACGTGGAGTGCCTTTCTGATGATATAGTGATCAACCTGCTGCTCACCTACAGAGACATACAGGTACCAAGCAGCTATGCAGTTAATGTATTTGCTTGTTGTTAGGGTTGGGAGGGTTACTTTAGAAATGTATTCTGGTACAGTTACTAGTTACCCCTTAAAATATGTATTCAATAACGTAATTCAAGAACCATAATATTAAAGTAATATAACTTGATTATTTTCAATTACATTTGGATGACTTTAACACCAAATATCCTATAACAACAACAAAACAATAACATTACTTACATTTGTGCATTATAAATGAAATTGAGGAACGCTAATTTGGGCAGTAGCTTATAGTCCTACAATGAAAGTGCACATCTTGACCATATAGTACAGATTATTAAGAAAAAAATCCTCTTGGCTTCTTTAAAAATAAAATAATGTCAAGATTTCCACCCGCTAAATGCGTTCTTCTCGGTCAAAGCCATGCCAGTTGCAAGTTTGTTCCATAGTCCTGCCATAGTGTACAACAATTTGTTCTGATTTCCCTCCATCTCCAGCTTTAAATGAAAAACTTAAATAACATAAAAAGATTTCAAATTGTAATCCTGCTAAATAATCCCCATTTTCACTAAATGTACCTGTAATCTGAGTACGTCTTCTTTCCTTGTAACTGTAGCAGAATACAGTTACCTTTTTTTTGTATCCTTAGGGCCCCCCCCCCCCCATGCCTATAAGTTGCGAAATGTGTAAACTGAGCATTTGCGATCCTTTTCTGCGTTTTAAAAAAAGGCAGCCCAACGGGAAATTCTGAACAAGGAAACTTTCTGACGTCACACTGAAGCAAAAATTGCAAATGCAGTTCCACCGCCCGTCTGTATTTCTAGCCACCGTCACGGCCAGAGTTTGGACCGCAAACGAGCTACGCAATGCGAAATGCATTTTTTAATTTGCCTGGAGGCATGCGAGAGTGTTTCCAGGCTCGGATGTCCTTTATCCGAGCCTCCGGACCTCTGAAACAGCAGTGGTTTAATTTTATTTTCTGTGGAAATGTGTTTATTTTTCAATGGAAATCGTCTCATATCTTCCTCATACAAAAAACGCGGAAGTGGAGCCAGCGCACTGCTAAACGAGGAAACAGCGGCTCATTTGCCCCCCCCCCACCCGCTGCACTGACCTGTCTGTGTCCTTCTCATTTGCATTCAACCAACAACGCCCATAATAAGGTGTTTGAGAGAGATATTTATGAGTCTGACTGTCTTATTGGGGCTATCTCATGCACTGAGTCTTGATTTTGAAGAAGGATTCATTTACAGTATTAGGGAACCATTAAGGCGCCATATAAAAGCATCAAGAAGTACCATGTCATGGGATCTTTAATGCTGTTCCATGTACTCCGTTACTCCCCAAGCCTGTTTGTTGTACTGATATACCTAAGAACACCTGCTATGTTAATTCAGAGCATCTCATGTTGGGACTGGTACCAAAGTGTTTTTTTGTTATGCTTTAGTGTATTATTCATTTCATGTTACATTTTTCCAGACCTGTACAAAAGTACACTCACTTTTGACCTATATAAGTGGGGGCATCACCTGTTTGTCAGCTTGGAGAGGTTATTGCTTTGCCTAGAACATCCCACAGTATGAGTATGGCATTAAATATTTACAGTTTTTATCAAAAACACCTTGAAAAACAAATGCATTCTTGCTGATAGCGGGAGTGCCTCTCCACAGAATTGACCTGCAGCTTCCATTTTTTGTCTTCTTGAGGATAGATAGTTTTTATGCCATACTGTGGAACATTTCAGGTAATGCAAAAACATCATAGATCCATATCCACCTTCTCCGTAGAGAGCAAGACTTTTTTTTTAAGATCCAAAATGCAGTATCCAGCTGGGTGAACTCATTTTATGTAGCTGTGCCAATTTATTGCAATTACTATAATTAAATTTTCAAGCAGCTGTAGTTCCATGGATTGTTGTACCAGGCCTCTGTAGCTTATCTCTGCTCTTTTCCATATCCACATCAGTACAGTTCTTCAGTTTGAGTTACCTGGATGGATGTCTTTAAGGCTACGTTCAGACTGCAGCCTATACGACCTGTATCTGATCTTGTAACGACAGTCTGAACGACACAGAACAGATTTTTTCAAATGCGACTCAGGCCACTTGGATATGAGATCCTAAAACTGATACATATCAGATCTTTTGACATGCATCTAAACAGCCAGGTCACATTCATCCGACCTACACGTCATCAACAAGCGACAAATGTCACTATTCTGCCCTGAAGTAGGCGGAAACTGAACAGAACTGGACCGTATTTAAAAGACAAGCCCAGCTTTGAGCCGATAGAATTGCTGGATAGCTGCGTTACTGAAGAAGAACCTACAAAACGCCATGGCCAAAAACCTTGTCCTTCACCTTCTCAGTCTCCTCCCTGAAACAAATAAGTTGTACATGTTCTGGCTCTGGTACGACAGCAACTTTAAAATCTCCAGGTGCTCAATGCTAGTGTCCATGTTTAGGCTACTTCTGTAAACAATGAGCACACTTGTGACGTCGTTGTGTCCTCCAGTGCGCATGCGGGACACTTTTGGGGCGTTTAAAGTTCTCACTGGAGATCACATACAAGTCGCATTTAATTGGAAATGTGAACATCCTCGCAAAAAAAATTGGATTTCACAAAAAAATCTGAATTGAGCATTAAGCCTTGCAGTCTGAACGTAGCCTAAGTGATCCAGTTTTTTCCCCAGGATAATACTCCAGCTAGGTACCCCTGATCATGAAACCACACTCTTCACTCACTGCTTCTCACACGTTGCTCCAGGAGTATTGAAAGATGGATCAAATGCAGACAATGATTTGACTATGAGTAAAGTTGATGTTCGCTTGACCTCTACATTTTACACGACTTTGACATAGAGGACTACTGTATATTTCATAACTTCATAAAGTCATATCAAGGCCACTACTTCACTCCACTTGCTAGCATCATCATTCTTCTTAGTCACATTTGCTCGAATTAGGGCCGCAGCAGACCTCCTATGGACCGCTCAGGGCTGGTCATTTGGTGTTCGTGTCCCAAAACCTCCTCCCTTTCCCCTCCACTGTCCTCCTCTCCTTTGACACCATTCTCGCCACAGGCTGCCACATTAATCTTTCATGGGAACTCCAAGCATGGAAGACACCCTGCATTATTCAACACGGTTTGGGTATAGCAGTGACAGTGGTATGGAGACCAATAAAATAATTAAACTGGGATGAGCAGAATCAAAAGTGGAATCACTAGTCCAAACTACAATAGAACATGATTAATTGTAATTGTAACTACTGCTACCACTAGTACAATACTGCCAGATATCACTGCCTAATACTATTATAATTAATAATACTGGTCTACAAGCAAAATGCTTCTGGAACAAAAGTAGTGACATTTTTCTTGGTTTAGGTCACTAATAAAGAAAAAGTAAGTCAGAAGTGCTGATTGGCTATAGTTTCCAAGATATAGTATTGGGTCAAAATAGGAAATTTATGCAAAATAAATCAAAAACGGTAGTTTATCAGAAGGCACAGTGTGTCTACAAGCAACCAGTTCTATCTGAAAGCCTCTCAATATGTCTAGAGTTTTAACATCAAACATTTTTTGATTTCACATAAGAGAGATGCCTCAAAATTGTGTGCACCTGATGTCTTAAGATATTTCTTGTTTATTTCGTGACGGATAAAGAAGTGCAAGTTAAATATTTTCAAAATATAAATATTATTTTTAAGCAAAAATGCCTAAATCTTTTGTATAAACAGATGCAATTTTGATGTAAAACAATATCATTACATATCTTGAATACATTAGCTAACCAGCACAGTTATCAATTGATTTTCAGTTCATCTTTTCAATATAAATGAGATTTGGCCACTTTTATCTCGGAAGCAGATAGAGTCCAAAAATTTGTAGACCAGTGTGATTTGGATGCAGTATTTTTTTAAGTTTGAAGTGAACAAATATGTTAATCAATGACTCCAGTGTATATCCACTTTGGTGATGATTATTATCCAGTTATTTTCCACCTCGAGAAGAAAGAAAGGACTTAAATATGTATGGTTTTACAATGGTTTTGCCAGAGTGGCCACAGTGAAAGTGCAATCCAAGCTCCCGCTCATTGTCCCCTGTCATTTCCAGGATTATGAGTCTGTGGTGAAGCTGGTGGAGACACTGGAGAAGCTGCCGACCTTTGACCCCATGGTCCATCCACATGTCAAGTTCCACTATGCCTTCGCGCTCAACCGGTGAGTCGCCAGTGTCTTAGTCAAGATTTCCCTTTGCACTACACTGCAAATGCATTTTTTGCAAATTATTGACAAAATACTATCGGAATTAGACAGAAATAATAACAATTTCAACAAGAAATTGCATTTAAGTGTGTTACAGTTGCCAAATTCACCTGAGTATTTAGTTGTTTTAGGAACAGGAAATAATTAAAACTTTTAAATATTGGAGTTGGAGAGTTTTCAGTTAATGGGACTGGAATTAAAAATCAGGCTAGAAAAGGACATCTGTTTTGGATAATTACTCATCATCTTAAAAAAATATAATCAAACACAGGAGAACTGTAATGAGTCTTGGAGACACATTATGTCCAAAAGGACAACTTGCATCAAATGTGCCAACATTAATGGAGTGATTTGTTTTACAGTAGGTACAGAAAGTATTCAGACCCTTTACATTTTTTCACTCTTTGTTATATTGCAGTCATTTGCTAAAATTATTTAAGTTATTTTTTTTCCTCATTAATGTACACACAGCACCCCATATTGACAGAAAAAACATAGAATTGTTGACATTTGTATAGATTTATTGAAAAAGAAAAACTGAAATATCACATGGTCATAAGTATTCAGACCCTTTGCTCAGTATTTGGTAGAAGCACCTTTTGAGCTAATACAGCCATGAGTCTTTTTGGGAATGATGACGTTTTTCACACCTGGATTTGGGGCTCCTCTGCCATTCCTCCAGATCCTCTCCAGTTCTGTCAGGTTGGATGGTGAACGTTGGTGGACAGCCATTTTCAGGTCTCTCCAGAGATGACTGTTCTTGAATGGCTGGGCCATTGAAGAACAGTCACGGAGTTGTTGTGAAGCCACTCCTTCATTATTTTAGCTGTGTGCTTCGGGTCATTGTATTGTTGGAAGGTGAACCTTCACCCCAGCTTGAGGTCCTGAGCACTCTGGAGAAGGTTTTCATCCAGGATATGCCTGTACACGGCCACATTCATCTTTCCTTTGATTGCAACCAGTCGTCCTGTCCCTGTAGCTGAAAAACACCCCGACAGCATGATGCTGCCACCCCCATGCTTCACTGTTAGGACTATATTGGACAGGTGATGAGCAGAGCCTGCTTTTCTCCACACATACTGCTTAGAATTAAGGCCAAAAAGTTCTATCTTGGTCTCATCAGACCACAAAATCTTATTTATCACCATATTGGAGTCCTTCAGGTGTTTTTTAGCAAATACCACGTGGGCTTTCATGTGTCTTGCACTGAGGAGAGGCTTCCGTCAGACCACACTACCATAAAGCCCCTGAGTTAATGAGTGTCACAACAAAGAGTCTGAATATTTATGACTATGTGATATTTCAGTTTTTCTTTTTTAATAAATCTGCAAAAATGTCAACAATTCTGTTTTTCTGTCAATATGACGTGCTGTGTGTACATTAATGGGCAAAAACTGAACTTAAAAGATTTTAGCAAATGGGTAAATAAGAGTAAGCAATAGTGAAAGTAGTAAGGGTGAAAAAATTTAAGGGGTCTGAATACTTTCCGTACCCACTGTACATGTAGCATAGTTATTACTTAGTTACATGTTATTATCAAGTTCTTTTTACTGATCTTTTATCAACATATTGCACAAGAGATTCGATTGAGGTTGACGGTTCATGTAGTCCGTAGATATTAGAAATAAAGATGCTGAAGGAAGTTGGATGGGAGGAGATGACTGTAGCATCCTAAATGAAAAGTCTCCCATTAAACTTCCTGCTAAATTTGGTTGTCTCTTTTCTGAGGCTGACTCACGGACTCATGGATCATCAGTATTCAGTTGTACAAACACTTGATTGATTTGAAGTGGCCTCTGGGTGGGTGCAGGGAGCAGCAAGCCTGGAGTGGACCACTAATTGGGTGAAGCCTCTTTTGTGATCCTAGCCAGATATTTGTTCTCGTTCTCTATAATGGAACTGGTATAACATGGGGTTGATGATTTAGCAATATATCATTACAATGAATTTTTTTTTAGCGGAGTGTATTTTTTCTTTGGTTTGCTTATTTACTGTTTATTTAGTGAAGTGCACAGAGACACAATATCAGTATATGCTCAAATTTGAAAATGGACACAGAGAAGAAAGAATAAAAGCCATTGCATGTAAATAGCTAATATTTTAATAACATTAGTTCATATGCTGTTCTTTTTCATAGGTTACGTTCACTTTCTAGAATCTGATTATGTCATCCATTGGTTACAGACTGATGAAATGAAGAAAAAAAAATTAAGGATGTTGCCCGATTAACAATTTAAACAAAATATTGTATCTTTTGAATGTCCTAAAAATGTTAAACCTGAATATAACTGTGGGAGACTCCCTGTTTTTTGAAAGGAATACCCAAATTTATGACCCATAATTGTTGAATTGTTATTATGTGTTAAGAATTATCTCCACAAACTTGCCATATTAATCTTAGGGCATGAAGTCCTTTCAACTGACATCAATCACATCTTTAGAGTTGAATAATAGCACGACCTTCTCAAGCTACTGTGAAAAAAAATACTTATTTCCTTCCCATGATTTATTTTTGCTGACAGAGATGGCATTGAACTAACAGAAAGGTGCAGATGCAGATTTGCAGTATTGTAATTACAGAGATATTAACCATAAACCAGGTCTATACAGCTCTGGAAAAAAAATAAGAGACCACTGCATTTTTTTCTGAAATCAGCATCTCTACATGTATTACAGCCATTCCATTCCAGCATCTGCTGAATTCCAACACAAACACAAAGCTGAGCTACTTCAGTTCTTGCACCAGGAGTGGAATAAAGTCACCCAAGAACAATGAGAAAGACTTGTGGAGAGCATGTCAAGACACATGAAAGCTGTGATTAAAGGTCCCATGGCATGAAATTTTCACTTTCTGAGGTTTTTGAACGTTAATGTGAGCTCCCCTACCCTGTTTAGGCCCCCCCCCCCATGGTTAAAAGTTGCGAAATGTCTAAACTGAGCATTTGCTATCCTTTTCTGCGTTACAAAAAATCGGAGCTCAAACGGGCGATTTTGAACAAGGCACCTTATTGACGTCAGATCGAAAAAAGAAATGCAAATGCAGTTCCACCCCCGTCTGTCTGTACTCAGCATCTCTGTAAATCACGCCCAGAGAGTTTGGACTGCGAATGCGCTAGGCAATGCGAAATGCGTTTTTTTATTTGCCTGGAGGCACGTCCGAGTGTTTCTAGGCTCGGAAGTCCTTTATCTGAGCCTCTGGACCTTTGAACAGCAGTGGTTTAATTTTATGTGGAAATGTGTTTATTTTTCAATGGAACGCTTCAAATCTCTCCCCCCGTGCAAAAACAAGGAAATGGATCAGCTGAGGCTCAGAGCGAGAGCGGAGCGTTTGGCCACGCCCCCACCCCCTACTATTGGCCAGCTCTTTTCTCCTCATTTGCATTCAAGCAACAACGCCCATTATAGAGTGTTCAGAGTCTTTCTCAGATGAGTCTTTCTCATCTTATCTCTGTTTCTCATGCACTGAGTGTTGATTTTGAAGAAGGATTTATTTACAGTATTAGGGAACCATTAACTCATTCACTGCCGGCCTGCTTTCAGAATTCTATCCCCCAGAGTGCCACAGGTTTCAGTAGAATTTCACTGATTTTCCAAGACCCACAGAATACTGAGTTCTTTGACTATATAAACATGGGACACATCAAAATAAAGTGTCGACTCTCTTCTTTCACCTGGAAAAAAAATTATGTTTCTAACCTTTTCGGTTCTCAAATAACTGATAGTAGAACATAGGGAAGTTTCAGCAAAAACACTGGTTTTTGAGCAAGAAATGGAGAAAACGACCGTTTAGTTCAGAGAAGGATTTCGAGCAGATCAGTGACTTTGACATCAATATTTATTGATTTAGTGACACCTCAAACATCTAAAATAACAGAGAAAGAGATTTTTGATGACAAAGTACATTTTTATTTACAAATATAAGAATATAAGGCTCTGTGAATTGAAAATTCGTTCAAATCAATAGTGCCAAGAGATGTTTACAGGATATAATATCTTTTCCTATAAAATAGAACTTTGTTGAGGCTTTGTCTGAGGCCCAGAGTACAGACCCATAATAAAAACTAATACACACACACACACACACACACACACACACACACACACATATATATGTACATACACACAAGCCCATGCATAAACCTTTACACACACACAGCTACACACGCGCACGCACACGCACGCACGCACGCACGCACGCACACACACACACACACACACACACACACACACACACACACACACACAACTTCATTCATTACAATTACCATACACTGCTCACTGCTCCAAGTCAGTAAACTTCTTCTTTGGAGCTGTCCGTAGTTCTGAGGAGACTCCCTGATCCGTGCAGCGCACACAGGACACGCCCCCTCCTCGGGCACAGCAGATCTCTGCTCAGACCTCGCTGCTTGATCCGGCTTGTCTCTGCGATCCTCTGATCCAGGATCCTGGGTCCCAAGAGCAATCTGATCGCTCCATAGGCGCTGATCAACAGTTGTCTGCTTTTCCGGGTTCCCTGGCCTCGCCATCTTACTACTCTGGCCAATACACCATACACACGCTGCACTCCTCCTTTCTTCCCCGGCTCTGATCGGCTAATAATGATACAACATCGCCATCTACAGGTTGAGAGATGTAAATTACACCTCAAAAGTTGCTCCAGGCCGTAACCTAGCAACCCCCGCTGAAAAAAGCAATTGACGTCTATAGACGTCACGGCACTCAACGGTTGGATTCGAGGGGACGTCAATAGACGTCTCCGGCATTGAATGAGTTAAGGAGCCATATAAAAGCATCAAGAAGTACCATGTCATGGGATCTTTAAAAATAAGGGTTATTGCACCAAATATTGATTTCTGAACTCTTCGTAAGTGTAAGCATGAGTATTATGTTGTTTTAAAATGAATTTGATCTTGTTTCTTTGCATTGTTTGAGGTCTGAAAACATGTATCTTTTTTGTTATTTTGACCATTTGTCATTTTCTGCCTTTTGAACCCTTTTGAAATTTAAAATGAAATAACACTGCATATAACGGCTTTTTTGCCTTTGTGCCATAGAATTACATTTTGAAAATGAATGAACTAAAATAAAATACATTTTAATTAAATACAGTGGTCCCTCGCTATATCGTGGTTCACTTTTCATGGCCTCGCCGATTTTTTTATTCCAGTTTTTTTAATAGTTTATCAACGTGCATTTCTGCGTCCTGATTGGCTAAGGGACTGTAGACCTTTGCCGATTCGTCAGTCGTTCTCCTCCGTGTCTCCTGTACAGAATGCATTCAGTTTGCCAGATTTATATAAATGTTTGATCGCAGTGTGACTCTGAAGTGCTGTATGTTTGCAAGATTTCTCCCCGACAAAACCCGCCACAGTGAAGCGGTCATAAGAACTGTGAAATACACACGAAATACACTTTGGTTTAATTCTATAATACTGTGCTTTTTTGTTGAAAATCTACGAACGTTTGAGTGTTTAAACAAGAGAGAAATGTGAGAAAGCGTTAATTCCAGTCTGAGAAAAGTGTAGAATGTGTGTGGTGAGGCCTTTACAGCCTTAAAACATGGAGAATAGTTGTAAAATAGAAAGCTGACGACTTCGCAGATTTCGCTTATCGTGGGTTATTTTTAGAATGTAACCCCTGTGATAAACGAGGGACCACTGTACTGAGTCGCATCAGAGGGATCAAAGAGCTGCATGTGGCTCTGGAGCCGACCCCTGCTCTAAATGATAATATTTTTATTTGGAATGTGGGGGAAATGTTGTCAGTAGTTTATAGACTCAAACAAAAATGTTCCTTTTGCCCAAACACATACCTAGAAGTAGTAAAATCAGAAAAACTGATAATTTTGCAGTGGTCTCTTTTTTTTTTTCCAGAGCTGCATGCAGGTCTACGTAACAGTTGAATTTTACTGTAGAACTTTACCTTCCATCTTAACATTAAATTATAGAGACTTGATTGAATTTTGGCCTCCATATTTTCCAGCAGGCTATTTGAACTTTTTCCAAATCAGAAAGCCTTAGCTTGCACCGTCACTGTTTACTTTTAGCCTTTGAGTGATAGAAAACTATCCATCCAACTCCCCATCGACCACCCGCCTAACAGAGTGCCAGATCAGGTTTGTCTTGCCTCCCTTTGGACCGTTTCTATGGTAATAGCTGTCACCTCATATGTTTTATTCAACCATGGCACGCCGCACACATTCTAGCCCAAGCGTTATGTTTACCACTTTTTTTTTTTCATCTTCTTTACTTCTCATCTGAGCTGTGACACTCTGTGCTAGTGTGAGACTTTGCGAAATAACACCAGTCACATGACACATTAGAGAGAGAAGGGAAAATACTCACTTACATATTGTCAAGTTGGAAGTAACAAAATTAACAGACTAAATGCATCATAAATAACATTACTTCACAATACGGTATAATGACAACAAATCAGTAATGTTTATGTATTTTTTTTTTTTTTTAATTTTATTTAAAGGTACAGTGTGTAGGATTCGTGGCGCATAGGTGGATGGTGCTATTCCACTTCCTCTTTTGGCTATGGCAGACCTCGAGGGTCACCCGGGCGCGCCGTAGTGCCGACAGCTCGCGTACCCGCGCACGAACCGCGCGCCGCTGTATACATAAAACGCGGTCCCCCGTTCACTTTTTTTTTTTTTCTTTTTGCATGAAAACACACAATCCCGATCATGATTCATGACAATCTACACATCAAATGAAACCTTACAGTCTCCTCTTTTTGACTATGCAATTCATTTCCCTGCAAAACAATCACTCCCCAAGCACATGGGGCTTTTATACAGAAAAGCACAAAACAAGGTTTGTTACTTAGCTTACCTTTGAAGGCTCTGCACAGGTCAAACTCTGTATTTCACCATAAACTTGGCCTCAATCTGTCCATAAGGATCCAGCGAATAAAATCCAGTAAAACAATTTAGTCCAAAATACGTGTTAGATCCATTACGACGTGTGATCCGGCAGCATGCTCCCCCGTCCCCCCCTCCCCTTCCCCTTCTCTCCTCTCCTCTCCTCCGCTCCCTCAGGCAGCGCGGCTGAGCAGGTGCTAGCAGGAGTCTAGGCGAAGGATGAGCCCAAATGTCCTTCTGCGGCTCTTGTATTCAAAATGGCTGCCTCTATATGGGGAAGATCCCCCTTTTATGTGACTATATCTAAGTCCAAAAGAATACTTTGATTTCATGATGGAAGTGAAAAGGCTTGGAAAACAATGTATTTTTGAATGGGTATCTTCAATTTCAGTAATTAACAGGTAAAAATCTTACACACTGTCCCTTTAAAAAAAAATTTGGAGTAAATTCTAACTTTTCAGGCTGATACCTTCAGTGTTACTTCCAGATTGTAGTTGACGACCTATAAAACCTTTTCTAAAAACACTGGTCTACAATTTTTTTGACTCGATCTGCTTCCAAGATAAAAGTGGCTAAATCTCATTTATATTGATAAGATTAACTGAAAATCAATTGATAACTGTGCTGGTTAGCTAATGTATACAAGATATTTAATGACATTGTTTTACATCAAAATAGACAATAGATTTAGGCATTTTTGCTTATTGAACTTCTCCTTTTAGCATTTTTGCTTAGAAATATTATTTATATTTTGAAAATATTTAACTTGCACTTCTTTATCCATCAAGAAATAAACAAGAAATATCTTAAGACATCAGGTGCACACAATTTCGAGGCATCTCTCATGTGAAATCCAAAAATATTTGATGTTAAAACTGTAGACATATTAAAATGAATGTATTGGAATGTGCAGACAGGCTTTCAGATAGAACTGGTTGCTTGTAGACACACTGTACCTTCTGATAAGCTACCGTTTTTTGCCTTATTTTGCATAAATTTCCTATTTTGACCAAATACTATATCTTAGAAACTATAGCCAATCAGCACTTCTGACTTTTTCTTTATTAGTGACCTAAATGTCACTACTTTTGTTCCGGAAGCATTTTGTTTATAGACTAGTGTAATTGAATTCTAGCAAAATTCCAAGAAACAATTAAAAATTACACAAAAATAGGAAGTGAGTTTAAATATTAAAACCTGTATTGTGTCCTTCAAATGTATATGTTTGACACGAGCGTAAAAATAAAATCACACAGCATGAAATAAAAGTGAGTATATAGTACAATATTACAAGACAAGCACACTTTCATAACAGTTTTTCTGACAGATCTGGGAGAGTTGAGTATACATAGAAATAAGGATGCTTGAGCTGGTTATGTGGCTGTTAATTAATTCTCTGGGAAGACGGTGTGTTAACAAGAAGAGAAACAAGCCTAATTGACATTTATGTAACTTATGTAACAGGTTTGCAGAAAACGCTGCTAATAAGGAACTGTTATGCAATATAGTTGTGGATATTTTTTCCCATATCTTTGCAGTGGTTTATGCAATATTGCAATTATTAGCTCAGGGCATTTTCACATATTTAATTTCAATGAATGATGCTGTTCTAAATGCTCAAGTTCTCACATGCATTAACTCATTACCAGCAACTTGGGTACATTACGATGACTAAAACTTTGAAATATAATCTAAATAAAGTGTAGCATGTAAACAGCCTCGTCACTTATCTGCAAGGGGGTATTATCTGGCAGAGTGGTTAGCTTTGTTTGTTATATTCCAAAGACAGGCTTACTTGTACGGTGTTCATTTTAGGACATCCTCAGATCTCAGACTCAGGTGTCAGAGTCAGACAAAACAGCCTCAGACTCAGATGAAACAGTGTCAGACTCAGACAAAACAGCCTCAGACTCAGATGAAACGGTGTCAGAGTCAGACAAAACAGCCTCAGACTCAGATGAAACGGTGTCAGAGTCAGACAAAACAGCCTCAGACTCAGATGAAACAGCATCAGACTCAGGTGTCAGAGTCAGATAAAACAGCCTCAGACTCAGATGAAACAGCATCAGACTCAGGTGTCAGAGTCAGACAAAACAGCCTCAGACTCAGATGAAACAGCATCAGACTCAGGTGTCAGACTCAGACAAAACAGCCTCAGACTCAGATGAAACGGTGTCAGTCAAAACTGCGTCAGAGTCAGATGAAACAGTGTCAGACGAAACTGCGTCAGAGTCAGATGAACCAACGTCAGACGAAACTGCGTCAGAGTCAGATGAACCAACGTCAGACGAAACTGCGTCAGAGTCAGATGAAACAGTGTCAGACGAAACTGCGTCAGAGTCAGATGAACAGGCGTCAGACGAAACTGCATCAGAGTCAGATGAAACAGTGTCAGACGAAACTGCGTCAGAGTCAGATGAAACAGTGTCAGACGAAACTGCGTCAGAGTCAGATGAACAGGCGTCAGACGAAACTGCATCAGAGTCAGATGAACCAACGTCAGACGAAACTGCGTCAGAGTCAGATGAACCAACGTCAGACGAAACTGCGTCAGAGTCAGATGAACAGGCGTCAGACGAAACTGCGTCAGAGTCAGATGAACAGGCGTCAGACGAAACTGCATCAGAGTCAGATGAACCAACGTCAGACGAAACTGCATCAGAGTCAGATGAACAGGCGTCAGACGAAACTGCGTCAGAGTCAGATGAAACAACGTCAGACGAAACTGCGTCAGAGTCAGATGAAACAGTGTCAGACGAAACTGCGTCAGAGTCAGATGAACCAACGTCAGACGAAACTGCATCAGAGTCAGATGAACAGGCGTCAGACGAAACTGCATCAGAGTCAGATGAAACAGTGTCAGACGAAACTGCGTCAGAGTCAGATGAACCAACGTCAGACGAAACTGCGTCAGAGTCAGATGAACCAACGTCAGACGAAACTGCGTCAGAGTCAGATGAACCAACGTCAGACGAAACTGCGTCAGAGTCAGATGAACAGGCGTCAGACGAAACTGCGTCAGAGTCAGATGAACAGGCGTCAGACGAAACTGCATCAGAGTCAGATGAACCAACGTCAGACGAAACTGCATCAGAGTCAGATGAACAGGCGTCAGACGAAACTGCGTCAGAGTCAGATGAAACAACGTCAGACGAAACTGCGTCAGAGTCAGATGAAACAGTGTCAGACGAAACTGCGTCAGAGTCAGATGAACCAACGTCAGACAAAACTGCATCAGAGTCAGATAAAACAGTGTCAGACGAAACTGCGTCAGAGTCAGATGAACAGGCGTCAGACGAAACTGCATCAGAGTCAGATGAACCAACGTCAGACGAAACTGCGTCAGAGTCAGATGAACAGGCGTCAGATGAAACTGCGTCAGAGTCAGATGAACAGGCGTCAGACGAAACTGCGTCAGAGTCAGATGAAACAGTGTCAGACGAAACTGCATCAGAGTCAGATGAAACAGTGTCAGACGAAACTGCATCAGTCAGATGAAACAGTGTCAGACGAAACTGCATCAGAGTCAGATGAAACACTGTCAGACAAAACTGCGTCAGAGTCAGATGAAACAGTGTCAGACAAAACTGCGTCAGAGTCAGATGAAACAGTGTCAGACGAAACTGCGTCAGAGTCAGATGAACAGGCGTCAGACGAAACTGCATCAGAGTCAGATGAAACAGTGTCAGACGAAACTGCGTCAGAGTCAGATGAAACAGTGTCAGACGAAACTGCGTCAGAGTCAGATGAACAGGCGTCAGACGAAACTGCATCAGAGTCAGATGAACCAACGTCAGACGAAACTGCGTCAGAGTCAGATGAACCAACGTCAGACGAAACTGCGTCAGAGTCAGATGAACCAACGTCAGACGAAACTGCGTCAGAGTCAGATGAACAGGCGTCAGACGAAACTGCGTCAGAGTCAGATGAACAGGCGTCAGACGAAACTGCATCAGAGTCAGATGAACCAACGTCAGACGAAACTGCATCAGAGTCAGATGAACAGGCGTCAGACGAAACTGCGTCAGAGTCAGATGAAACAACGTCAGACGAAACTGCGTCAGAGTCAGATGAAACAGTGTCAGACGAAACTGCGTCAGAGTCAGATGAACCAACGTCAGACAAAACTGCATCAGAGTCAGATAAAACAGTGTCAGACGAAACTGCGTCAGAGTCAGATGAACAGGCGTCAGACGAAACTGCATCAGAGTCAGATGAACCAACGTCAGACGAAACTGCGTCAGAGTCAGATGAACAGGCGTCAGATGAAACTGCGTCAGAGTCAGATGAACAGGCGTCAGACGAAACTGCGTCAGAGTCAGATGAAACAGTGTCAGACGAAACTGCATCAGAGTCAGATGAAACAGTGTCAGACGAAACTGCATCAGTCAGATGAAACAGTGTCAGACGAAACTGCATCAGAGTCAGATGAAACACTGTCAGACAAAACTGCGTCAGAGTCAGATGAAACAGTGTCAGACAAAACTGCGTCAGAGTCAGATGAAACAGTGTCAGACAAAACTGCGTCAGAGTCAGATGAAACAGTGTCAGACGAAACTGCATCAGAGTCAGATGAACCAACATCAGACGAAACTGCGTCAGAGTCAGATGAAACTGCGTCAGAGTCAGATGAACAGGCGTCAGACAAAATTGCGTCAGAGTCAGATGAACCTTTGTCAATATCCCATCATGCACTGTGCGGCGGCAGACAGATGTTCGAAAACACGCTTGTAACTTTAAGAAATCATCACTAACACAACTGTAAATGTAAAATACAGCCATAAACCACAAAACTGTCAAATACGTTTGTTTTTAACTGCGTAAACCTCGGAGCTTTGAGCTAAAAGTTTGGCTAGATTTGTTTGGCTTAGCAGCTAACGTGATGAAAAGTCCGCTCAAACTTTCATATTTGGACAGATTTACATCAAAGACTTTGTTTTTTTTAACTGTCAAGGAGAGATGTCTTCCTATATAAACTGACTTAACATTTCCTGTATAAATGTAATCCCTGGTCAATATAAAAATCCTTAATAATAATAATTATTAATGTATATCTCATCGCTGTATTTGAAACTTAATGGTAATTTAGCCTATTCTTAGATGTATCCCTAAAATATAACTTTTGTTTTGCAAAAGTTAAACATAAGTTCTTGTTTTAGCCACAAGATTTGGATGGGAATTATAAGGATAACTTCAATTATGTATGTACGTAATCTTTATTATTAATCCATGTGCGCAATTTGCGTGGTGCATGTTGTTAGCATTAGCATTAGCAGCGTGCCTCGGTTGCTCATGTGAGGCTGATGCAGTTTCGTCTGATGCAGTTTCATCTGATGCCGTTTTGTCTGATGCCGTGTTGTCTGAGTCTGATGCCGTGTCGTCTGAGTCTGACGTTGTTTTGTCTGAGTCTGACATTGTTTCATCTGAGTCTGACTTTGTTTCTTCTGAGTCTGATGAAAACAACGTCAGACTCAGACAAAACAGCCTCAGACTCAGACGACACGGCATCAGATGAAACGGCATCAGACGAAAAGGCATCAGACGAAAAGGCATCAGACTCACATGAACCTTTGTCAATATCCCATCATGCACTGCGCGGCAGCAGACAGATGTCCGAAAACACGGAGCGAAAAGCCCGGCGAAAACATGTGAGTACACGCTTTTAACTTTAAGAAATCATCACTAACACAACTGTAAATGTGAAATACAGCCATAAACCAGAAAACTGTCAAATACGTTTGGTTTTAACTGCGTAAACCTCGGAGCTTTGAGCTAAAAGTTTGGCTAGATTTGTTTGGCTTAGCAGCTAACGTGATGAAAACTCCGCTCAAACTTTCATATTTGGACAGATTTACATCAAACACTTATAATGTTTTTACTGTCAAGGCAAAAGAACACCACGGAGGGATTAATGAAGCAACGAGGAGGACGTTTTCACGTAAACACACCAGGTAAGATAAAAACACTGTCATGTCTTTGGGGTAAAAGACATTCATAATTCATAAGGTTAATGAGTTAGTTGAAGGCTACAAATACGTTTATTCTTGGTAAATAAGTTGATTTCATATTTGCAAACATCTTCACCTTTAGGGATCGTTTTGTTTTGAATATAGAGTGAGCGCTCCTGTGTCATAAATGATCTTTGACGTTAAACTCCGGTCTGTTTTACCGTGAATTAAGTCTGAAAACGGTTCTTGTACACGCTGAATGTGTTCTAAACGTTTGCAACTTGGGAAACGTTCGCCTTTGTAAGTATTTATATGTTAACAGACACTTTGATTAAGGTCATGTATGTATTTCTTTTGAACACGTAGGATGTGAACTTGTTTCACAGAGCTAACTGCGTACAAGTTAGCCACTTGTATTCTGTATACCACATGTACTGTGTAGTTAGTAATGTGCCTTCTTTTTTCTGTATGTTTCAGTTAATAAATATAGAATAAATATACAAGAGACCTCCCTAAAAACAAGAAATGTACGCCTTGTACAGAGTTGTTCGGTGGCTGTCTAGACATAGTCACGTGTTGTGAGGACAGCACAAACACATTATTTTATGCAATACACATAAAAGACACAGTTTCACTATATCAAAGTTTATATTTACTTGTAAGTTTATATTTACTTGTAAGCCTCCACTGTACGCATTTAATTCTGGGAATACATGTTCTGCATTTTACAATCTGTGCATGTTTGTGAAGTGAAGACTGAATAACATTGCCACAGGTCAGTTTTAAGATGGACATTGGGCTCATTTAACAGATTTGTGCAGATACTGGTGTAGATACTTGACACCTGTGTCTGTTATGCCTATCACATCTAATATAACAATGAGAAAATTTTTTGAAATGTTTTATATGAATTTTCTATTCTCATTTACAGCCTCCTGGAGTATGAGGGCACAACACTGTTGGGGCCACAGGACTGTTGGCTGATGAAATGCTCATGATTCATGAAATGGGTCAAATGCAGATGACAAAGTAAACACTGTGCTGAAGTTGTGCTGATCCACATTTCTGCTACTGATTAGGTATGGGGCAGGTGGCATTGAAAACTCCAGGGTTGCAAATTGATCATGCTCATATTTAAATCATTATTTAAGTGGTGAAAATACACATTTCTCAAATGTGTAGGATTCCTCTATTAATTTATCTGGTTCGATTTATATAAACAGCCTTTGGATCTTAATTTACATGCACTGTGTGAACCTCATTTTCCTGTAATAGATTTGTAGTTTTCTTAAATGTGTGTAGAATCCCTCAGTCGTACAGGTATAATCCTCAGCAAAAGGAGAAATTCAATTTGTCAACTGGACAAAAGATTATTTGGTGGACACTGCCTTATATCTGCCTTAAGGGAGGAACTACCTAGCTCCTTTAAGGCAGATGTAAGGCAGTGTCCACCAGCACTCTGACCAGAACTAAAGAAGCACCTTTGATGACCAAATAAACTTTGGTCCAGCTGACAAATTGAATTTCTCCTTTTGCCATAGTTTTCTTAATATGTGTGTGTCATTACAGGTTTTCACTGTGCAGGACAGGACTTTGATCCAATCAGACGTAAGGTCCATTCTGCTCCTCCTCCTCCTCCAGAAGACAAGGGGTACATCACACTGAGTTAAAGATCTGTGGAGTCTCTGGATGCATCAGGCCTCCCTCCTGCACGTGCTGTCTGCGGCCGTCCCTAATGTGTCCTAATATTGATGTGTCCATAAAGTTTAGGTTTATCTTCTAATTTCCTGCCAAAGTAAAATGAGTAAAATGGTAGTTTATGATAAATGTGACGTTTATTTGAGTCTCTTTTGATAGTAACTAATTACATGTACTATAAGAATGTACTATTGTACTGCAATTAAGCAGTGGTAGAGTAGAGTGCGCAACATCCTATGGGACCAGCACCACCCTGCTCACCACCTCTTTCAACTGCTGTCCTCAGGGAGAAGCTACAAGGCCATAAAGGCCAGAACACAAAGACTGGCCAACAGCCTGTACCCACAAGCTGTAAGGCTACTGAACACTGCCCCCCACCCATGGACAATAACCACACTCGCCACTCAGTAGTTCTGAACTGTTTTTTGCATTGCTGCATAATGTCACTATTCTCATGTATCTGTCTGAATTGCCCTGCTCTTTAATGCACTTTAATGATAATATTAATTACATGCCCTGATGCTGCTGCCAATACTGCTGCACTGATGTCAAATGTTTACAAATGTTTACTCTGGGGTTATTTATTTCACTGGCTTTGCACTTTACCATTTCGCACTTTACGTATGTGGATGCTCCAAACACACTTTCGTTGTTCTTTCTTGTGCAATGACAATAAATACTTGAAATCTGTTCCACCTGATCATATTTTGCAAAGATAATTTATTCATTGTGGATTGTCGCCTGCTTCAGCAAAAAAGACACAATGTGAGAGTGCCCTGACATACAACTGTTTTTACCCATCTATATGTGGCGCGGCGCACAATCGATCGAGGGCTAGACACTTAAATGATGAGTGGAAATTGTTGTCCAACAATGCCACCCCAAATTTAATTGGGGAAAGTTAGTCTACATAAGGAACACAGGTAAATTTATCAATAAATTAAGAGAGCCAGGTTCCATATTTTTACAACTTTATTCTGCAATACATGTGAAAAATGCGTTATTTGTAAAAGAAACAGTGTAATTATGATAAACTCACCTCAGCCCCGGTCTTGGCCTATGCAGACTTCTCTCGTCCCTTCATTCTGGAAGTCGACGCCAGCCACAGTGGCTTAGGTGCTGTGCTGTCGCAAGAGCAAGAGGGTGTGGTAAGGCCCATTGCTTATGCCAGTCGTGGCCTGCGACCCACCAAGCGGAACATGTCAAATTATAGCTCAATGAAGTTGGAGCTCTTGGGTCTGAAGTGGGCCCTCACAGAAAAATTCAGGGAGTATTTGCTTGGACACAAATGCATTGTCTATACGGATAACAATCCATTGAGCCATCTGCTATCGGCAAAACTGGGTGCCATGGAGCAGCGTTGGGCCGCTCAGCTTGCCTCCTTTGACTTTGAGATTAAGTATCGGTCAGGGAAAAGCAACAAGAATGCGGATGCTCTATCTCGGCAACCCTGGACATCACAAGCACTGATACCCTTTGCCCAGGGTACTTCACTGCCTGCAGCATTGCAACAAGCTCTGCAGGGCGAAGAGACACAGCCATCTTGCAACTTGGGAAGGCACCAATCAGTGGTAGCTGTGTTTCCCCATTATGCCCCAGCTGACCTCCATGCCCTCCAAAGGGATGACCCTGTTATCCAGGGGGTTGCAAAATATTGGCAGCAAAAGAAACGGCCAAGTCACAAGGAGCGCCAGGGACTCTCCCATTCTTCCCTAGTCCTCCTTGGCCAGTGGGACCGGTTGATCGACCTGGATGGTCTACTGTATCGGCAGATATTCCGCTCAGATGGCGGGGGCACACTATACCAGCTCCTTCTGCCCAGGGTCTTGGTCAAGGATGTCCTCACACGGGTCCACCAAGACCACGGTCACCAAGGAGTTGAGCAGACGCTAGCTCTCTTGCGGTCTCGCTGCTACTGGCCAGGGATGTCTCAGGAAGTAGCCCAGTGGTGTCAAGCATGTGAGCGATGCCAGTTCTCTAAGAACAACCACCCGGCTGCTCGCAGCTACATGGGGCACCTGCTGGCGTCAAGGCCAAATGAAATTGTGGCAATCGATTTTACACTGCTTGAACCCACCCCCACCAGTTTGGAAAATGTCCTGGTGATGACAGATGTATTTAGTAAGTACACACTTGCCATCCCCACCAGGGACCAACGTGCCTCTACAGTGGCACAGGTCCTGGTTTCGGAGTGGTTTACGAAGCTTAGTGTTCCGGCTCGTATCCACTCAGACCAGGGCCGTAACTTTGAAAGTGCACTGATCAAACAACTATGCAGTTTGTACGGTGTGGCGAAGTCACGGACCACGCCATATCATCCAGCTGGTAATGGGCAGTGTGAACGTTTCAACAGAACACTGCGCAATTTGTTGCGTGCACTACCTTCCACAAGAAAGCGAAATTGGAGTTCTTGCCTGTCGGAGGTGGTTTGCTTACAACACCACACCTCATCAGTCGACTGGCGAATCGCCGTATTTCTTAATGTTTGGACAAGAACCCCGGCTTCCCATTGACTTCTTGTTGGGACAAGTCCCAGAGCCTGTGTCCGGTAGTGTTAGTGACTGGGTGCAGGAGCATCAAGCCCGGCTGCGAGTTGCTTTTGAGGGGGCCAGAGCTCGCTTGAAGGCTTCTGCGGGTCGTAGAAAGGCAAACCATGATAAGCATGTGCAAGAAGCACCTCTTCAGGTAGGCCAGCTTGTGCTTCTGCGTGACCATGGCATCAGAGGGCGCCAGAAAACCCATGACTGGTGGAGTCCAGTGACCTATCAGGTTATTCAGGCACCAGAGCAAGAGGGTTCTGTCTATACTGTGGCCCCTGTTGATGACCACAGTAAGGTTAAAAGGATACATCGCTCCCTGCTGAAAGCTTTGGTTAGCCTCGGTACCCCTGCCTTAGTCATGGAAGACTCCCCCTCTCCTCCTGGGGAACAGCCAGTGCTGGCTGGGGATGAGTCATTCAGCTCCTTTGATGCTGACCTGTTCCGGTTACAAACACAGGAACAGTTTTCAGTGCCTCCCCCTCAACGGGTGGCTGTTACTCAAACTACTCCACCGCCTGGGGGGCCATCTTGTTCCACTTCCAGGGCCCAGGAATCTTCTTTGTCTCCTCTACCAAGTGCCAGCTTTCAAAACCTACCGACAACCCCCAGCATTGATCCTGGCAGAGGAAACCTTGGTTTGCGCAAGTCTACACGCTCGACTGCAGGTCAGCACCCTAACATCCACCATCTCCCAAGGCCTGCAGGGAACTTGCCATCAGGTGGGCAAGCTGTATTGTTCTCTCCCATGTGTGCAACCTTTAGGCTGTGGTGTTAGCCACGTCAATTCATCGTCGGGGCGCCGATGCCAGTTGGGGGGGGTAGAATGTGGTAAGATGGCTGTTGATGCCAATGGAGTGCGCGTAGGCTTGCCTGGCACCCCGCGGCGCGGGCTGGTGGACTTTATAAGCGCTCCCTTTCTCGTTGCTCCCCTTTTTTCCCACACGCATTTCCGGGTCCCCGTGCAGGTTGCTCTGTCCTCCACGGCCAGGTAAATCCGATCCAATCCAATCCTTGAACCTGTATTTCGTATTATCTCCAAATTCAAATTCTATCCTCCTTTTAGTGCCGCCGTCTGACCGCGCGCCCAGCTCCATTCTTTTGCACGACGCTGAGCTTTACGGCGCATCCTCGTGCGCTCTCGTTGGTCGCAACAGGTAGTGGTGGTACCTTCTGCCCTGTCCCTTTCGAAACGTCCAAGTGGTCACAATGATTATTTTCTTTTAGCTTGACCGTTGGCCTGTGGCGTGTGCCTTGGCCTAAGTGCGTCGCTGTGGGCCCTCCTCCACAGCGACAGGTATACCCGCTCTCTCTCTCTTAATTCTCTCATTAATTCATTTAAAATACCCCAGTTTTTATATATCTGTCCCTTGTAGCCACGCTGCTCGGCTGTACCCGCCGTACCATATTCCGTTTATCCCTTGGTGCACCTTTTTAATAAATCGGGCCAGTGAGTACGGGGCGCAGCTTTGCGCGAGACATTCTGCGCCGGTGCGCAAACTAAGTGGCGCTCAGCTCCAACCTCTGCACTCGTCCCACTCCACCAGTGGTGTGCAGTGCGGTCCACAGCGGCACAGGGCACGTCGCTACTACTGTTGTTTTTGGCTCCGTTGCTGCTTTTTGGCTCCGTGATTTTATTATTGAGTTTATCATAATTACACTGTTTCTTTTACAAATAACGCATTTTAACATGTATTGCAGAATAAAGTTGTAAAAATATGGAACCTGGCTCTCTTAATTTATTGATAAATTTACCTGTGTTCCTTATGTAGACTAACTTTCCCCAATTAAATTTGGGGTGGCATTGTTGGACAACAATTTCCACTCATCATTTAAGTGTCTAGCCTTCGATCGATTGTGCGCCGCGCCACATATAGATGGGTAAAAACAGTTGTATGTCAGGGCACTCTCACATTGTCTTTTTTGCTGAAGCAGGCGACAATCCACAATGAATAAATTATCTTTGCAAAATATGATCAGGTGGAACAGATTTCAAGTATTTATTGTCATTGCACAAGAAAGAACAACGAAAGTGTGTTTGGAGCATCCACATACGTAAAGTGCGAAATGGTAAAGTGCAAAGCCAGTGAAATAAATAACCCCAGAGTAAACATTTGTAAACATTTGACATCAGTGCAGCAGTATTGGCAGCAGCATCAGGGCATGTAATTAATATTATCATTAAAGTGCATTAAAGAGCAGGGCAATTCAGACAGATACATGAGAATAGTGACATTATGCAGCAATGCAAAAAACAGTTCAGAACTACTGAGTGGCGAGTGTGGTTATTGTCCATGGGTGGGGGGCAGTGTTCAGTAGCCTTACAGCTTGTGGGTACAGGCTGTTGGCCAGTCTTTGTGTTCTGGCCTTTATGGCCTTGTAGCTTCTCCCTGAGGACAGCAGTTGAAAGAGGTGGTGAGCAGGGTGGTGCTGGTCCCATAGGATGTTGCGCACTCTACTCTACCACTGCTTAATTGCAGTACAATAGTACATTCTTATAGTACATGTAATTAGTTACTATCAAAAGAGACTCAAATAAACGTCACATTTATCATAAACTACCATTTTACTCATTTTACTTTGGCAGGAAATTAGAAGATAAACCTAAACTTTATGGACACATCAATATTAGGACACATTAGGGACGGCCGCAGACAGCACGTGCAGGAGGGAGGCCTGATGCATCCAGAGACTCCACAGATCTTTAACTCAGTGTGATGTACCCCTTGTCTTCTGGAGGAGGAGGAGGAGCAGAATGGACCTTACGTCTGATTGGATCAAAGTCCTGTCCTGCACAGTGAAAACCTGTAATGACACACAC
The DNA here is from genome assembly GCA_036785185.1 of Paratrypauchen microcephalus. Taxonomy (NCBI): domain Eukaryota; kingdom Metazoa; phylum Chordata; class Actinopteri; order Gobiiformes; family Gobiidae; genus Paratrypauchen; species Paratrypauchen microcephalus. Next base: position 12,960,796 of record JAVJIX010000003.1, on the reverse strand, counting down.
ATATTAAGAAAACTATGGCAAAAGGAGAAATTCAATTTGTCAGCTGGACCAAAGTTTATTTGGTCATCAAAGGTGCTTCTTTAGTTCTGGTCAGAGTGCTGGTGGACACTGCCTTACATCTGCCTTAAAGGAGCTAGGTAGTTCCTCCCTTAAGGCAGATATAAGGCAGTGTCCACCAAATAATCTTTTGTCCAGTTGACAAATTGAATTTCTCCTTTTGCTGAGGATTATACCTGTACGACTGAGGGATTCTACACACATTTAAGAAAACTACAAATCTATTACAGGAAAATGAGGTTCACACAGTGCATGTAAATTAAGATCCAAAGGCTGTTTATATAAATCGAACCAGATAAATTAATAGAGGAATCCTACACATTTGAGAAATGTGTATTTTCACCACTTAAATAATGATTTAAATATGAGCATGATCAATTTGCAACCCTGGAGTTTTCAATGCCACCTGCCCCATACCTAATCAGTAGCAGAAATGTGGATCAGCACAACTTCAGCACAGTGTTTACTTTGTCATCTGCATTTGACCCATTTCATGAATCATGAGCATTTCATCAGCCAACAGTCCTGTGGCCCCAACAGTGTTGTGCCCTCATACTCCAGGAGGCTGTAAATGAGAATAGAAAATTCATATAAAACATTTCAAAAATTTTTCTCATTGTTATATTAGATGTGATAGGCATAACAGACACAGGTGTCAAGTATCTACACCAGTATCTGCACAAATCTGTTAAATGAGCCCAATGTCCATCTTAAAACTGACCTGTGGCAATGTTATTCAGTCTTCACTTCACAAACATGCACAGATTGTAAAATGCAGAACATGTATTCCCAGAATTAAATGCGTACAGTGGAGGCTTACAAGTAAATATAAACTTACAAGTAAATATAAACTTTGATATAGTGAAACTGTGTCTTTTATGTGTATTGCATAAAATAATGTGTTTGTGCTGTCCTCACAACACGTGACTATGTCTAGACAGCCACCGAACAACTCTGTACAAGGCGTACATTTCTTGTTTTTAGGGAGGTCTCTTGTATATTTATTCTATATTTATTAACTGAAACATACAGAAAAAAGAAGGCACATTACTAACTACACAGTACATGTGGTATACAGAATACAAGTGGCTAACTTGTACGCAGTTAGCTCTGTGAAACAAGTTCACATCCTACGTGTTCAAAAGAAATACATACATGACCTTAATCAAAGTGTCTGTTAACATATAAATACTTACAAAGGCGAACGTTTCCCAAGTTGCAAACGTTTAGAACACATTCAGCGTGTACAAGAACCGTTTTCAGACTTAATTCACGGTAAAACAGACCGGAGTTTAACGTCAAAGATCATTTATGACACAGGAGCGCTCACTCTATACTCAAAACAAAACGATCCCTAAAGGTGAAGATGTTTGCAAATATGAAATCAACTTATTTACCAAGAATAAACGTATTTGTAGCCTTTAACTAACTCATTAACCTTATGAATTATGAATGTCTTTTACCCCAAAGACATGACAGTGTTTTTATCTTACCTGGTGTGTTTACGTGAAAACGTCCTCCTCGTTGCTTCATTAATCCCTCCGTGGTGTTCTTTTGCCTTGACAGTAAAAACATTATAAGTGTTTGATGTAAATCTGTCCAAATATGAAAGTTTGAGCGGAGTTTTCATCACGTTAGCTGCTAAGCCAAACAAATCTAGCCAAACTTTTAGCTCAAAGCTCCGAGGTTTACGCAGTTAAAACCAAACGTATTTGACAGTTTTCTGTTTTATGGCTGTATTTCACATTTACAGTTGTGTTAGTGATGATTTCTTAAAGTTAAAAGCGTGTACTCACATGTTTTCGCCGGGCTTTTCGCTCCGTGTTTTCGGACATCTGTCTGCTGCCGCGCAGTGCATGATGGGATATTGACAAAGGTTCATGTGAGTCTGATGCCTTTTCGTCTGATGCCGTTTCATCTGATGCCGTGTCGTCTGATGCCGTGTCGTCTGAGTCTGAGGCTGTTTTGTCTGAGTCTGACGTTGTTTTCATCAGACTCAGAAGAAACAAAGTCAGACTCAGATGAAACAATGTCAGACTCAGACAAAACAACGTCAGACTCAGACGACACGGCATCAGACTCAGACAACACGGCATCAGACAAAACGGCATCAGATGAAACTGCATCAGACGAAACTGCATCAGCCTCACATGAGCAACCGAGGCACGCTGCTAATGCTAATGCTAACAACATGCACCACGCAAATTGCGCACATGGATTAATAATAAAGATTACGTACATACATAATTGAAGTTATCCTTATAATTCCCATCCAAATCTTGTGGCTAAAACAAGAACTTATGTTTAACTTTTGCAAAACAAAAGTTATATTTTAGGGATACATCTAAGAATAGGCTAAATTACCATTAAGTTTCAAATACAGCGATGAGATATACATTAATAATTATTATTATTAAGGATTTTTATATTGACCAGGGATTACATTTATACAGGAAATGTTAAGTCAGTTTATATAGGAAGACATCTCTCCTTGACAGTTAAAAAAAACAAAGTCTTTGATGTAAATCTGTCCAAATATGAAAGTTTGAGCGGACTTTTCATCACGTTAGCTGCTAAGCCAAACAAATCTAGCCAAACTTTTAGCTCAAAGCTCCGAGGTTTACGCAGTTAAAAACAAACGTATTTGACAGTTTTGTGGTTTATGGCTGTATTTTACATTTACAGTTGTGTTAGTGATGATTTCTTAAAGTTACAAGCGTGTTTTCGAACATCTGTCTGCCGCCGCGCAGTGCATGATGGGATATTGACAAAGGTTCATCTGACTCTGACGCAATTTTGTCTGACGCCTGTTCATCTGACTCTGACGCAGTTTCGTCTGACGCCTGTTCATCTGACTCTGACGCAGTTTCATCTGACTCTGACGCAGTTTCGTCTGATGTTGGTTCATCTGACTCTGACGCAGTTTTGTCTGACAGTGTTTCATCTGACTCTGACGCAGTTTTGTCTGACAGTGTTTCATCTGACTCTGACGCAGTTTCGTCTGACACTGTTTCATCTGACTCTGATGCAGTTTCGTCTGACACTGTTTCATCTGACTCTGATGCAGTTTCGTCTGACACTGTTTCATCTGACTCTGACGCAGTTTTGTCTGACAGTGTTTCATCTGACTCTGACGCAGTTTCGTCTGACACTGTTTCATCTGACTCTGATGCAGTTTCGTCTGACACTGTTTCATCTGACTCTGATGCAGTTTCGTCTGACACTGTTTCATCTGACTCTGACGCAGTTTCATCTGACGCCTGTTCATCTGACTCTGACGCAGTTTCGTCTGACGCCTGTTCATCTGACTCTGACGCAGTTTCATCTGACGCCTGTTCATCTGACTCTGACGCAGTTTCGTCTGACGTTGGTTCATCTGACTCTGACGCAGTTTCGTCTGACGCCTGTTCATCTGACTCTGACGCAGTTTCATCTGACGCCTGTTCATCTGACTCTGACGCAGTTTCGTCTGACGTTGGTTCATCTGACTCTGATGCAGTTTCGTCTGACGCCTGTTCATCTGACTCTGACGCAGTTTCGTCTGACACTGTTTTATCTGACTCTGATGCAGTTTTGTCTGACGTTGGTTCATCTGACTCTGACGCAGTTTCGTCTGACACTGTTTCATCTGACTCTGACGCAGTTTCGTCTGACGTTGTTTCATCTGACTCTGACGCAGTTTCGTCTGACGCCTGTTCATCTGACTCTGACGCAGTTTCATCTGACGCCTGTTCATCTGACTCTGACGCAGTTTCGTCTGACGCCTGTTCATCTGACTCTGACGCAGTTTCGTCTGACGCCTGTTCATCTGACTCTGACGCAGTTTCGTCTGACGCCTGTTCATCTGACTCTGACACAGTTTCGTCTGACGTTGGTTCATCTGACTCTGATGCAGTTTCGTCTGACGCCTGTTCATCTGACTCTGACGCAGTTTCGTCTGACGCCTGTTCATCTGACTCTGACGCAGTTTCGTCTGACGTTGGTTCATCTGACTCTGACGCAGTTTCGTCTGACGTTGGTTCATCTGACTCTGACGCAGTTTCGTCTGACACTGTTTCATCTGACTCTGACGCAGTTTCGTCTGACGTTGGTTCATCTGACTCTGACGCAGTTTCGTCTGACGTTGGTTCATCTGACTCTGACGCAGTTTCGTCTGACACTGTTTCATCTGACTCTGACGCAGTTTTGACTGACACCGTTTCATCTGAGTCTGAGGCTGTTTTGTCTGACTCTGACACCTGAGTCTGATGCTGTTTCATCTGAGTCTGAGGCTGTTTTGTCTGACTCTGACACCGTTTCATCTGAGTCTGAGGCTGTTTTGTCTGAGTCTGACACTGTTTCATCTGAGTCTGAGGCTGTTTTGTCTGACTCTGACACCTGAGTCTGAGATCTGAGGATGTCCTAAAATGAACACCGTATACTTGTTATTTTAGTCTGTCAGCATATCTTCACAACCTTTCCATGTCCTCATTGGTTTGTTATTACAAACATTACACCCTGAATGTGTTGCAGTAGCACCAGGGGCCTTTGAGTCTTACACAAACACTGGGAATTTGCCCCAATAACCTGATAATTAAGGATAGGATCACTGTAAAACAATAATTACAGTCTGTTTTTTATAATCCCTATTTATCTTTTTGGTCTGGATTCAAAGGCCGAAGATCCTACATGATCCTTCCTATGTGAGATAGAGCTGATTCCTTAGTTTATGCTAGCTTTCAAGTAATGTTTTATGGATTAGCAGATTTATATGGCTGCAAACTTGTGTGTAAGTCACAATGTATGCTACCACTGTGTCCTTGGGCAAGACTTTTTGCCCACCTTTCTTCCTACTGGTGCTACAAATCCTACTGGTTCCTTAAAACAGAGTGTATTTAGGCCTGTCACGATCATATTTTTTGAAGTATGATATATTGTTGCTGAAAGATATCCAGACAAATGATAATACTGGAACTACTTTCTATCGCTGACACAATAACTCTGAAACCTTAGACTTAGACAAACTTTATTGATCCACAAGGGAAATTATTTGAGTACAGTAGCTCACTCATCAAATAGAATATATAACAGGTAACAAAAAGTAGGTGGAATAGCACAAAAAATATAACAAGAAACATAACAAGAGACCGGTGTCATATGAGACATGATTATAAAAATAAAACATAATAATAAGTGTATATGTACAAATCAGAATAAAATATAAAAATAAGTAATAAAATATCAAATAAAATATCCAATCACAGCTATATGCAGTTGTAGGGAGTATAAACCTGATACTCCTGTTTACGTTTTTGAAATAAACCTAATTGTAAAAAAAAAAAAAAAAATAGCCATCAGTAAATAAATTGCACAATTAAATGTAGGTAACGTAAGTAATTAGTTCTGGTATTTGTAAAGTATCATAGTTGCTAATTATTTGACCAACTACAAATATGATCAGATATTAAAAAAAGTATAGTCCTTTCCGTCATATATTGAACAATAAGTTGACAAAGTAGTTATCGTGACAGGACTACATGTATCCTTTACTCCATAGACTGATAGACTGAAGATCACATTTCGGTGGTGATGTTCCTAACCCTAAGTCTGTGTGTGAATGCAGGAGGAACCTTCCAGGAGACAGGCAGAAGGCCCTGGACATCATGCTGCCGCTGGTGGAGGGTGAGGAGCAGGTGGCCTCGGACATCTATTGCCTGGTAGGACGAATCTACAAGGACAAGTTCCTGGAGTCTCATTTTACAGACACAGAGAGCCGAGACAGCGGAACACACTGGTAAATATACCCATGCGTGAAAAGAGCTGTACAATACATTAGGGATATCCCAATTTTGTAGATTTTAAACTTATTCATAATGAACAAATATATTTTATAACCACTTAATTACTACCCTAACCCTTAGCGAAGTAGTTACTAAACCTGAATCATTCTTAATAAGTGAAAAGTCTGAAAATATCCTGTATTTTTTGTATATTTAAAGGTCCTGTTTGACACAAAACTTTTTTGAGCTTTAAGCCATGTTATAATGTTGTTACCTCCTCTATCAGACTGTATAACTCCAATATATAGTCTAAACGTGCAATTTTTTCTATATTCTCCTATTTACTTTATTTTATTATTATTATCTTGTCTGCATGCACTTATTTGTTTCTAACTTTCTTTGCACTAAACTGCTTGGAGCTAATGTGGCAAGTGAATTTCTCCTGTGTGAGATCAATAAAGTCTTATCTTATCTTATCTAAAAACATACCCGAGTTGTGTTTTGTTTCATTCACACATGTTTGAATAATCTGTTAGTCAGTCCACCTTGTGACATCATGAAGCGATAGTTTTCAAGTTAACAGCTCCTTTTTAGCTTTTGTTCATTAGAGATTCCAGGACTGAAATGATCCAAATGATCCTAGTGAAGGTGTGTGGAGTTTAAAAACACCTTGTTTTGGTAATACTTCCTGTACTACCACATTACATTAGAGTGGTTTCTGTTTGGGAGGAAAACTCAGCCTAAATATGCAGGGTTTGTGCGTTAAACATGTGTGAATGAAACAAAACACAACTCCAGGTACGTTTGTGATGAAGAAACAAGATCATAATAACACAGATCAGAAAACAGTGTAAATATAGTCCTTATAAGAGTTTTACTGGACAGAACAGATATAAGCGTGAAACTGGGGTGAATGCGGAGAGATTTTCTGTAAAATGTCTGCATCTGGTATCTGTTCTTCAGACTAAATCAGCAGATATTTAAAAACTTCTGTGGAGATCCTTAATTAAATTCATTAAAAGGTTAATTCCATATTGTGTAACCATGTTGTCAGAGCAAACAGTTGGCTTGTCCGGTGTGACTCAAATGATGTTAGGTGAAAAGTTTTAAAGGGCAACAAGTGTGATGGATGAGTGTGGCCTGACTCACAGTACTCATATTAATAAACTTAGTATGACTGCAATGTGTCACTTAGACTATAAACACTGAGCAAATGCAGCATTGCATCAGATGTGCAAAGCTGGATCATTGGTTCACACACCTTCTCTTCATCTATGAATAGCATGCAGTCATTCCTGTTGGGAATGTTAAAATGTGGGAGAGAAGTGTAAGCAACATACTGTAAATTGATATTAGTAAATCAATAAATATTGATATTAATATTAGTAAATCAATAAATTAGCAGTAGTATATTTGACTACTACATTTCTATTTAAATCTGATTTGTACATATACATTTGTACATACACGTTATCTTTATTTTTATGTATATAATTATTAGGGCTGTGAGTTTAACGCGTTAATTAGATTAATTAATTACACTGCAAATTCATGCGTTATAAAAATTAACGTAATTAATTATGAGTGGCAATTCAGTGCGGGCACATTTTAAATTTGGCGTGCGGCGAGCAAATCGCTGCCAGGGCCTTTAAACGGCAAGTTTATTTATAAAAACAACAAAGATAGGACGATCAACAAGAACGCAGTTATTTGGAGCTTTTGTCAAAAATAATTTTCCGATCACCGAAGCTGCTCCAGCCTGATGGATCATTTGAACGACAAACACGTTCGGACAAGTTCCATTGTTAACGGTGATAGAGTGCACTTCACCAAACCACCAAACCACGCTGCAGAATTTGGGAAACAAATGAGCAAAGCGACCACGGAAAAAATGACAAACTCAATCACAAAGTGCGTTCTTTCTTTCACTCACTCTCTCTCTCTCTCAATCTTTCCCCCTCTCTCTCAGAAGATTAAAATGCGATTAATTAGATTCATTAATTACAAATACAGTACTATAATTAATTAGATTTTTTTTTTTAATCGCCTGACAGCACTAATAATTATGTCTCATCTGACACTGGTATATTGCTCTTTGGTTGCTATTCCATCTATTTTTTTCATTTCCATGCGCAAGTTTTTTTCCTTTCCCTTCTGTTATATATTGTATTATTGTATTTGTTGAGTGAGCTACCGTACCCAAAACAATTTCCCTTGTGGATCAATAAAGTTTGTCTAAGTCTAAGTCTAAAGTGGTAAGGAACACGTTTGTCCATATTACTCTCCTCAAACTGCTCTTGTATTTTAATTGCTCGATGTGCTTCAATTAAATGAAATTGATTTGTATAGTGATACAGAAGGATGATTGAGATGGAAGTACTCTTTTGATGCACTGCTAACTTATTGATTCTATTGCCCTGATAATTCTGGATACTAATCCAAGGTCTTTTTATTGTTGTGTGTAAAACTGTGCAAGTAGAAGTAGACATTGATGAAGTATATATCACAAAACATTTTAAAAGGTACTGTTTTATTTTCCACTTCTAAAGCCTCATTGTCAGGTTCTTGATGTACTTGTTTACAGTCAAGGACATGAAAGCAGCAAAACAATCATAAAATGTCATCTAGTGGAAATTGTTTTTTGTAGATTTCATATGATTGTGTACTTGGATGAAATATGCTGGTTGACTAATCATATTCCATCTGGCTGAGAATTTCACGTCCAAGGAACAACAGGGCTAATAAGACTGAGACCCTCTCCCCGGGCACAACAGATTGCTCATTAAATGAATTAAATTTCTACATTTGTGAAGGGCTCTTGGTTGCAGCGTGTTTGTGCTAGACTCCAGGTCAATATGTCTGATTGTTTGTATGAGTTTAAATTATTCCTGTCTGGGGATCCTGCAAAACAAGAGAGAACTGAAGATGTTATTGCTTTGTCTAGAATGTTCCACGGTAGAGATTAAACCTATCTATCTAGCTACATTACAAGTCTGATCTGTGGAGAGGCAACCCTATTCACAGAAAGAATTGTTGTATTTTTGCGCAATAGAAACACCCATAATGAATAAATACTAGATAGATGTGTTTAATGTCATACCAAGTCGTGCAATACACCTTTAAACTTTAAATTGTGTAACTTTTGTATGATTATAACACTGCTTTTACTGTACAACTTACTCTACAACTGCTACTGCAATACGTAATGTACCCACTGGGGCGAAAATGTCAAGAAGTGCATAAAATATTTTGCATTAATTCCGAACTATGTGCTTGTGTGAGTATCTGTTGAACATGTGCTATAGAAAATATATTTGTTTATTGATTTCTTTACTTGATCTGTATTATTTCAGGTTTAAAAGGGGGTTTGAATCTGAGCCAACACTACACTCTGGTATCAACTATGCTGTTTTGCTCCTGGCAGCAGGACATCAGTTTGATACGTCCTTCGAGCTGCGGAAAGTGGGTGAGTGGTTTAAACCATGGCTGATATAATGATAAATCACTCCAGCTACATCATACATTTAATAAAAACTAAAGCAATTCATAGATGTGTATGTAACTCCAAGCCAATAGTGAGCAAAGTTTGGAAATTTGAAAATGCTTCTTGTATGCTACTTGGGCAGTTCTAAGTCCTAAGTGCCACCAGAAGGTACCTGCTGTTCAGTAGTGATGTGTTCACTGTTTTTTCCTCTGAAATTCGAGCCCCAGTGCAGCTTAAGAATGTGGGAAATAGCGCAAAGACTTCTGGGAATCTGCTGAAGGCCTTTTCAGCTCACTTCTGTCCCTGTGGACCCCCACCCTCCTTCCCTTCACCAGTCTCTCTCACTTGAATTACCATTTACACAATACACTTGTCTAATGTTGGCAGCCTTGACATATTAGAAAAGATTATGAAAAGTCTCCTGTAATTGAAAAATGTATAAACAAGAATTATCACATCAGACTATGATGTGATAATTCTGTGATATTATGATGTGTGTCTGTCAAAATATGATAAATCCTGTGCCTGCCATAAATCTGCCTTTGTATTTGCATAAAAAATAGAAATATATAAAACTGAATGTAAAAAACAGCCCATATACAAAACATTTCTATCTGTCCTTTTCAAAATTAGGGCAGAAATAATCAATTCTGTGATATAAAGATGTGATAAAGAAAAGGACATTGCTATCTTGTCACAGCCTGTTATAACTGCAACATAAACATTGCCATATATTTTATCGCAGGTTCAAAAATGATTAGAGTATTCTGCATTTATTCAGCGACCTTGGTATATTACAGCTATGATGTGTGGTGTTGCAGGCGTGAAGCTGAGCAGTCTGCTGGGGAAGAAGGGCAGTCTGGATAAGCTGCAGAGCTACTGGGATGTGGGCTTCTTCCTGGGGGCCAGTATTTTGGCCTGTGACAACACCCGGGTCATCCAGGCCTCAGAGAAACTCTTCAAACTCAAAGCACCAATCTGGTGAGGAGGCTAATGGCAACTGAGTTTAGTCAAGTTCAAATTGCATTGGTAGGGCTCTTAATAAATGTGTGTTTGAGTTGAGTCACTTACTGTCGATAAAATAAAACATGCATAAAGTAACTGCTAGTGGCGGGTCCCCCACCTGCTTGTCCACACAGAGATAGTACTACTTTGGCATTACAAGCTGTAATGCCACTAGGCAAAAAAAAACCCTGCATATTTAGGCTGAGTTCTTCTCTGAAACTGAAAACACTCTGAAAACCTTGTGAAGTCATGTGTCAACTGTGTCCATGTCAACTCCGTACAGCTTCACTAGAATAATTTGAATGATTTCAGCCCTGGAATGGCCAATCTCTTCAGAACTAAAGGTAAACAGTAGCTGTCAACTTGAAAATTACCACGAAATGACATCACAAAGTACAACAGAACATTTTGAGCTTTGGAGATGTAGACAAACAATAAAGAATTATGCAAATGTGTGTGAATAGAACAAAACAAAACTCCAGCCATGTTTTTGTGTAGGTAACAGTATTATAACATGGCTAAAGGCTCACAAGAGTCTTTAAATGAATGGAAACATTAAATTATATACATATAATGGAACAATTAAAGCAATAATCTCCATGGAGACAAGCAACTGATGGATCCGTCCACCAGAGAAGTTTCAAAGTTCAAAAAGTCAGCTTTATTGTCAATTCTGCCATATGTGTTCAACATACAGTGAATTGAAATTTCGTTTCTCTCTGGCCAGGTAGTGCAAAAAGACAGTGTACAGAATACAACATGAAGACAAAACACAACAAAAACTATCTAAGACAGAGATCTAAGTTAAAACTAAAGTCTACGGTCTAAAATCTTAAAACAGTGCAACATAATAAATAACAAATAACCTATACTATATACAGATTTCCAAAGTGAATGTGCATTGGAGTTGAGATAAATAAAAATAAATGTGCAACAGTAGTAATTCTAGTGCAACAGGAGTAAACAACAGTACTAAAAATTCCAGTAGTAAATGTGCAATAACAGTAGTAAACAGCAGTGCAAACAGGGGTAAAAATCAATAACAGGAGTAAACAACAGTATTACAAATTCCAGTAGTAAATGTAAGTGTGCAATAACAGTAGTAAACAACAGTGCAACAGGAGTAAAATCCAGTAGTAAATGTAAATGTGCAACAGTGCAACAGTCGTCCTTAGCAGCAGTTTTTTAAAGTGTCTAGAGTGATATGTCTTTTATGGAATACAGGTTATGCCAATATGGGGGGTGGGGGGTGGGAGATGGGTAAGGTGGGAGTTCGGGTGGGAGTTTCATAGTGCAGCTAAATTTTGAGTAACTGCATACTGTTTTTTTTAATATATATATTATTTTGTATTCATAGAAGTTGAATTTACCCAATATATTTGTGTTCAGCTCTGGCAAATATTCATGTGTAAGGAAAATTACGTAATTTGCCAATCAAGTTACAGCCAAGATCATAACAGACATGTCAAACTGTGCTATGCCTCAATTCATTTCCCAGTTTTCCCTGTCACATGTTGTTATTTTCAACATGACTGTCCCCATTTGTTTGACTTAATGACACTGAAAGACTGCGCTGGTGTGACAGCTTGTACAGTTCATGGTGCATCTGTTTCCCAGATGTTCATTACAGTTGCTACAGCTGCGAACCCCAAATGAAAATCTCTCTGACAAACTGAGCCCTGCCTGGAAACGCAATCCCACAATATTGTTTCTTTGATTTGTGTTCAGGAGCTTTATAATCTGACAAAACGCACATGCTGATTATTAAATTAACTGTCCTGCATTTACTCACATGTGTCACAACTGTCCAGCCTACATGCTCTTTTTTTTTTTTTTACTTTTTAGCCGACAAGAAAGATGTAAACCAGGGTTGTCAAACTCATTTTGGTCCGGGGGCCGTATCCAAACCACTTTGATCCAAAGGGGCCGGATCAGAAAACTCACGGCATATACTGTATACCCCAAAAATAGCAATAAATCCAAATATTTGTGCAGAGAAATGCAAATCAGAAGTCTTTTTAATTTGATGAACTCTTTATTTTATAAAATATTATAATACTATGAACAACCTGAAACTTTAAGAAAAATGCAATTTCAACACAAGCATACAGGTTTCTCTGTGAACAAATATGAATTTTTCTTGGAAAATCCTGCACTCAGTATCTACTTTTCTCATTTTTGACATTTTGCTGATGAGGGTGTCACGGTCAACAGTCAAAACGATGGTCCTTTAAGAGTGTTTGGAAAGAGGCAAATCTTCATTTGTTCTGGTGGGAGGCTAAGCTGCGCAGAAAAGAGGCACAGAAAAGTGACGGACAAAATTACCAATACAGTGGTACCTCACCTTACGAAAGACTCAACAAACGAAAATTCCAAGTTACAAAACGCCTTCACGTTAAATTTTGGTCTCTAGATACGAAAGAAAATTCAAGTTACGAGACACGAAATCTCAAAAATTCAAATAATGCGCACTCAGCCACACACATTATACGCTTTTCTCAGACTGGATTTAAACTTTTCTCACATTTGTCTCTCGTTTAAACACTCAAACTTTCATAGATTTTCAACAAAATGTATTAATAATGAAATGTGGGGGGAAGGGGGAGGGGGGAGAAGACTGCGCGCGGACACGTGTGTGATAGCGCAGCATGACCCGGCGTGGGGCTGCGAGCACGAGACCCGTGCTCAAACCGTGCCTCCTCTAGATCAGATCAAATCAAATCAAACCAAACAATATTTATAAAGCGCTTTTCATACAAAATTGTAGCACAAAGCTACAAGCAGGTCTAAACCAGGATTAAACCACCGCGGCTCTTGCCTGTGTTCGTTCATGCGCTCGGACTGTGTGCGGTCCCGATGGAAGGCACATCCCTCCCCTCCTCGCTGCTCACCTCAGCCGTGACTCGTGAGGTACACCGGTGCTGCTGCTAATAGCAGAGCTAGCACGAAACCAGGAAATAGACCCGCACGCGGTGGTTTAATCCTGGTGTCCAGTCCTGGTTTAGTCCAGGTTTAGTCCTGGTCCAGTCCAGGTATAGACCTTGTTTAGACCTGGTTTAGTCCACGTTTAGTCCTGGGTCTACAGTCTCTTAGCCAATCAGGACGCAGAACACAGTGTTACACTATAAAAAAAAGTTACACTACTGTATAAAAAAAAAACTTGGAACGGGGCCTTGGAACGAATCAGGCTTTTTCCATTGAAATAGCTACTCAACTTACGAAAAATTCACGTTATGAAACCACTTCTGGAATGAATTAATTTCATAAGGTGAGGTACCACTGTATTTTAATAGAAAATGAAAATATAATTAAAATATTTTAATAGAAAATCAGCCAAGGGCCAGATTAAAAGTCTTGGAGGGCCGGATCTGGCCCCCAGGCTGCATGTTTGACACCCGTGATGTAAATGACATATAAAAAGTATTAGTGGAAATTTAAACAAAAACAAAAAAACAAAAAAAAGCCAAGCTAAAGAATGGTTGCCAGTGCCAGCATTCACAAAATAGTACATCTGACAATGTTGCAGAACAGACTAAAACATAGGCCAGTAAACGATTTTCCATGTGTTTAGTGCAGATATAATGTAGACGCAGCTCTTGAGATCAAAATAAGTCTGCTGTGAACTCTTTGCATCGAATTATAAAGTGTTTTATTGTCCGAGTGTCCGAATGTTGTTAGCATTACCTCTCTAGTCTCTGAAAGTTGTGAAAAGCATTTATAAAGTTAATGTGGTAAATAAATATGCATGCCATGATACTCTCCCATATTAAATACTGTTTAACCACATGGTCAAACACAAACAACACCACCCTCAAACCGCTGCAATCATTATACAAAAGAACAATAAAAACACTTGACAAGAAACCAATCCAATATCATCATTGTGAAATATTAGACAAACTCAAATTACTGAACTGGGACAATATGATCATATACACAAACGTCTGCCTTCTTTTTAAAATGATAAATGGTCTCTCTTCACCCCCACTTTCACAGTTCATTACAATACATAAGATCATCCTCAAGCCGGGTAACCAGGGGGATAGTTAGAGGGGACTGCATAATCCCACTCAGGAAAAGCACCTTTGGACAGTCCTCATTTTTCATCATTGCAACACATCAATGGAACAATCCTCCCATACATGTCAGAGACTCAACATCATACCACACTTTTAAGACTCTTTTAAAAAAGTGGCTAATTGAAAATCAGCACTGCACACATTAATTTCCTTTTAGAGTCACCTTGTTTGTTCTATCATGTTTGTTGTGTTACTGAGGGGTGCCAGATGTATGTGTGTTCTGTGTGTGTATGTGCTGTATGTATATATTGTTAAAGGCAAATTAAAGTTTTTTTACAATCTGAGCCTTCTTTCGGCAATAAAACAAGTAGTTTTACTCACCCATAGCATTTTTATGTCAATTGGAGCAGTATCGCAGAACTTATGTTGAGCCGTTCTGTTCTAGTAATGATCCCGTATCCGTTAACATGGTGCTGTATCATATGCTCGGGGCATTACTTTGCTGTGTCCAAATAACACAAACTTTAGCACTTTTCAAATCATAGAAGCCCGATGTCTTAATGTAAGATTTCGTTTGAAGCAAAAGTGGCCTGTAATCCGAGATTTATCCATAGTTTTCAGCTTTGCGTTTCATGTTTGGGTCCCGGGAGCTCATAGCACAGTCCGCGCATGCGCACTGGCGTCCTCATCTACTCGAAACTATGGCTAAATCTCAGATTACAGGCCACTTTTGCTTCAAACGAAATCTTACATTAAGACATCGGGCTTCTATGATTTGAAAAGTGCTAAAGTTTGTGTTATTTGGACACCGCAAAGTAATGCCCCGAGCAAATGATACAGCACCATGTTAACGGATACGGGATCATTAGTAGAACAGAACGGCTCAACATAAGTTCTGCGATACTGCTCCAATTGACAGAAAAATGCTATGGGTGAGTAAAACTACTTGTTTTATTGCCGAAAGAAGGCTCAGATTGTAAAAAAAACGTTAATTTGCCTTTAATGTTTTACCAAGTGTGCATGGCTGTTACTATGAGTGAAATGTAAATAGTGTAAATAATTTTGTATGTACATTGTTTTAACCTGTTTTTTTCTTATGGTGACAATGTAACATCTGTCCAGGGACTGCAGATGAAAACTAGCCTCTTGGCTAAATCTGGTGCATTTACAGGAATGTTCATTAATGTACACTGTCCCTGTCAAATAAATAAATAAATAAATTAGGATGCTTGGAAAGCATAAAGTGAGGGATAGCTTTGGACCACTGTAAACCATTTTAAAAAATTTTAAATTTAAGATGAAGTTTGTATCTTTTGGTAAATAAGTAAATAAACTTACAACAAATCACTAAATAGTCCACTCACCATAAATGCTGAAATAAATGCAACTATTCCAATACCTACTGACAACTCTTCTTTGCTTTTCAGGTATTTGCGTTCTCTTGTCGAGACCATTCTGATTTATCAACATTTCAAAAAGCCTGGCACAGAGCAGCCAGCCCCAAAACTAGAACTGGTGGACTTCTGGATGGACTTTTTGGTAGAATCCACAAAAAAAGATGTGTCTTCTGTCCGATTTCCTGTAAGAAACTTGAATCAAAATGTTATCGGATAAAGACATACAGTATAAAAGAGCGATTATAACATTTTGGAATTGCGTAGGTGCTGATATTGGAGCCCACCAAAGTGTACCAGCCTTCATATTTGTCCATCAACAAAGACGTAGAGGACAACACTGTGTCTATCTGGCATGTGGCTCCTGATGACAAGGTAAAGAAGCAGTATTATGCAGCATTGTTTTCGGGCTTTCAAACAAAACCCGTTGTTCCCTCATCAAAAACATGCCTGAAGCAGTTTTATATGTCATCCATGCAATCTCTCCAGGGCCCTGTTTGAATCCTTTTTCTCCTCCGCCAAACCTGTTGTGATATGCAGTAGTTTCATTAGCAGGATGCATGTTGATTGTGTTGTGATGGCGCTCTGAAGGGGGAGTGACTTGGAGGGGGGACTCAGAGCTTTAAAAAAAAAAGTGAAACTTACTTGTTGATATGTTGTATTTGGAGAATATAGCATTTTCAAAACCATATAAAAAGAAATTTGGCGATCTTTTAAATATGTTATGTGTTAATATCCCATAGAAGTGTAATACCCCCTCTTTAGGTTTTTTATTTTAACATTAATTTAACAATTGTTTGAATTTAATTACAGTTTACAAAATGTGTTACAAAATAGCATTACAATAAGCTGATGTTTTTTTGTGTTTGTGTGAATATTTTTTTTAAATATTTGAAGCAATTCGTCACAGTTTATGCAAGTCTTTTTTGTTTATTTCTCAAGCTGTTATGTAGCATTACTTGTTTTCTCTCGTCTTACGGTATTGATCTTTTCTTTTTCGCACTTAGTTGTTTACCCACACATAAATGAAAGTGGTTACTCACGGAAATGCATCGTTGTAAATGTGGATTCTCATTAGCAAGCCACTCTCACTAGCTTTGAGTACCCACCGCTACTTCTTTTTACAGTTTTTATTCAGTTGTGACATGTTTTGAATTACTGAGTCATCTTGATCAACTTGATACCGTAAATAATCTTAAATAAAGCAAGTAAATAAATAAAACACATTCTAATACAAATTGCAACTACAAAAAGCCTGTTATCACCCAGTGTAATAACCATGCACCCGCTGTCTCATGACGTCTAAAATTGTATGATTGGTTTTTGGTCTCTTCACAGCAAAAAGGGATCCATGAGTGGAACTTCAGTGCCACTTCAGTGCGAGGCGTCAGGTCAGTAGTCTTACCTAATCAAAACAGGTTACATTCAGTAATGTCACCATGACTTTGCAGGGCTGCCCATCACAGAGCCATAGTTACCAAATCACATAAACACTCCAACAGTTTGTTTTCAGAGGGTAGCATGAGGTAATATTCCTGAATCAGTCATATGTTATAGGACTATAACATATAAACAGCACACAATGGTTGAACTTGTGTATTTGTATTACTGACAATGGTCTATTATTCCACTGTGATTATTCACAATTCATATTTTATCAGTTTCAATATTAACTTTACTCTCTTCAATTTAACACTGTATGGGTATAGTTTTATATATATATATATATATATATATATATATAGCTATGGTCATTTAAAAAAATAGAAATAGATATAGTACTAATAAGTAAGTCCTAAGTATACGTAATAGGTAATGAAGATAAGACTATTCATTGTAATTTCTAATAATTTCTATGCATACAAACACCAAAATACCATTTTTGACATCTAGATATCTAGATTGATTATGTACAAGGCCGCATGCAACATTTATCAGGGGTTTTAAGTGTTGAAAAAAATCAAATTAAGTCAATGTGTAAAAGTAAGACAGTGCTAAGATTACTTGAGTACAGTGGTACCTCACCTTACGAATGACCCAACAAACGAAAATTTCAAGTTACGAAACGCCTTCACGGTAAATTTTGGTCTCTAGATACGAAAGAAAATTCAAGTTACGAAACGCGAAATCTCAAAAATTCAAATAATGCGCGCTCAGCCACACACATTATACGCTTTTCTCAGACTGGATTTAAACTTTTCTCACATTTGTCTCTCGTTTAAACACTCAAACTTTCATAGATTTTCAACAAAATGTATTAATAATGAAGTGTGGGGGGAAGGAGGAGGGGGGAGAAGACTGCGCTCTGACACGTGTGATAGTGGCATGTGTGACAGCTGACCCGGCATGGGGGCTGTCAGTAGGTCTAGACCTGGACTAGACCAGGACTAGACCAGGACTAGACCAGGACTAGACCAGGACTAGACCAGGACTAGACCAGGACTAGACCAGGACTAAACCTGGACTAGACCAGGACTAGAGCAGAACTAGACCAGAACTAGACCAGGTGGATTAAAGCGTGGGTCTATTTCCTGGTATCGTTTCGAGTCACAGCTGAGGCGAGCCGCTGCTCGCATGCAAGAGCCGCGGTCTAGACCTTCTCTCCAGGGCCCCCAGACATCCAGGGACCAGCCCGCCTTAAGAGCTCCCTAAGCGGGCATGGGTCCGGGGATTGTCCCGGTCTGTGAGCACCTTACGCGGGCAGGTCTAGAGCAGGTCTAGAGCAGCTCTTGCATGCGCCTCAGCTGTGACTCGAAACAAAACCAGGCTTAGTCCTGGTTTAGTCCAGGTCTAGACCTGCTGACAGCCCCCGCGCCGGGTCAGCTGTCACACATGCTGCGCTATCACACACGTGTCAGAGTCTTCTCCCCCCTCCTCCTTCCCCCCACACTTCATTATTAATACCTTTTGTTGAAAATCTATGAAAGTTTGAGCATTTAAACGAGAGACAAATGTGAGAAAAGTTTAAATCCAGTCTGAGAAATCAATCAGAACACAATGTTACACTATAAAAAAAGTTACACCATAAAAAAAAAAACTTGGATCGGGGCCTTGGCTTTTTCCATTGAAATAGCTACTCAACTTATGAATTTTTCGCGTTACGAAACCACTTTTGGAACGAATTAATTTTGTAAGGTGAGGTACCACTGTACATTATTTATACGTAAAATTCCTGTGTACCACCTGTTAAAACTTTTATAATAACTACATTTTAGTTAGCTATATCAAACCATGAACAAAGATTTATTTAAAAAAATCTTTGTAACTACTTAATTAACTCTTGATTTAGTAGTAGCTAAACCTGAAGCCTTCTTAATAAACGACTCCTACTTACTGGCTTTATGGTCACATTATATCAGGATATTCCATTGACAATTTGACATTGAAAATGACATAGTTAAGAACATTATCAACATTTGATCAATTTCAATATCATTTTATCATTATCGACATTTTAGCTTAGCACTGATGTTGTATGATGTCTCAAGTGACTTCATAAGCCAGAGCTCAAGCCCCTGCACATCTGTCCCTGTCTCTTCTTGTGTCGTGGGGGCTTGCTCAGGCGTGTCCATGGCAACCGCTCTAGTTTATTCTCCCACTCAGCTGCACAGTCAGGACTCCAGAGGATACAATAGCTCTTCTGCAAAATACAAGAGACACGCAGCCCAGTGCTTTTCCTGTCTGGCCTTGGCATGTTCTGGTCATGTTCAACTTTTCAATTGCAACTGCTATTTTGACTTTTTTACAGAAGTGTAGCTACTTTTTGTCAGTATTCTAGTGAAGTTATTCTACCATAAAAATATACCTAGTGTGTCACACTGCACTGATTATTTTTGCTTCAGATGCTTTCCCTTGCTACTTTTATATGCTAGGAACATGGAAACTTGGTGAGTAATGCGTTGTCTAAGTCAATATTTCCCAAAGACTGGGTCACGACCCTCAGGTGGGTTGAGATTTCTTTTGGGTCGCCTTGTCACAATGTGTAGGTCTGCAATACACAGTTCTGACACATGAGAGAGCATTTTGTCAGAATATCCTATCCTCAGTAGGGGGACAAGTATTTCTATGCTTATTCTTTTCACTACTACATAATTTGTGAACTGGGATTTTCTCATAAAAATAAAGATAAAGCACAGAAACACTGACTGAATGCTGCGCCTGATATGCATGTTGCGCTGTCCTCCTGCACCCCGGACTGGAACACGCTACAAAAACGCAGACAGGCCCACCTATCTCATTAAAAATGTTGAAATGTTAAGACATGTTTAACATAATTTCTAAACTTTTTGTAATTATTTTATTGACTAGTTTGTTCCAAAATTGCTGGTTCAATTGAATAGTGAAAAGAAAAAGAAATGGGCTACATTTAATGTCCAAATAGGCTACTTATGGATACCTTTTATTGCTGGTTCAATTACTGTTTTTTATTGTTTAAAACTTGAGCAATACTAATTGTTCAGAGAGACACGATCACTCAGTCAACAATAAAATAATTAATGGTCTATAATGGTCAAATCCACCTTTATTTTGTGATTTATGGATAGTGTCTATTGACTTGGGTCACAAAGGTTTGAGACTTTTAAAATATGGGTCCCCAGAAAAAAGGTTTGGAAAACACTGTTCTAAGCTGTCTGAAAACTTAAATGCTAAATTACTCAACAACCCTGCCTCTTAGCCCCCAATTCACTCCTGGGGATATCTAAGAAAAAAACTGATATAGGGCATACACACCCTAATAAAGGATACCTTACCTAACTATTACCCATTCTTTTTCAGTATTTCCAAGTTTGATGAGCGCAGTGCTTTCCTGTATGTCCTGCATAATGCTGAAGACTTTCAGATCTACTTCTGCACTGAAATGCACTGCAAAAGGTTTGTCATCATCGCTACTGTAAGCCATTATAAGAAAATATTATTCACTAGTTCTTGGACATTGCGTATGATGATGTTAGCCTTTATAAGCTAATAATCATTGCCCAGTTTATACTCTGCTTGAAGCTCATTGTGGCTAATAGTTTCCTCCTTGTTTAGTTTATTTCAGTTTATTTTTTTTTTTTATTTTATAAAAGAAAAGATGCTTTACTCCATATTTACCTAAAGCTAATCTCAATCTGTACTCCCTGGGCAGGTTGTGCAACAAAATATTGAGTTAAGGGTACCATCATTTTTGTCCAGGCCTGTTTTATGAGTTAATTTTTTTTTTTTTATAATTCTGTTGAAGCATGGTTGAAAAGCAATGTCTTGACTTTCATTGGTTAAATTTCATAGAATTTTTTATTTATTATTACATTATGAGCTACAGAGGATTACATGTATGAATTAAGATCACAGATTTTACATTGGATGCCCTTCCTCATGCAACCCACTCTTTGCATTTATTTTATGTCATTCCTTTTCGAAACAAAATAGGCCAACAATTCAACAAACATTTCACATATGCTGAGAACAAAAGACCATCCTCACTGGGCAAGACATTTTTACCCACAGTCTATATAAAAACGCAGGATCACTAATCGACTGCTTTGATAAAACAATACAAAAGATCTCGCAAGAAAGCATAACTTAAGTCTTTAGCTTTTTATTCTTTTAGCACTTAAGGCTTTACTTTTCCATCTGAACTTATAGTCAGCTCCATCACGCACCTGTGATATTTTGCACCTCCGCTTCATCACGAACACACCTATTTCATTTTAACACTACCCCTGCGCTGCTCTCTCCTCTCTGCTACATATATGCTCGCACATCTGAGGCTCCGAGCACTTCTGGTCCTATTATGTCGGGAATGAGCATGGTTGTGACTCATCTTAGCTGCCAGTGCACTTTTACCTTATAATGCACAGAAAAGGGAAGACGGCAGCCAGGAGGTGACAGGGGAGTTGGATGGATGGATGCCGGGTGGTTGTCTGTTTGTAACATATTGAACAACAGCAGCAGTTTGAATGTATAATTTAAAATAATTGTGGACCAGACAGGTTGGATATAATTAGAATGTATTACAATGCTGTTTAAGACTATGTTGGTGCATTTTACGCTCACTTATGTCATACTTGGTTGAAACTTTACTTTTATTTTGGACTAAAGCTGAAGTGTCTTGCCCAAGAACGTAACATTAGTTGGTGATAATTGGCACTACCAAACTGCTGTCTATTGACTCATGGTTTCAGGGGCCTTAAAGGTACTTTCTGTAGCCTGCCCTCTTAAAAAAAGTTCTACAATCACAACAATCCTGGTTTGGACATCATGACCAATGGTTAATTATCAAGAACAAATCAGCATTCAGATTGTAAAAGTTACACTGGTCAACAAGCAAAATGCTTCTGGATCAAAAGTAGTGACATTTTTCTTGGTTTAGGTCACTAATAAAGAAAAAGTAAGTCAGAAGTGCTGATTGGCTATAGTTTCCAAGATATAGTATTGGGTCAAAATAGGAAATTTATGCAAAATAAGACAAAAACTGTAGTTTATCAGAAGGTATAGTGTGTCTACAAGCAACCAGTTCTACATACATTAATTTTAATATGTCTAGAGTTTTAACATATATAAGTATACATTTTATATATATATATATATATATATATATATATATATATATATATATATATATATATATAAAATGTATACTTATATATATATATATATATATATATATATATATATATAAAATGTATACTTATATATATATATATATATATATATATATATATATGTCATTACATATCTTGAATACATTAGCTAACCAACACAGTTATTAATTGATTTTCAGTTCATCTTATGATAAATGAGATTTTGCCACTTTTATCTTGGAAGCAGATCGAGAATAACAAGTGTCTACAAATTTTTATTTGTAGACCAGTGTTATTGGATATTAGATTTGAACATGTTTACGTTGTAACTGGGGACACAGTTAACCCATGTTTAAGGAATTTAAAATTTAAATCTTGCATATATTTCCTGTTAACTTTTCAAGAGATACAGTATTTTACTATAATTAATTGATATCGTCACAGTCCTACTTTTTCATCACTTGAAAACAGATTGTTGCAAATTGTCTTAAATAACCCAGTCATTATCCTGATGTGCTCTTTTAACATATTGTGAACACTAATTAAGATGAAATAATTATTAATAATAATTAGGGCTGGGAATATTAACGCGTTAATCGCGATTAATCGCGATTAGAGTTATGATCGCGAACAATTTTTTTAATCGCGATCAGAGTTTGCCAGCATTTTCCGCAATTCTACCATCCATATGCAGCTCATTTGGTTGTATTAATTAAACTCATTGTCGGTTAAACGCGCTATTTTGAGTTTGCTCGTATTTTGTTCCTTCTACGCATCCGTAGGCAGCTCGAGCGGGCTTCAATCATTTATTTACAATTTCTCAAAGTAAGCACTATTACTGGTTCATTGTTACTTTTTCCTTTCTCTGCACTTTTTTGAAATAAAAAAACTGGTGAGAAATACTTTGCATTGTGAGTTTAACTTTAGATTCGAACGGTCTTACTGCAAGATATCAATTTTAAACATGCAAAATAAATCACGATTAATCGTGATTAACTATGAAATTTCTGAGATTAGTTGCGATCAAGAAAATTAATTGTTTGACAGCCCTAATAATAATTAAATATTTAAAATCCTTAATGTGCTGACTGCTGATTTACCTCCAAATTAATTAATAACACTGGTCTACAAAGTTTTGGACTCGATCTGCTTCCGAGATAAAAGTGGCTAAATCTCATTTATATAAGATGAACTGAAAATCAGTTAATAACTGTGCTGGTTAGCTAATGTATTCAAGAGATTTAATGATATCGTTTTATATCAAAATCACTTTTTTTTTTTTAAATGAATGTATTGGAATGTGCAGACAGGCTTTCAGATTGCTGGTTGCTTGTAGACACACTGTACCTTCTGATAAACTACCGTTTTTGCCTTATTTTGCATAAATTTCCTATTTTGACCCAATACTATATCTTGAAAACTATAGCCAATCAGCACTTCTGACTTACTTTTTCTTTATTAGTGACCTAAACCAAGAAAAATGTCACTAATTTTGTTCCGGAAGCATTTTGCTTGTAGACGAGTGTAATAAAACAAAAAAAAAAGAGCACAAAGCATGCAGTATGCCCTCTCCCACTGCTATAGCGGCGTACAGAGGCATGTGACTATGACAGAGTGTTGATTCCTCCTGAGAGCCCAGCAGCAGTGGTAAAGGTCACGTATTGTACGCTGGAGTGTGGGAGGTGCTCATATAAACATAGCTAATGGCACTGAAGCCCACTGTACCCAAACGTGAAGCAAAACTTGATCTTTATCTTCTGACATTTTAGCATTTCAAGTGATACAGTTCATAATTGTGAATGTCAATAATGTACAGGCAGACACATTGTTAAAGACAATCTGGTAGTGCTGTGTTATCTGGACATACTTGTGCACTGTAGATGATTAGCTATTACAGTTACATCAGATGTCCTTCCCGATAACATTTATTAAAGACTGAGACACACAATGACTGCACTGACCTGTAGAATTGCAAGATTTGGTAACTTCTTGTGTCTCTACCAGGTCTTGTTACAATGGGAATACAACTTTCTAACCCTGCAGTTAATATTTCTGTGAATTAGACCAATTAATTCTGATTGTAGTTTAGCTGTTCAAATGTATATCTTTCCCTGGATGTGTCTACTATGTGTACTGTGAATAATATAAAACAATTGTAATATAAATACAGATAACAACAACAAATCTAAGTTCCAATACTTTCCATTTCCATAATTGTTCAGCCTTACTGTGTTGGCTTAGTGTTTGGTAAATCTTTGTTCGCGTGAATGTGGTTTCCATTGCAGATTCTGTGACCTGGTTAACAGCATAACGGAGGAGGCTTGGAGAGGTCCGGAGGAGGGGGACTGTGATGGTGATGCCTTAGAGGTGAGAACACTGTACTCAATATTGGTGAGACATCAGATTAGATCAGATTTTGATGTATTTGTTGTTTATATGCACACCACAACATCTGATCATGACCTGGTTTCATGAGTTTTCAGATTATTGGAAAGGGATTGTGAACAGTTACATCTGATGTGAGTTTTATCTGATTTGTTTATGACAACTGTGTAGGTATTGAAAAGGAAAATTCGGCAAAAGACTAAACTAATGTAAAAAAGGGAACATTTTTTATTGTAGTAATTATTTTAAATTACCATAATTTTACTTTGTCTTCCAAATATAACAGATATTCACTCAAATAATCCATTAATTAACTGACACTTGTTACCAGGTCTTTTTGATGATCAGATTTCTGTCGGGCATGTAAACACACACCAAAAATCAGATCTAATTACACTGGTCTACAAAGTTTTGGACTTGATCTGCTTCCAATATAAAAGTGGCTAAATCTTATATTGATAAGCTTAACTAAAAATCAGTTAATAACTGTGCTGGTCAGCTAATGTATTCAAGATATTTAATGATATAATAATAATATATTTTTTTTTAATATATATATATATATATATATATTATATTATATTGATATATGTTAAAACTCTAGACATATTAAAATGAATGTATTGGAATGTGCAGACAGGCTTTCAGATAGAACTGGTTGCTTCCTATTTTGACCCAATACTATATCTTGGAAACTATAGCCAATCAGCACTTCTGACTTTTTCTTAATGAGTGACCTAAACCAAGAAAAATGTCACTACTTTTGTTCTGGAAGCATTTTGCTTGTAGACCAGTGTTATTGGATTATCTGATTATTCTTGTGAATGTAAATATAATTGTACCCAGTGAGTGGTTCTTTATGGCAAATGTTGCAGATTCATAAACATCAGTATCATAACTAATTTATATTTCAACTGATAACATGCCATCCTTTTGTTCTGTAATCCACCAATTATGCACAGCAAGAGCAAACTGATTGCCTGCTGATTGCCTCTGAGTAATTGAGCTTAATTGTGTTATGTTTTTTGTACCAACCCCGCTGCTCAACATTTGCTAGTTTTGAACGTAATTTTAAGCCTTTAAAATCCTTCATCATTTCAATTCAGTTCATCACAGATGCCGTCATAATAACGCTTTTGAATGCAACCAGAAACAGTCATGTGGCAAGGCAGAACAGACACCTGCTGCTGTATTCACCCCTCTCCTCCACAGAAAAAAACAGCTAATTAGCCAGACAGTGCTTCGCCCTATTTTTACGCTCCACACTGTAGCTCCATCTGATGTGGAACAGGTTTTCGACACAGGTGGCTTTTTGTCTGCTGTTTAGTGCAGCAATCAACTCCTCCTCTTTCTTTTCATTTCTTTTAAATGAAGTATTGTGCAAACTTGACTACTATAAAATACAGCAAGGTACATCATGTGGTTTTTCTGGTCCAGTGTTTGCCATCTGTTACTCACTATGTAGAGTTATTGCAATGCCTGTAATGTTTAACATTATGGCATTAAATGTTTTTGTCTTTTCAATTTATTCAGTTACTGTTTTTTTTTTTTTTTTTTTTTACTGCTGAAGAATGAAGAATGCTTTGTTATTGTGAGCGGGTTCACCTGTCCACAAATGTGGTGGACCTGGTGGCACCATCTCCTTCTCTCTGGATTTAGACATGATTTATATCATACTGTGGAGCATTACAAGCACGAGAATAACTTGGAGACAAGAAGGTGGCAGATCATCCATTAGAAAGTTTCAGAGTGCAATGGAAATAAAAATGCTAAGAGAATGCATAAATATTTTATTCATAATGTATAAAATATAGGTCATTCCAGAATTGGAGGACATTTGGGCTTTAAAATTTTTGAAAAATAAACCTTCACTTTTCTGATTTTCTGCTACATATTCATCAATAATAGGTGATATTTTTTAATTACATGATTTATTTATTTATTTATTTATTTATTTTTTAATTTACTCTTATCACAGTAACAGGGTTGCAGGTAACAGGGTTGCAAATCCGCACTAATGTTAGCTTTATCTTTATCTCAGGAGTAGAAGCTGTTTAGCTGTTACTGCTAATCAAGAGGAAAAACTTATTTATGCAAATAAGTAAAGGGGGAAAAAAAATAATTGTCTTATTCTGATCATACGCATAACAGGGTTGCATGAGGTAGAGTGAGACATTCAATCAAGGCTAACTATGTTATAAAAATATGAAAAATAGAAGAGAAGACAAACCTTTGCTCTGCCCATTCTTTTGGAAAACTGCTTGATGATGTCAAGTCCAGGGGATCATGTGGTTCTGCTTTCTTCTTCTACCAGGCTAAAAATGTTCTGGTAACAGGGTTGCGTGCATGTTGTGGGACACATGTTCCATGAATAATAATTATTATTTGAAATATTATGTCTATTAAAGCAAATGTTCCCACATTTACAAGAGATGGCAATGAAACAAATAAGACAACAACAAAAAAAGAAATTTTATTTTAACTGTTTTATTTGAGATTCAGTTTGGCCATTAGAGGGGTGGGACAAGAGGAAAATGGCATTTTGGGGGGTACTCCTGACTTACTTGGTATTTTTAAAACTATTTTCAAGCATTCTTTTCTGTTATTTTTTACATTTGGTCTCAGGACAAGTAAATTCACTCAGAAACTGTATGTTTTAGTATTTTTGTATATGGATTATTTAATATTTGATGGGTGGGATGTAAAATGTCCTCCAATTCTGGAATGACCCATATCCTTTTTTCAGACAGATGTCTGGATGAAGTCCAGTTTTATGGAGAGTTTATTCATTGCAAAAACTGAATGTAGCAATGACGAAATTAAAGAATGACAGATAAATTATATTCTAACAGAAAAGAGGTGGAGAAGCCAATGATTTTGCTGTCACCTTAAGCTTGGTATCAGGCTGAGATTGACTAATGGCAAGTGACAGGTACAGTAGTACATAGCCTACTTCCTGATTTAATTTCCACTTCAGCTTCATAGGTCCATATAAATAATTCTGCTTTGTATATAATTCCCACAATCAAGACAGATTTAACACTGTGGATGCTTTGTTTTACAGTATGATTATGAGTATGATGAACATGGCGAGCGGGTGGTTCTGGGAAAAGGAACATTCGGAGTCGTCTACGCTGGACGGGACCTCAGTAACCAGGTCCGACTGGCCATCAAGGAGATCCCAGAGCGAGACAGCAGGTCAGACACTAAAGTATATATAGAGAGGAAACGACAGTCTAAATGGTTAACTCTTCAGCCTCATCAAAACGTTCACAAGGCTGGGTTCATGTCACATTATAGAATTGCTGTCAGTTGCTTATATGGTTAATCCCTAAAAACTAAAGGTGTATCAAACGTTTAGTTTATTTTCAAAAGCAGTGAATCTACTATAGACTTACATCAACCTCTGTCCTCCATCACAAATACTGACACCATATTCTACAGCATGATCTCAACTTATTATGCTGGCTGCTCCTGTTTAGCCTAATAAACATTTACAACAAAGCAGATGTACTCCTGACCACAAATCTAGAGCTGTAAAGTAGGACAATTTCATAAACAACCCTTCCGTCAAAGTCAGCATCAAGCATTTCTGCGCAACACTAGACCCTGGTCCACTCCTGGTCTGATCCTGGTCCCTGAAATATGTTAAGATAATAATTGTCAATCAAAGCCACTTGAGTTCCTTGTTCAGTGGAGTGTTAGCTGCTTGTTAGTGGAAGGCTGTCATGCACACACTGTCCCCAAGTCTTTGAAATCACATCACTGTCGACTGAAAACACATCGCCACTTGTGGATCCACCCACTCCTGCTCGGGCTGTCTCCGGCTGAGCGACTTCCCCTGCACAGTATGTTCCCAGCAGAGCCCTCCAGAGCCAAGCACCAAGTAGTGTTCCGTGAATGTGCACAGGCTTTGAACAATGGCATTATGTGTGTGTGTGTGTGTCTGTGTGTGGTATGACATGACTGTGACGCAAGCACATTGTTGTGGAGTTGACAGATTAACTTGCCATTGGTTCCTTGTGGGTTTCTCCCTACCGCAGTTGCCAGTGAAACAAAACAACAGTTATTTTCATATAATGATAGCCCAGATGCCCTTCCTTGTATAAATAATTGATCAAAACTTAGGACTGGCTGATGCTGCTGCTGTTAATTTTACACGCCTGTATGACATTGGAATGTGAGGAAAAGGCAACATTTTCCTGTTTGTAATATTTATTTTAGTTTTTTTAGTTTAGTTTTTTAGTTTTAGTTTTAATATTTTTCTTGAGACCAAACAGCTGTGGGGTAATTGCAATGGAAGAAAATCCATGGTTACCTCTCCAACAGTCACCACTTATTAATATGTGGAGAATGGGGGGTTTAGTGTTTTGCACCACAACAACCACAATTATAGGACAACCATCACCTGAGCCAACAACGCTCCTAACAAATGAAAATTGTGTCTTTTTTATAACTTAACAGTAAGGACAAATGTGCTGAAGGACAGCGTCTATATTTGCTGCTCAGTGATATGCATTGACACGTGCATGTGTTGTCATGGCAGGTACTCCCAACCTCTCCATGAGGAAATCGCGCTCCACAAACACTTGAAGCACAAGAACATCGTGCAGTACCTGGGCTCCATCAGCGAGAACGGCTTTATCAAGATCTTCATGGAGCAAGTGCCTGGAGGTGGAACAAACTTTTGAACCTTTTACCAAGAACACAACACAACTATACTGCATTCAGTTGTGTTTATAGATTAGAGTTTAATGTTTTTTTTTTAATAATCTTTTTTGCAGCTAATAAAAACAGATGATTTGTTAGGGGCCAGTTTACTGAAATAGGTTGCAAACAGTTAAATCAAGGGTTTACATAAGTAATCTTTGCAGTAAACCAAAGTATTGTTCTTTCTTATCTGTGGTTGTTGTAGTAGTAGGCTTACTAGTTGTTTTTGCATTTTTTTGAAGAGCAATTAAAAAGTTTCTTGTCCTGACTCACCACACAGGCATCTCAGATAACAGGGGCCATATTGATTATTGTTGAACTTTGCTCCGTTTCTCAGGCAGTCTCTCCGCTCTGCTGCGGTCCAAGTGGGGCCCTCTGAAAAACAACGAGCCCACCATCGGCTTCTACACTCGGCAGATCCTGGAGGGGCTCAAGTATCTCCATGATAACCAGATCGCACACAGAGACATCAAGGTGACGCGCTATATCTAAACCTCGCTTTTGCATCATCACCCAGCTATTTGTTTTTTACTACATTGATAAATCTCACATTTTGTTTGAGCCTTGATCTTTCAGAACTTGCCTCTTTATGTTGTTTGAGTAATGAAAATTTAGCACCATTGCCATAGAAAAAAATCCAACACAAATCTATATCTATAATGTATACCTTTTTAATTGGCAAAAGTCTTCAAGCTGGCATTTTTAAACAGGTTGGAAACAAGTGGAAACCATGAATATCATACTTCCAGATCAGGAATAAGAGACAATTTTTCTGTCTCTTGCCCCTGCCAATTATTTCTGTGACCAGGCTCTTGAACTTGCTATATATACAGCTCTGGAAAAAATAAAATGATCAGTTTTTCTGATTGTACT
Organism: Paratrypauchen microcephalus; assembly: GCA_036785185.1. Taxonomy (NCBI): domain Eukaryota; kingdom Metazoa; phylum Chordata; class Actinopteri; order Gobiiformes; family Gobiidae; genus Paratrypauchen; species Paratrypauchen microcephalus. The sequence goes on along the minus strand of JAVJIX010000003.1, from coordinate 12,930,547 downwards.
ACTTATAAGTATGTGTTTGGGCAAAAGGAACATTTTTGTTTGAGTCTATAAACTACTGACAACATTTCCCCCAAATTCCAAATAAAAATATTATTGTTTAGAGCATTTATTTGCAGAAAAATGGTCAAAATAACAAAAAAGATACATGTTTTCAGACCTCAAACAATGCAAAGAAACAAGATCAGATTCATTTTAAAACAACATAATACTAATGTTTACACTTAAAGGAAAAGTAACGTTATTTTACAATCTGAGCCTTCTTTCGGTAATAAAACAAGTCGTTTGACTCACCCATATCACGTTCGTGTCATTTGGAGCTGTTTGAAGAAAGTTATGTTGTAGCGTATCCGTTAGCATTTGTATTCGGGGCATTACTTTGCGGTCTCCAAATAACACAAACTTTAGCACTTTTCAAATCATAGAAGCCCGATGTCTTAATGTAAGATTTAGTTTGAAGCAAAAGTGGCCTGTAATCCGAGATTTATCCATAGTTTTCAGCTTTGCGTTTCATGTTTGGGTCCCGGGAGCAGTCCGCGCATGCGCACTGGCGTCCTCATCTACTCGAAACTATGGCTAAATCTCGGATTACAGGCCACTTTTGCTTCAAACGAAATCTTTCATTAAGACATCTGTAGACATCTGGGCTTCTATGATTTGAAAAGTGCTAAAGTTTGTGTTGTTTGGACACCGCAAAGTAATGCCCCGAGCAAATGATACAGCACCATGTTAACGGATACGGGATCATTACTAAAACAGAACGGCTCAACATAAGTTCTGCGATACTGCTCCAATTGACAGAAAAATGGGTGAGTAAAACTACTTGTTTTATTGCCGAAAGAAGGCTCAGATTGTAAAAAAATTTGCCTTTAAGAAGAGTTCAGAAATCAATATTTGGTGTAATAACCCTTATTTTTAATCACACTTTCATGCGTCTTGGCATGCTCTCCACAAGTCTTTCACATTGTTCTTGGGTGACTATTCCACTCCTGGTGCAAGAACTGAAGTAGCTCAGCTTTGTGTTTGTGTTGGAATTCAACAGAGGCTGGAATGGAATGGCTGTAATACATGTAGAGATGCTGATTTCAGAAAAAAATGCAGTGGTCTCTTTTTTTTTTTTTACAGAGCTGTATACTACAAAAGATTTAGATTCACCTAAGTAATTATATCTGTCTCACATGTTTGTTATATAATGTAATCTTAAAGATGTCTGATCTGAAACAAACCAAACCATCTGGCAGTAGGGGCGGTAACCGGTGGAGCGTTTGTACACTGATCCAAAGGTTGGCTGTTCAAATCCCGCTTTTGACATAAGAAACATCAGTGGTTGAGCGGTCAGATCCACTGACCCACGGGTTGGCAGGTCTGATTCCAGCTCAGCACAGATGAATGCTGCCGTTGTGTCCTTGGGCAAGACACTTCGCCACCCACCTCACCCCAGTGTCTGCGTACACTGGTGTGTGAATGTGTGAGTGGTTCCTTGTTGTAAAGCTGGAAAAGGTGGAAAAGCGCTGTATATGAGATGTATATGAGCTGTATAAGATGTGACCATTTACCGTCCCAGTCTGTACACAAACCTCATGAAATGGCCATACAGGTTCTGGTGTACCTCTGGTGTACCTCATCTGGTGCGTAGGTTGATAGTTGAAACAAACCAGGATGGAAAAAATGGAAAACATCTTCTAGAAACATGACCCAGAGTAGAATGTCAACTCCGAGCAGCAATCATACTGTTTGACTGACAGGCGAACTCCTCAGGAAGCCAGTGTAAATAAACTTCAAGCTACCACCAATAACTATGATAAGAACAACCTGAAACAATATTTTTTGGACTGCTCTTAGAAAGGCAGACAGAAAAATAATTCTTTAAAATGTATTCCTAGGAAAAGGTGATTGAATATTTTTAAGTTTGGTCATTATCTTTTGTTTGTGTAGTTTGCTTTTAGTGTTGAAGATATCTGACGTTTAAAATAAAATGATAAAAATTATCATACTCAGTGTAGGTTGACCCAGGCTAATTTACACCTCAGGTAAACATTGCTAGGTCACCATAGCAACATCTGTGTGATTAAGTTAAAGGGTCAATGTGTGAAAATATGTCCATTTTATTGGATGAGTGCTATATTATCACCATTGCTATCTGTATTCTCAGTATTTCATCAAAATTATGTGGATAACCCAGTTATTGATTTAACTGGATCAATGTGGTATTTTTCACATACCTGTAGGGTCATACAGTTATTAGTAAAACAGTAGAAGTTGTAAAATAGATAATAAATGTCCACATTTAACAACTAGCCTACGTGAGGAATGTTTCCTTATGCACGCAGCTCCTCTCGTGCTGAGAAGAGTTCAGAGGACAGCTCTTGCACCTTCCTGGACACTTTCTCATTTTCTCTGTTGGTGAGATGTCCACAAAAATTGTTTGAGCGTCCATAGGGGCTTGAAGTTTTTCTTTCATCTTCTCATGGACTGGTGTTGGCTAGCTCTTGTTTGAGCTGGACATGGTCTCTCACTGTATTGTTATACAGATATCTTATCTCCTTATAGGCACTAACATGGGTTTCCAGCTCTCTATCTTCTGGAGAGTAGCTTTGAGCTCTCTGAGGTCCAAGCCTTTTCCATTAATTTTTTGGAGTTGGCAAGCTCTCGTTTTGGTTGCACATTTTCCTGTATTGTAAAAGTATACAGGTACAGGATCTCCTTATATGCGCTAACTTGGTCTTGTAGTTGCTTGTCCTTCTTTTGAAGAGTAGCTGTGAGTTTTTGTATCTCAAAGTCCTTTTTGTTAGTCTTTCTTCACTTTTGTGGAGTTGGCAAGCTCTTGTTTTAGCTGCACATTTTCCTGTGCTGTTATACAGGTACCAGATCTACTCCTAGGTCTTGGAGTTGCTCTTCTTTCTTCTGAAGAGCAGCAGTGAACTCCAAGTCCTTTTCTTTGCCAATCTTCTGATTCTTAAGCTTGGCCCTTGTCCCCTCCAACTCTTCGCACATCGCCCTGACATGCCCGAGCACTTCCTGGACCAGACTTCTTTCCTCTGGGTTTGAAGAGTCCTGGATGTTGGGAGACACCAGTTGAGTCTCCTCTGGATTTTGAGTCTCCCCCTGTTGGTGTGGGGCAGAGCCTCCAGGTCGAAGTCCTCATCGTAGAGGTGGGCGTCATCCTCTGATGTGTAGAGGTACCAGGGCTTTGTTGAGAAAGTAGAAGAAGAAGAAGAAGAAGAAGAAGTGACTTTATTGATCTCACACTGGAGAAATTCTTCTCTGCATTTTAACCCTTCCTATATACACTCAACAAAAATATAAATGCAACACTTTTGTTTTTGCTCCCATTTTTCCTGAGATGGACCCAAAGATCCAAAATTCACTCCAGATACACAACACTACCATTTCTCTCAAACATTGTTCACAAATCTGTCCAAATGTGTGACAGCGAGCACCTCTGCCCCGCCGAGACAATCCACCCCACCTCACAGGTGCGCCACATCAAGATGCCGATCCGACATCATGACCAGTGCACAGGTGCGCCCCAGACTGCCCACAATAAAAGGCCACCCCGAAATGTGCATTTTTTTTTTTTTGCTTTACTGGGGGTCTGGGGACTCAGAACCAGTCAGTATCTGGTGTGACCACCATTTGCCTCATGCAGTGCAACACATCTTCTTCGCATAGAGTTTATCAGATTGTCAGTTGTGGCCTGTGGAATGTTGGTCCACTCCTCTTCAAAGGCTGTTATGGACGAAGAACACAGGTGCATTTTATTGATGGCATTTTGAATGCACAGAGATACCGTGATGAGATCCTGAGGCCCATTGTTGTGCCATACATCCATGAACATCACCTCATGTTTCAGCAAGATAATGCACGGCCCCATGTTGCAAGGATCTGTACACAATTCTTGGAAGCTGAAAATGTCCCAGTTCTTGCATGGCCAGCATACTCACCGGACATGTCACCCATTGAGCATGTTTGGGATGTGCTTGACCGGCGTATACAACAGCGTGTACCAGCTCCCACTAATATCCAGCAACTTCGCACAGCCATTGAAGAGGAGTGGACCAACATTCCACAGGCCACAACTGACAATCTGATAAACTCTATGTGAAGAAGATGTGTTGCACTGCATGAGGCAAATGGTGGTCACACCAGATACTGACTGGTTCTGAGTCCCCAGACCCCCAATAAAGCAAAAAAAAATGCACATTTCAGGGTGGCCTTTTATTGTGGGTAGTCTGGGGTGCACCTGTGCACTGGCCATGATGTCGGATCGGCATCTTGATGTGGCACACCTGTGAGGTGTGGTGGATTATCTCAGGAAAGCAGAAGTGCTCACTATCACACATTTAGACAGATTTGTGAACAACGTTTGAGAGAAATAGTAATATTGTGTATCTGGAATGAATTTTAGATCTTTAAGTCCATCTCATGAAAAATGGGAGCAAAAACAAAAGTGTTGCATTTATATTTTTGTTGAGTATATATATACATATATTAGGAGCAGTGGGCAGCACACATTAGGGCGCCCGGGGACCATCTCCATGATCTTCTTGCTTCGGTTTGGTCAGGACCTAAGCTGGAGGTACCTATGGTGCATGTTTTGGGTTGATGGGGGAAACCGGAGTGCCCGGAGAAAACCCATCCAGACACGGGGAGAAACATGCAAACTAGTTGAGCTCTCCATGTTTGTGTGCCTGTTCACCAGTGTCCTGAGAAGTTATGAGCCAAAACTTGTTAAAATTTGGCATCATCTTCATGATGATCAAGAACTCTATCCATGGGTTTACAGAATTATGAAAAATGAGCACAGTTAGATATTAACTATTCAACTATTAATAAAACAGTACTATTATATTATTGATTTATTTTAAATCAATTTGACATTAAACACAAAAAATGCATCACTATCCATCTTTTATGGTAAGGGTTAGGTCAGCGCTTAAAGGGATATGCCACCCCCAGGTCAAATTTGGGCATCTCCCCACAGTCCAGAGACTAAAATAAGTGGTGGAAAGCGTTTTCCTGCTCACCCAGCCATTGTCCGAGTCTGTCGCCACTGACCGCCGCGGTATCTGGTGCTCCTCCGCCTTAGACTGGAGTCTAACGTCGCCAGAGAAAGATTTCGGCCAAAAGGAATTAATTTGCTCGATGCGTTTCCCAATTACTGTCTGTGTAGTGCGCATTCATATCGAGTGCAAATAAATGTGCAAATCAACACGGAGAGCTTGCCTTGGTCATTTTGGGTGGGAACTATTTTCCAGTGCGGAAGAATACAGCCGTATCACGCAGCACGCTGCCAGGGGAATCCCAGTTACGCACCGGGAAGGGAGTTCCCCTGTTGCACAACGTGGTGCGTGATTCGGCTGTATTCTTCCGCACTGGAAAATAGTTCCCACCCAAAATGACCAAGGCAAGCTCTCCGTGTTGATTTGCACATTTATTTGCACTCGATATGAATGCGCACTACACAGAAAGTAATTGGGAAACGCATCGAGCAAATTAATTCCTTTTGGCCGAAATCTTTCTCTGGCGACGTTAGACTCCAGTCTAAGGCGGAGGAGCTGCAGATACCACGGCGGTCAGTGGCGACAGACTCGGACAATGGCTGGGTGAGCAGGAAAACGCTTTCCACCACTTATTTTAGTCTCTGGACTGTGGGGAGATGCCCAAATTTGACCTGGGGGTGGCATATCCCTTTAAGATCATCTACTGTACATTCATGTGTGTTGAAAATATGCTGTATGTATGCTTATGTTTCTATTTATTCTATGTGTGATTTGTCAGTTGCTCATTCTATCAATGGTTTTAAAATAATTACTTTTTGGTAACTGGTGCTACTTCATTTTGACATCATTGGTGATGAATGCCAAAGGGTTCTGTGTGTTTAATATTTAACATAATATTTAGAATTTAGGTAGAAAGTTACCCTATAATCTATACTATCTATAACAACTTCTCCTGTGCGAGATCAATAAAGGTCAATCTTCTAATCCTTAACCACTGTAAGGCGCTTTGTGCTACAATTTTGTATGAAATATTGTTTGATTGATTGATTGATACTCAATAAGCAATATATTGTTCTGTCTCAAAGGCTTGATACCAGAGAGGGTAACTATAATCCAGGTGTGCCTGTATCATATTTAGTTAATGGTAATGGTAATGGCCACAACTCTTTTCCACCTTCAAGGCACTCAAAGCTAGCCTGGGAATTCCCAGGCCGCTTCCGTTCATTTCGAACTGGAAGGCTGCCTGGCAGCTCGTCCAAGCGAGAGTCCCAGATTTAGGTCCCCAATCAGAGAGCGGGGTGGAAAGACGGTGACGCGTACTACATGACAAACGGAAGCTTGTAGTTTGAACTGACAACTGACATGATTGGCTATGGACTTACGTATACGCTCAATGATAGACATTCATAACGCCCAATAAACGGCCGTTGGCAATCCCTAACCACACCTCCGCTACGGGATTTTTCTAAGCGAGCTCCCAGACCCATATCTCACTTGTGATATGGTCAGGTGTTAACCAGACTAACTCAAAGCGCTATACAGCAAGGAACCACTCACCCATTCACACGCACATTCATACGTCAGTGTACACAGACAACACATAAGACGAAAAAGTGCAATTTTGTTTGCTTTTTGTTATAAGTGATTTTATTGCGTTTTTTTACATTTATTACATTTAAAACTGACAACTTTTGTATTATGTTACAACATACTGAAAAGGTAGGACTGTGGTCACACTCATATTGTGCATATTGTAAACAACTCTAGCAGCATTAACATTTGAAAGAAGACAGAAATATGTACACAAGAACTAATACAACAAGATGATCTAAATACTTGTTCCAACTCAACTAGCCAGTTAGATTTAATTGCAATAGAATGTATAGCTCTACTGTAATATTTGATTCTTGATTCTATTTTTCCTTTATATTCAAAATAACTACCCTTTTTCCCCCCAATACATTGCTCTTTGTTGATTATCTCCTAAATAAAATGATGGCAGATGGATGCATTTTGTTCCAGATTCTTCATTTTCATTTTCTCTCCCTCCACAGGGCGACAACGTGCTCATCAACACCTACAGCGGTGTCCTGAAGATTTCCGACTTTGGCACGTCCAAAAGGCTGGCCGGGATTAACCCCTGCACAGAGACGTTCACAGGTACGCACTGACCTACTGCCTCTAATTACACAAGACCTGGTTAAACTCACCTATATATAGTGCTGCTTTTCTGGGCCAGAGCGGTGGATCTACAGACAGGAATACCTACAAGACTTTTAGATGCTGGTAAAACTCCACTCTGGCCTCTGAAAGTTGTGAAATGCACTTATGTTCAAAAATATCTATACTTTGGATGGTTTCTTTATGTATGATTTGACATAAAACACTGATTTGTATAGTTTTTTTTTTTTTTTTTTTTACAGAAATACTAATGACTTTTATTAGTCACTTAATAAGTATAACAACATGTGACTTCTGGCTATCCCTTCCTTAGACTCTGTGTGACTGTAACTGGGTTTGGCTTGTGTTTGTGGTCAGTTTTAATGGCTCCACTGCTGCAGCCAATCGTATTCAAGTGTGACCTACAGGCCTAATGTTGGGAGTGACTGTGCAGAAACTGGGCTACTCCTCCCATTGCTATTTCTGGCCCTGCCCTGCTATAAGTGTGTGTCTTTCTCCTTTTAGCTCAGTGCGCTTGGGCTTGTACACTGAGCTGGCTATTTATAGAACAAAAGGCCTCTTTGAATGGTGCGCTCCAACTCTCACAGAGAGGGGAGATTATCTGATGATACGGGAGGGTCTCTGCGACTGCTTTTTTAAAGACTTAAGCCTCGACAATGATTAGATACTCAGAGGAATTATGTCATGGTTTAAGAAACCAGTTACTAGTACTTCTATAGTAGTTTTTAAACACTTAGTTTTAATTACAATAACAGAAATTTAAAAACAGAGCTTTTGTGAAGAAATGTAGAACAAAAAAAATGAAAATTCAAGAAGTAGTAGTGAGTTCTAAAACAGAATATCTCTCTATCTCTCAATCTCTCTCTATCTGATCAGTGATTGTTTAAAAATCTTAAATATATAAATATGTTTTAAAGAAATTAGTAGTCTAATCTGTTATCAACTTTCTTCATCCAAAGTTTGAACTCTGCTCAAAGCGATATGGATTTACTGCCAAAAGACTGGCTATAGACCTCTCAATTACAAAGACCCATGCTGATTACTGACAATTAGGAATTACTAAATCTTGATCTTTGTTATAATTTGATCAACTGCATGCCATATTTTAAAGTTTTCTTTCTGTTCTTATGAATTACAGTATATTGAATAACTGAGTGAACTGGGTTTTGTAGCATATCCACCTGTTGTTGTGCAATACCTAATTACAGTGCAATATCCTGTGGTGCAATACTTAACACAATGCTATAGCTTGTAGACAACATTTAAAGGTCCCATGGCATGAAATTTTCACTTTCTGAGGTTTTTGAACGTTAATGTGAGCTCCCCTACCCTGTTTAGGGCCCCCTTCATGGCTAAAAGTTGCGAAATGTGTAAACTGAGCATTTGCGATCCTTTTCCGCGTTTGAAAAAAAGACAGCCCAAACAGCTGATTCTGAACAAGGGAACTTTCTGATGTCACACTCAGGGAAAGGTTTCCACCCCCTGTCTGGATGTCCACCCAGTCTCTGGAAATCACGCCCAGAGAATTTGGGCCGCAAACGAGCTACGAAATGCGAGATGCTTTTTTTTTTTTTTTGCCTGGACAGAAGTGAGAGTCTTTCCAGGCTCGGGTGTCCTTTATTCGAGCCTCCGAACCTCTGAAACAGCAGTGGTTTAGTTTTATTTTCTGTTTTTTCTGTTTTTTTTTTTCATGGGATGCGTCTCATATCTTCTTAAGCGCTTAAATCGCGGAAGTGGGTGACAGCGCACATCGCCACAACCCACCCACTGCACTGGCCTGTCTCTGTCCTCCTCATTTGCATTCAAGCAACAACGCCCAGAATAAAGTGTTTCAGAGACATAGTTATGAATGGGGCTGTCTTTTGGAGGCTCTCTCATGCACTGAGGCTTGATTATGGAGAAGGATTCATTTACAGTATTAGGGAACCACTAAGGCACCATATAAAAGCATCAAGAACTACCATGTCATGGGATCTTTAATACAGTACAATATGCTGAGTTCTGTGAAACATCTCTCTCTACAGTGTAGAGACTGTGTGTGTATATATGTGTATATATGGTTGTATATGTCACCCCTTCTGCAATAGCGTTTTCTATGGTCTATCCTCCAAAACTCTCAACAAACTCCAATACATCCAAAACTCTGCTGCCCGCCTCCTCACCCACACCCGCCACCGAGACCACATCACTCCTGTCCTCCAAAATCTCCACTGGCTCCCCATCCCTCAGCGTATCCAATTCAAAGTCCTCCTCCTGACCCACAAAGCCCTCCATAACCTGGCCCCATCATACCTCTCTGACCTCCTGCACCGCCACAGCCCATCCCACTCCCTCCGTTCCTCCGACACCAACCTCCTGTCCCTCCCCTACAGGACCAAGCTCCGAACCTGGGGTGACAGAGCCTTCTCCATTGCTGCCTCCACCCTCTGGAACTCACTCCCACAACCTATCCGTGACTGCTCTGACCTCCCCACCTTTAAAAAAAACTGCTCAAGACTCACCTTTTTAAAACTGCTTTTAATGTTTCTTAATGTTTAATGTTTTTCTGTTTATTTTTATTACTTGTTTTATTACAGATTTTACCTCTTGTACAGCGTCTTTGAGTGTCTTTAAAAGTGTTTTATAAATAAAATGTATTATTATTATTATTATTATTATTATTATTATTATTATTATTAATAATAATAATAATAATAATAATAATAATAATAATATCTGAGCAAGACTTGCAATAACCTGGCAACTAATGCATAGTACAGGACTTTTTCTGCACTAATTTTTTCCATTATTTATTTATTTATTTTTTTCTATACTGGGTTGTAAATATCCTGCTGTGTTGTTCAATCTCATTGTGAGTATGTATGATGTAAATTGTACATATGAATCGTGACAATAAAAGGCATTCTGTTCTATTCTATTCTATTAAAAATAAAACCATCTTTGTTTGTAGGCACATTGCAGTATATGGCTCCTGAAATCATTGATAAGGGTCCCCGGGGCTATGGTAAACCTGCAGACATCTGGTCCCTGGGCTGCACCATCATCGAGATGGCCACAGGGAAACCGCCCTTCTACGAGCTGGGGGAGCCTCAGGCCGCCATGTTCAAGGTAAGGGACAATGTTTACAGTATGGGGAAATAAAATGGTAACATTAGGTTTACAGTTAAGCTGTTCAAGATTCAAGATTGTTTATTTGTCATATGCAGGATCAAAACAAGGTCAACAATGTAATGAAATGCTTAGGATCAGAAGAACCCGTTGACTCGCTAAGATAGTCAAGAAGTACTAATAGCATGCAATAAAAATACAAGGGAAAAAGTAAACAATATAATAAAAAATATGTAACAAAATATAATAAAATACAAAGGTACAGGTTGTTTGCCATATACCTAAAAGTAGAAAATCTGAATGCTTCCTTTTTTCATATGTTTCAGTCACATTACTGGTCCTGTTCTGAATGAACAGCCGAGACCACAATGTTCACATTTAAGGCCCATTACTGAATAAGCACTTCATTGTCTGCACTACAGTGGGATATAATGGTCATTGATGAATTAGGGGCGAGGGTGGACGTTCAGACATACTGCGTCATCATCTCTTTAAAGTCTGGCCCTATTTTGTAATTTTGTCACAAACTTGTTTTTGTTTCACTCCCAAGGACATGGAGCACAGGGCTATCCGCTGTCAGTGTGCAGAGACGCATGAATATTGCATAACACTCTTCTGTATTTGAAAACCAGTACATGCAGTTGCGTTCCCTTTGCCCCATATTAGAATAACAAAGGTTACAGAAGAATGAATACAATACTGAGACATGCAGTTAGAGCACCACCTGCGTCCAAATCACCTTGTCTTTTGTATTCATGCAAACGCGAGTATGCACCTGTTGCTGTCCAGTTTTCACTAGAAATATTTTCCCATACACACAGCTATTTGAACACAAACATTGGTGTAGTCCCCTACAGACAGTCTGCTGGTCCTGTTTGTTAACACACCTCTTTGTTTGAAGCCCTAATTGATCTTTTGGCCTTGTCTCACAATGTGTTTGCATAGGGGTCTGATCCATGTGAAAGATATTAGCGACATTATTAGGGCTGTCAGTATCTGTTCTAGCATTAACGTCAGAGCTGTGAATCATGCTAGTTTCCATACTCCATATAATTAAAAACAAACACTGGTCTTTACATCGAGTGGTAGTACATTTTCAGTATAGATGAACAAAAACACTGTAGAGCTAATGTATGCATAATGTCCTCTTGAACCAGATGAACCATAATCAGATCATTTATATTAGGTTGGTGCATTGACTAGATTTGAATTTTAGAATATCTTTAATCTACCAATGTTTCGTTAAAGCTGCTATACTGATTTTTACCATCTTACTTTTACTACTTCATTTTAAATGATTTGCAATGGCTCAGAGTTATTTTTTCAGTTACCTTTTACATTCCATACATCCTAATTATTCACTGTAATAAATGTCTAAGCTCTTATCGCAACTTTCAGAGACCAGTGCAGAGTTTTGTTGTGGCAGTAAAGCAAACAACAACTAGCGTGCCAACATGAATTTATTTGTAAATTGGCAAGACCAGTTTTGCACAGATACATGGAAAACATTTGGTACAGGGATGTTAAAGGGATAGTGCGTTTTTTGTGTGTGTTTTTTTTTTTTATGTTAATCTGTATGGGTTTCCTTCTAAAAGGAATGTTGTACGTATGTTGACACCAGCTTACCTCTGACACTCTCAGCTGATCCTGGTTCAGCTCGCTTTCTGGAGCCCACGTAGGTAGGTCCGGTAACTTCACTGAAACATGAAATAAAGCTTGTTTTTCTTCTCAAAACAAAACATTTGTCCGAAAGGTGATAAATTTGCGTCCCAAACAGTTGTCCACGAAACATCCATCAGCGTAGACTGCGTTCGCGTAGTGTGTCTCCCGACTCGTATCACTGCGCGCATATTAGCTGTATTAGCCTGTTAACCTTTAGCGGAAGTGTACGACAGATGCGGTCCGCCGTAAGGGGAAGTTTACAAGTGAACAGGCTAATACAGCTAATATGCGCGCAGTGATACGAGTCGAGAGACACGGTACGCGAACGCAATCTACGCTGCTGGATGTTTCGTTGACAACTGCTTGGGACGCAAATATATCACCTTTCGTATAAATGTTTTGTTTTGAGAAGAAAAACAAGCTTTATTTCATGTTCCAGGGAAGTTACCGGACCTACCTATGTGGGCTCCAGAAAGCGAGCCGAACCGGGATCAGCTGAGACTGTCAGAGGTAAGACGGTGTCAACACACGTAACTTTTAGAAGGAAACCCATACAGGTTAGCATTTAAAAAAAAAAAAAAAAAACGCACTATCCCTTTAACAATATCCAGTGATGATTTGTTATATATTTGTTCCAGCAGCATTGTAAAAAGCTGATTATCAGTTTGGCTAACATGAAAAAAAATACAGTGACAATCAACTAAGTATGTTTTTCCTTACAGATCCTTCCTTAGTTATACTTTCACTCACTCACTTTTTGCTATGCATCAGAACTGTACTAAATTTTGCCTGTAAATGTTTTGGTTGAGGTAGTATTAAGGGTGCACAAATGTTAATAAACAGTAAAGTTAACCGTGCTGCTGAAGTTCTGAAATCACTTGATACCAGGGTTGAGAGGGTTACTTTATAAATGTATTCTGATACATTTACTATTTACCCCTTAAAATATGTATTCACGTATCGTAATTCAAGAACCATAATATTAAAGTAATGTAACTTTATTACTTTCAATTACTTTTGGATGACTTTAACACCAAATATTCGATAAGAACAAGAAAACAATAAAATTACTTACTTTTGTGTATTATAAAAGAAATTGAGGAAAGCTTATTTGGGCAGTAGCTTATAGTTGTACAATTAATGTGCACAAGTCAAGTGCACCACATAGTACAGTTTATTAAGAAAAAAAATCCCCTTTTCTTCTTTAAAAATAAGATAAAGTTGAAATTTCCACCCGCTAAATGCGTTCTTCTCGGTCGAAGCCATGCCAGACGCTTTCAAATTGTGATCTTGCTAAATAATCCCCATTTTCACTAAATGTACCTGTAATCTGAGTACGTCTTCTTTCCTTGTAACTGTAGCGGAATACACTTACCTTTTTTTTCTATCCTTTACTTAACGCCATTCCTTGTATTCCGTTATTCCCTAAGCCTGCTTGATACTATGCAAGTTTCCTTTTGTTTTTGTTTTGTTTTATTTAGATATTATCTTGTTGACAATACTCACTCATTACTCACCTGTATCTGGAGTTAGATACGGCATAGCTACAATAATATTTATCTTTAAAAGTTTTCCTAAATAATGTAAGCACTGCTCACTCATGTATAAAGAATGTGTATGGGAGGGTTGTCTGTGTCTGGTCCTGAGCGAACATTCCTCCACAGATACTGCACAGATTTCTGACATTCCTTTTGTCGTGAGAGTCTCTCTGAACTGAACTACTGCCCCATTGCCTTCAGGGGCGCAGTTATTGTCACTCAAACACTTCAGTTGTTCCAGATTTGAAAACCTTTAAGCCCTTGTGTGTTTAAAAAGCTCATGTGTTTTCATTAGCGAGAGATGGAGTCTTTCAGGTGTGCTTAAAAGCGTTCACGTAATTTGCATTTGTTTGTTGGTTTAGTGGCCTATCATGCAAATACATTATGCTATAATATTTATTAGTGTGAATATATAAATAAAATAGGACTGCACAATATATTGCAGTGCGTTTATGAGTTCATGTTTCAGTCTTTTTAATGCTCCTATAGCTAAATATTTGATTTGAGTTGTTTTTACACATATTGCAGTTCTAATCACATTTGCAATAATAGTAAAAAAATGCTGTTAGATGCTTCAACCTTATTATAAATATACAACAAAAAATGCATAACAACAAATCAGGACACAGACAAATATGATAACACAGGTAAAATAATAGGAATGTAACAATAACCAAAATATTATGATATCATATCGCTAAAAGCCTCAAAAATAATATCGTGGTCTATCACAATATATCGAATTACAAGTGTCTTTGCTTAAATTCATTGTTATTGCGCAACAAACGGCTAAAAAACAGAGAGATCTACATAGACCATGATCCTTGCTCTGTTGCTCTGTTTCAGGCCAATCTACATGCTGAAATTAGTTATTAAACTCTTGTAAATCTTAATCATTTGGATTATGACAAGAGAAAAGTAGGATATGCACCGTTGTTAGTTGTTAGTTGTCATACCATGAGATGCATATCGTGAAAATATTGTATCGCGAGATTTGGATATCGTTACATCCCTATAAAAAAATGGTATAAACTCATGACCGTCCTATCCATCTGTGTTGTGTGCAGGTGGGCATGTTTAAGATCCACCCGGAGATCCCCGAGTCCATGTCGCAGGAGGCCAAGGCATTCATCCTGCGCTGCTTTGAGCCCGACCCGGACAAACGCGCCACAGCAACAGACCTGCTCACCGACCAGTTCCTCACCGTCACCAGCCGGAAGAAGAAGAGCAAGAGCAGCCTCAGTGGTGGGTTTGCAATGTGATAGATGCCTTAATTGAGAAAATATTAAATATGATCAGGAAGAAATGCAGTGTAAAGTTGACATTGATTACACCGGTCTACACATTTTTGGACTCGATCTGCTTCCGAGATAAAAGTGGCTAAATCTCATTTCTATTGATAAGATTAACTGAAAATCAATTGATTTTTCATCTTCTTTACTTCTCATCTGAGCTGTGACACGCTGTGCTAGTGTGAGACTTTGCGAAATAACACCAGTCACATGACACATTAGAGAGAGAAGGGAAAATACTTACATATTGTAAAGTTGGAAGTAACAAAATCAACAGACTAAATGCATCGTAAATTACATTACTTCACAATACTGTATAATGACAACAAATCAGTAAATGTTTATTTTTTATTTATTTTTTTGGAGTAAATTCTAGCTTCTCAGGCTGATCCCTTCAGATTAAAGGAAAAGTAACGTTATTTTACAATCTGAGCCTTCTTTTGGTAATAAAACAAGTCGTTTGACTCACCCATATCACGTTCGTGTCATTTGGAGCTGTTTGAAGAAAGTTATGTTGTAGCGTATCCGTTAGCATTTGTATTCGGGGCATTACTTTGCGGACTCCAAATAACACAAACTTTAGCACTTTTCAAATCATAGAAGCCCGATGTCTTAATGTAAGATTTCGTTTGAAGCAAAAGTGGCCTGTAATCCGAGATTTATCCATAGTTTTCAGCTTTGCGTTTCATGTTTGGGTACCGGGAGCAGTCCGCGCATGCGCACTGGCATCCTCATCTACTCGAAACTATGGCTAAATCTCGGATTACAGGCCACTTTTGCTTCAAATGAAATCTTACATTAAGACATCGGGCTTCTATGATTTGAAAAGTGCTAAAGTTTGTGTTGTTTGGACACTGCAAAGTAATGCCCCGAATACAAATGCTAACGGGATCATTACTAGAACAGAACGGCTCAACATAAGTTCTGCGATACTGCTCCAATTGACAGAAAAATGCTATGGGTGAGTAAAACTACTTGTTTTATTGCCGAAAGAAGGCTCAGATTGTAAAAAAACGTTAATTTGCCTTTAAGTGTTACTTCCAGATTGTAGTTGACGACCTATAAAACCTTTTCTAAAAACACTGGTCTACAAATTTTTGGACTCGATCTGCTTCCAAGATAAAAGTGGCTAAATCTCATTTATATTGATAAGATGAACTGAAAATCAATTGATAACTGTGTAGGTTAGCTAATGTATTCAAGATATTTAATGATATTGTTTTACATCAAAATCACATCTATTTATACAATAGATTTAGGCATTTTTGCTTAAAAATAATATTTATATTTTGAAAATATTTAATTTGCACTTCTTTATCTGTCAAGAAATAAACAAGAAATATCTTAAGACATCAGGTGCACACAATTTCGAGGCATCTCTCTTATGTGAAATCAAAAAATATTTGATGTTAAAACTCTAGACATTAAAATGAATGTGTTGGAATGTGCAGACAGGCTTTCAGATAGAACTGGTTGCTTGTAGACACACTGTACCTTCTGATAATCTACCGTTTTTGCCTTATTTTGCATAAATTTCCTATTTTGACCCAATACTATATCTTGGAAACTATAGCCAATCAGCACTTCTGACTTACTTTTTCTTTATTAGTGACCTAAACCAAGAAAAATGTCACTACTTTTGTTCCAGAAGCATTTTGCTTGTAGACCAGTGTTGTTGCACACATTGTCTTTGTAATTGAGATTATGTTTACACCCTATCCTATTTTGTATGATGATCTTAATCTCCTATAAAGGCATTGTTTCCTGTTGTAATGTATTAGAAAATGTCAATGAAAGTGAATTAAGGATTTCACTGTTGTTTGGCCATGGTGAAATGTGAGAAGAAACATCATAATTTTCCACACCAATGGACCCCAGGAGGAATAGTTTTAAAGAATAATGGGGATCCAGTAAATAAATAAAATAATAAATAAACAAACACAGAAGTTTAACGTTATGAGATTTCCTACTTTCAGACATTATGTGCCAAAATCAGTAGTTCAGGCACTCTTTTATTTTGTCCAAACAAGAGAAATTAGATATAAAATGCAGGTTCCCTGGTTTAACAATACAAGAATGAAAGGGTACAATCCCACAGAAGAAATGCTTGTGTCATGATTACAGACAACAGTTGTGGGAAGTGCCACTCTTTGCTGACACAGTTTTGTATTTCTTGTCCTTCCAGCTCCTTCCTCTGGGTCAGGTAAGGTATTTTCAATTTCTTCAGGCAACTGCAGACTTGCTTTTTCAAAACCTGTGGCCAGCTTTCATCTGTCTCACACAGTACATGTTCCAAGAAAAATATTGCTCAAAATTGCAGTTCATGGAATTGTCAAATCAGTTTCAGCTTTCTTACTCATTCTGCCCTCTGCTTTCAAATGTGCAGTGATTGTGAAATATGTGTTCATTCTTCTATTCCTTCCTTTCTACATATTTTTCCAATGAATGTATTCACTGTATTCCACAATTGAATATGGGACGTCATTAGCTGCCACATACTGAGAATAAATCATTATAATATTCATCTTCTGGTAGAGCTTTTTAAAGAATATATAGGATTTAAATTGAATATTTCATAAACAACAGTCCCAGTCCCCAGATATGAATTAAGCGTGGTCAACACCCCTGTGCATATAAATCTGTGTTTGTATCCAATATGCATTTTAGGTACTGCAGGGAATGTTGTGAATGTTGTCCCATATTTAATCCAGTAAGAGCACATCTTTTAAACACCAACTTGAAACAACAAATGTATACTGGTTTTGTCATTGCGAATATATTAACATTATCATATACACTGCCTGACAAAAGTATTAGGATGATAGTCCTAGTCTAGTCCTGGTTTAGACCTGAGTTAGACCTACACTGCGATGAGTCCCCATTTTTGCAATAATATGCCTTGACACGTGATAAAATTTGCTTTAATATATCAATAAATTCATTTGTTGTCATTACCAATACGTCTTGTTATCATTATTTATGAAAGTTCAGAAATACACAATTGTCCTAATACTTTTGTCAGGCAGTGTATTAACTATTTTTAGCAGTAGAATTAATATTTCATTTGAACATGTTCACATACAGCTCTGGGAAAAAAAAAAAAAAAAGAGACCACTGCAAAATTATCAGTTTTTCTGATTTTACTGCTTATAGGTATGTGTTTGGGCAAAAGGAACATTTTTGTTTGAGTCTATAAACTACTGACAACATTTACCCCAAATACCAAAGAAAAATATTATCGTTTAGAGCATTTATTTGCAGAAAATGACAAATGGTCAAAAATACAAAAAAGATACATGTTTTCAGACCTCAAACAATGCAAAGAAACAAGATCAAATTCATTTTAAAACAACATAATACTAATATTTACACTTAAGAAGAGTTCAGAAATCAATATTTGGTGCAATAGCCCTTATTTTTAATCACAGCTTTCATGCGTCTTGGCATGCTCTCCACAAGTCTTTCACATTGTTCTTGGGTGACTTTATTCCACTCCTGGTGCAGGAACTGAAGTAGCTCAGCTTTGTGTTTGTGTTGGAATTCAACAGATGCTGGAATGGAATGGCTGTAATACATGTAGAGATGCTGATTTCAGAAAAAAATGCAGTGGTCTCTTATTTTTTTCCAGAGATGTATCTGAAGACACAAGAGACACCATGTTACCAAGAGAAAAAAAATCTCACATATACAACATTTAAAATGCCCTCCCTGTTCACTTGTACTTGGTAAATGGTGGTAAATTGTGCTTGCGATGGCTGTTCTTTAGAGTACCTGCGGAGCATCTCTCTGCCGGTGCCCGTGGTGGTGGAGGACACGAGCAGCAGCAGTGAGTACGGCTCCGTCTCCCCTGACAACGACCTCCACACCAACCCCTTCAACTTCAAACCCAGCATCAAGTGCCTGAGCGAGAAGGACGTGAAGGGGCCACGCTCCCTGTTCCTGAGGTGAGCGCAGCAGGAGAGAGGCCGTCAAGTCTGTTTTATGAGGCAGAGCAGCAACATTCATCTCATTAGAAGACGTACAGTATTCTGTGTATTATTTATTCATATGCTTCCATTGCCGTGCCCTTTAAGAAGATAAAAACCAGGACTGGACTTACTGAAATTCAATCCAACTTTATTTATAACGCATTTTAAGGACAACAATTAACCAAAGTGCTGTACATAAATTCAAGGGATCTACAGAACATTAAACCACGAGACAAGACTAGTTTTTAAAGGTCCCATGGCATGAAATATTCACTTTCTGAGGTTTTTGAACGTTAATGTGAGCTCCCCTACCCTGTTTAGGGCCTACCCCCCATGGCTAAAAGTTGTGGAATGTGTAAACTGAGCATTTGCGATCCTTTTCCGCGTTTGAAAAAAAGACAGCCTAAACGGGTGATTCTGAACAAGGGAACTTTCTGACGTCACACTCGCAGAAAGGTTTTCAGCCACCGTCTGGATGTCCACCCACCGTCTCTGGAAATCACGCCCAGAGAGTTTGGACCGCAAACTAGCTACGAAATGCGAGATGCGGTTTTTTATTTGCCTGGAAACACGTGAGAGTATTTCCAGGCTCGGATGTCCTTTATCCGAGCCTCCAAACCTCTGAAACAGCAGTAATTTAATTTTATTTTCTGTGGAAATGTGTTGTTGTTTTTTTTTTATGGAACGTGTCTCATATCTTCCTCCGCTCTTAAAACACGGAAGTGGGGCCAGCGCACCGCTAATCAAGGAAACAGTGGCGTATTTGGCCACACTCCCACCCGCTGCACTGGCCTGTCTCTGTCGTCCTCATTTGCATTCAAGCAACAATGCCCAGAATAAAGCTTTCAGAGACAGATTTATGACTGTGACTGTGTTCATGAGGCTATCTCATGCACTGAGGCTCGATTTTGGAGAAGGATTCATTTACAGTATTAGGGAACATTAAGGTGCCATATAAAAGCATCAAGAAGTACCATGTCATGGGCTCTTTAAGAGATTTAAAAAAGGAAGTGAATCCAAAAGTTCAATTACAACTAACCTCACTTCTGTTTCTGGATGGTGAGGTAAGCCTGATCTGACCTGACTGGGCGGGTCTGGTCAGTACCAGGTCAGATAGGAACTGAGGGGTCAGGCCATGGAGACGTTTTAAAAAATATTATGATATTGTACATATTAATCATCAAGCTCTAGATTTTTTAGTTTTTAGTTCACTGTTTTTCCAATCAAGTATTTTGTTTGTAATTCCTGCAGCATTCCAGTGGAGAATTTTGAGGACCACAGCGCCCCTCCCTCTCCAGATGAGAAAGATTCAGGCTTCTTCCTTCTTCGAAAGGACAGTGAGAGGAGGGCCACGCTGCACCGCATTTTAACTGAGGACCAGGATAAAGTGGTCGCCAACCTCATGGATGCTCTGGCACAGGTTAATATAGCCTAAAGAGGCACCTGGATAACAATATTATTCAATCAATTAAAAACATGTAATTGAGTTGTCTTTTGTAGGGGTCTGAACAGACGAAGCTAAAGCCACAGAACATCTCCACGCTGGTGTCCAGTCTGGCAGATTTTGTGCGGATGGCTGATAGGAAAATCATTGCCAGCACGTTGTCTCAACTTAAACTAGAACTGGACTTCGACAGCACGGCCATCAGCCAACTGCAGGTGGTGCTGTTCGGCTTCCAGGATGCGGTAAGTTTCCAGGACTGTACACGCTCTTATCCATGTAATTGTAATTAGCTTCATGTAAAATCATAAGAGCTACTGAGTACAGCACAATCCACACTTGTCTCTTATTGCTGTCTCTACCCCACAAACACAGCAAACAACACTGCATTGTACTATACACTTAACACTTAGATTGACAATAACAAGAAGTCATTTTCACCAGATACAAAAAAATTTTATTACTTTGGAATCAGATAAGCAGTTCCCAGTAATGGGATTGCTCTATGTGGTGGAAGATGACATAAGACAAGACTCAAGACCAATGAGCATTTTATGAGCTGCTCTTAAAATGCTCAGAACAAATGAAACCATGGCGCCTCCTGTTGTTCAGATATAATACAACAAAGAAACTAATGCATGTAATAATAAATCATTATCAAAAGGAAGCAGAACACAAGTAAAAGTTAAGTAGTACATGTAAAAGTAATACCTCTACAATACCTCAGTTACCCTTTATTGCTTTTTTTAGTTGACCCATCAGTGCTCATTTATTAGTTTAGGCCTAATATGTTTATATGTGTTATTATATGTGTGTGAAATGCTTACAAACAAGTATGACAAACAATCCACAAATAGTATAACATATAATAGTATAGAACCCACGGCTCCGGAGCCACTCTTTGATCCCTCTGATGCGGCTCAGTACAGCGGCCCCTCGTTTATCACGGGGGTTACGTTCTAAAAATAACCCACGATAAGCGAAATCCGCGAAGTCGTCAGCTTTCTATTTTACAATTATTCTCCATGTTTTAAGGCTGTAAACGCCTCACCACACACATTCTACACTTTTCTCAGACTGGAATTAACGCTTTCTCACATTTCTCTCTTGTTTAAACACTCAAACTTTCGTAGATTTTTCCAACAAAAAAGCACAGTATTATAGAACGAAACCAAAGTGTATTTCGTGTGCATTTCACAGTTCTTATGACCGAGCCTCTACGTCCTGGCACCGCTTCGCTGTGGCGGGTTTTGTCGGGGAGAAACTTGTAAACATACAGCACTTCAGAGTCACACTGCGATCGGAACATTTATATAAATCTGGCAAACTGAACGCATTCTGTACAGGAGACACGGAGGAGAATAACTGACGAATCGGCAAAGGTCTACAGTCCCTTAGCCAATCAGGACGCAGAACACAATGCGCGTTGATACACTATAAAAAAAATTGGAATAAAAAATCTGCGAAACAGCGAGGTCATGAAAAGATATAGAAAGGAACCACTGTATTTCATTAAAATGTATTTTATTTTAGTTAATTCAATGGCAAAAAGGCAAAAAAGCCGTTATATGCAGTGTTGTTTCATTTTAAATTTCAAAAGGGTTTTGTGGCTCCCAGTGTTTTCTTTACTGTGTGAAAGGGGTCCAGATGGCTCTTTGAGTAGTAAAGGTTGCCGACACCTGGTATAGATACTTGTTGACATGCTTTTCTAATAAGTATTCCTCTTTCCTCTTATTTCAGGTGAACAAAGTGTTGAGAAACCACAACATCAAGCCTCACTGGATGTTTGCTCTGGACAACATCATCCGTAAAGCCGTGCAGACTGCCATCACGATCCTGGTGCCAGGTAAACTGCAGGCCTGGGGCAGAGCACGATAAATACATTAGCAGCTCAATATGGCTCTGTGGAGAACAGACTGCAATGTCCTCTGGTCAGGGAAAAACAATGGAGGTGTATTATACCCATGTAAGCTTAGGGTGTGCTATTAAAGCATTTTTTAGTATTATGCTCTAAAGAATGTTTCATTTTAAAAGGGTGTCTGTTGATTCAATTATTTATTGTTTCCAGAAATGTTTATTGGCAGCACGGTAGCTGAGTGGTTAGCGCTCTTGCTTCACAGCAAGAAGGTTTCGGGTTCGATCCCCGGGTCGCCCAGGCCTTTCTGTGTGTGTTCTGTGTGGAGTTTGCATGCATGGTCTGGGTTCGATCCCCGGGTCGCCTGGGCCTTTCTGTGTGGAGTTTCTCCCCGTGTCTGGATGGGTTTTCTCCGGGCACTCCGGTTTCCCCCATCAACCCAAAACATGCACCATAGGTACCTCCAGCTTAGGTCCTGACCAAACCGAAGCAAGAAGATCATGGAGATGGTCCCCGGGCGCCCTAATGTGTGCTGCCCACTGCTCCTAATATATGTATATATATATAGGATGGGTTAAAATGCAGAGAAGAATTTCTCCAGTGTGAGATCAATAAAGTCACTTCTTCTTCTTCTTTATGGGTCAAAATAATGCTAAGTTACATCAATATAATTATTATCCTCTTAGATCCATGAACTTGATAATAGGGCTACGACTGTCCTTTAGATGTCCTTATGCAGACAGCTAATAGGGATCCTAATAAAACAATAAACAATTATATAAGGGTCATTCCAGAATTGGAGGACATTTTGGCTTTAAAATTCTTGAAAAATAAACCTTCACTTTTCTGATTTTCTGCTACATATTCATCAATAATAGGTAATAAACTATTAAATGCTTGATTAGCTCAGCTTACGGTCAATGGTAAAAAAATGTATTATATGATTTATATAGTTTATTTATTTACTCTAATCACAGTAACAGGGTTGCAGGTAACAGGGTTACAAAATCGCGCTAATGTTAGCTTTATCTCAGGAATAGAAGCTAGCTGTTTGGCTACTGTAGCTGTTATTACTAATCAAGAGGAAAAACTTATTTATGCAAATACGTAAAGGAAAAAAATAAAAAATTGTCTTATTCTGATCATTTGCATAACAGGGTTGCATGAGGTAGAGTGAGACATTCAATCAAGGCTAACGATGTTATAAAAATATGAAAAATAGAAGAGAAGATAAACCTTTGCTCTACCCATTCTTTTGGGAAACTGTTGATGTCAAGTCCAGGGGATCATGTGGTTTTGCTTTCTTCTTCTTCTACCAGACTAAAAATTGTATGGTTTTGTGCATGTTGTGGGACACATGTTCCATGAATAATAATAATTATTTGAAATATTATGTCTATTAAAACCAGGGCTCTCAAGTTTTGAGCGGGGTCGTGCGTGAGACTGCGGACCGGGGGGGGGGATTGCGTGTTGAGAGCCCTGTTTGTCTAAAGAGCAAACTTAAACTACAAAGCAACTAATGAGAGTTATATAAATGAAGTTATTACCTGATGGTTCTCAGTTTGTTTTATCATCACCGCACTTTGTCAGTGTGCGCTGAGAGGGGCGGGGAGGAGGGACCGTGGCGGGGGGGGGGGACGGGACATTTTTAACGGATTCATGTAAGAGTCTGGTTAATGCACCGGGCCCGCTTCTCACCGCGTCTCACCGCGGGCAGTTCGGCTCTGAGCCGCGCGTATTCCGCGCGTATGCCGTCGGGGAGGACACGTTACGCACACGGGGACTGGAGTCTCAGAGGAGACGTGGCACCGGGACTGAGGCTCAGGACGTGCCCGGGGGACGGCACGTCTGCTCCGGCCTCCGCTCGGACCGCACGGTCGGGAGCAGACGCGTCGTCCCCCCCTCCTCCTGCTCCCCCGGAGCAGGGGGAGGGGGGACGGGAAGGGGGGGGACGGCGCTGAAAACGCGCGGAGCCTGCATAAACTAAGCCACACAGACCGATTTTCTGGGCACAAAAAAAAAGAAATAAAAAAAAGAAATCAGCGTGAGAAATGCCATCTGTGGCGTGTGTGCGTGTGAACACGTCGAATTGCGTGTGTCACACTCTCAATGTGTGATACTTGAGAGCCCTGATTAAAACAAATGTTCCCACAGTTACAAGAGATGGCAATGAAACAAATTATAGAAAAAACAAGAAATTTCAATTCAATTTTAATAGTTTTATTTGAGATTCAATTTGGCCATTAGAGGGGTGGGACAAGAGGAAAATGGCATTTTGGGGGGTACCCCAGACTTATTTGGTATTTTAAAAACTATTTTCAAGCATTCTTTTCTCTTAGTTTTTTTAGATTTGGTCTCAGGACAAGTAAATTCACTCAGAAACTGTATGTTTTAGTATTTTGTATGTGGATTATTTAATATTTGATGGGTGGGACGTAAAATGTCCTCCAATTCTGGAATGACCCATAAAACATTGTTCATTTAGATTAAATGTAGGTAATTTTAGTAGAAGGATTCTTTGACAGATGTGATTGATCTAGAAGGAAAATTACTGCTAAGTTGCTCAAAAACATTCTTAACAAGTAGAATTGTAAACATTAAAACATAATTAGTAGTAGTAGTTAGTAGCAAAAAGTGAAAAAAAAAACAAGAACAAGATATAGATTAGTATATGTGCAAGTAAAATAATATACTATTTAAACAAAATTTGAGGTAATGGAGTGGGGTAGTTACAGTGCTAGGATGAACACACATTGTTGGAATACGCTTGAATGAATGAATGAAAAGGATAAATAAAAAGCAGGACAGTCAGATACATGAGCTACACAATACAATCTTGGTTAATAGGTACATGTTAGTAAATGTGTACTTTGTCTGTACCATTAGAGCTGAGACCCCACTTCAGCCTGGCCTCAGAGAGTGACCACGCGGACCAGGACGATGTGGACGATGACCCTGAACCGAGCCGCTCCCAGCCGCACCAGACCCGAACCGGTCCTGTTGCCCCTACCGACGACACCATCGCCCCTAACGACGATACCGTGGTCACTTCCGGGGTCAGCACCCTCAGCTCCACGGTGTCACACGAGTCCCATGCCGCCCAGCGCTCTGTTAGTATGGAGCTGGGGAGAATGAAGCTCGAGACCAACCGGTAAACAAAATCTCTCTCATATATTGATAACATGCCTTTTGATTAGCAGTTTTATTTCCAGGGTAGCTATGATTGGTAATTTACAACATAGTGTACATAATTAATCACTTTTTTGATAGCTAAAGGTATATTGCGTGACTTTTCTGGTGTAGGATGCATCACCTGCTTGTTTCTGTGGATTGCTCTGCTTTGAATGTTTAACAGTATTATATTAAACAGCTGTACCTTACATTTATTAAATTACAGATGGTTTTATAGCTCAAAGATACCTAGAAAAACAGGCAGTCTTTGAACGGGGCCGCCTCTCCACAGGTCTGATCTGTAACTTGGTATAGCACAGTGCTTCTCAATTATTTTCTGTGACGCTCCCCCTAGGAAGGAGAAAAAATTTCATGCCCTGCGCGCGACTATAAATAGTATTATTTGTCTATAAAATTGTTATTAGTACACCTCTGTATAACATTATATGACGGTAACAGTGCTCGCTGGTTTACTAAAGTGGCTTTCACAAAGCGGGATGACTGTTGGCAATATTTGGCACGTTTACACTGAAAAAACTCCAGCGGCTTATCAGCGTGACTGGGGTGTAATGTCTTTAAGTGACGCCTTAATTTATTTGGCTTCATGCTGCCCGCTGCTAACATTTTTAGACACAGTAATCACGCTGGTCTTTCCTCATCTCCCACCGTAGTCACAGTGAAGCCGAGTGCTAAATAGACTTCGTCATATTTCCTCATCTTAGCTTTCGGATGACTTTCTTTTGCCTCACTATCTAAGATAAGTTAAGATAAAACTTTATTGATCTCACACAGGAGAAATTTACTTGTCACAGTAGCTCCAGGTAGGGACAGTTTGAATAAGAAAGAAAAGTGCATGCAGGCAAGAACGTCTCTTTCTGCCTTTCTCTTCATCCCTGTTAGAAATTTTTCCATATTTCTTGAGGGGTTGTTTACTGCAATTCATATCATTTGCTTGATGCAAAAGACCCGTACACCCCAGAGCGGCAATGAGAACGCCACTGCCAACTGTTGTTGATGTGCAATTACACTTAGTTATTTGAGAAGCACTGTTATAGCACCTTGAACAAAATAATAGATGTAAATGGTTGTTACTTTTTGACATGAAATGCAGTCAACATCTGAAAATTCCCCGGGCGCAGTAATGTGCTGCCCACTGCTCCTAATAACAGGATGGGTTAAATGCAGAACTGGAATTTCCCCACTGTGGGACTAATAAAGGCATAGCTAGCTTTGAAAAGTGATCTCCATTTGCAAATTCATGGCCAGGTTTCGTCCACAGTTTATTTCATCCAGTTTACAAATGTAGGATCTCTAGACACAGTTTGGTCAAAGTCGATAGCTTAACATTTTTTGCCCAGGTTGTTGGAGCAGTTATTGGAGAAGGAGCGAGAGTACCAGGCCATTCTTCAACAAGTGCTGGAGGAGAGGGAGCAGGAGATACGTCTGCTGAGGCTGAGATCTGAGGACACAGGTGAACACCTTCAACACAACAAAGCACTACTACATGGATATTGTATCTCAAAGGTCCACCTACCCTTGACCTTAATTCAGTAGAAATTGTCAATTCCAGAGCTGAAATTATCCAAATGATTCTAGTGAAGATGTATGGTGTTTAAAAGTGCAGTGGAGCACTTCTTGTATTACAAGGTGGAACAGAGTGTTTTCTGTTTGAGAGAAACACTCAGCCTAAATATGCAGGGTTTGTGTGTTAAACATGTGTGAATAAAACAAAACACAACTCCAGGGATGTTTCTGATGAGGAAGCAACATTATAACATAGATCAGAAAATAACGTAATATTTAGCTGGGTTAAAGGGATATGCCACCCCCAGGTCAAATTTGGGCATCTCCCCACAGTCCAGAGACTAAAATAAGTGGTGGAAAGCGTTTTCCTGCTCACCCAGCCATTGTCCGAGTCTGTCGCCACTGACCGCCGCGGTATCTGCAGCTCCTCCGCCTTAGACTGGAGTCTAACGTCGCCAGAGAAAGCACGCACCACGTTGTGCAACAGGGGAACTCCCTTCCCGGTGCGTAACTGGGATTCCCCTGCGTGATACGGCTGTATTCTTCCGCACTGGAAAATAGTTCCCACCCAAAATGACCAAGTCAAGCTCTCCGTGTTGATTTGCACATTTATTTGCACTCGATATGAATGCGCACTACACATAAAGTAATTGGGAAACGCATCGAGCAAATTAATTCCTTTTGGCCGAAATCTTTCTCTGGCGACGTTAGACTCCAGTCTAATGCGGAGTAGCTGCAGATACCGCGGCGGTCAGTGGCGACAGACTCGGACAATGGCTGGGTGAGCAGGAAAACGCTTTCCACCACTTATTTTAGTTTCTGGACTGTGGGGAGATGCCCAAATTTGCCCTGGGGGTGGCATATCCCTTTAAATGTGTATACAGAACCAATTGAGTTGCATATGGGGTTTGTGGTTTTGCTTGTACAGCAGGATGTGGTTTAGAAAATAAAAATTATTTTTCTATTTCAGAAGTGCCCACATCCTCCTCAGGTCAGGGGGGACCAAAGAGCCACACCACAGAGCCACAGGAAGACACAGAGCTGACCAAATGGCTGCGGCTCTCCGGAGCTGATCAGGACTCCATAGACAAAGTCTGACATGCTTCTATTTTGAAGTTTGATAGTACACACTGGAAATGTTTAACTACAGCTGGTTTTGTGCTGTTTCGGTTGTAGATTGTGAATGAGCAGTACACACTGAATGACATCCTCTATGATGTGACGAGAGAGGATCTGAAGAGTTTAAGCCTGAGGTAAATAAGTGGATACATTGGTGTGGGGCAATAGTTTCACTTCAACATTTGACTGACATAAAATCTGACTTTTCTGATGTGCATGGCTCTATCTACCAGCTATAAAAGCTGACTCGTCTATCACTGCCACACAGGCTCAAATGCAGAAGTCAATTTTATGTATCTGTTTCTTAAAGCAGAACAGTTTGAGGTGATTGACTGTATTCTTTATTATTTAACTATTTTTATTATTCACTAGTTTTTAAACTAATTACTTACTGTTCATAAACTGTTGAGCAGTTATAGAAAAACATATATTTTAAATAACAACAACATGAACAGTTATGCAATTTGAGATTGAAAAAGAAAAGAAAAAATATTAAAGAAATTAAAGAAAAATTATGTTAAATACTTAAAATGTATTATTTTCAGGGCAAGCAATGCTTGCAAAGTTAGGATATTTTCTCAGAATCAGAAAGATTTTTATTGCCATTGTCAAGTGAACAGAGTTCACAAAACTAGGAACTTGTCTCGGTGATAAGGTGCAAACATAAAACACAAAATAATAAGAGTAATAACTAGAGTATAGGCACTAAATAATAGTAATAACTAAAATATTGCTATAATATAGTAAAAAACAATAAGCAATCCAAATAACAAAAAGGTCCAGATGAGCAGCATCAGAACAGTAGTGCAAACATGACGTAATTAAAGTGACTGGTGATATAAAGTGTCCAGCTTTGTGCAGATGTTATGGATTGTTCATGAGTCCAACAGCAGAGGGAAAGAAACTGTTCTTGTGACGGGAGGTTCTGGTCCCGATGGACCATCGCCTCCTACCAGAGGGAAGTGGCTCAAATAGTCCATGTCCAGGGTGAGAAGTGTCAGCTGCTATCCGGCCTGCTCGCCCCCGAGTCCTGGAGACGTACAGGTCCTGGATAGATGGAAGGCTGCAGCCAATCACCTTCTCAGCAGAGCGCACAATGCACTGCAGTCTCTGTTTGTCCCTGACAGTGGCTCCAGCATACCACACAGTGATGGAAGAGGTGAGGATGGACTCAATGATGGCCGTGTAGAACTGCACCATCATCTGTACTGGCAGCTTGGCTTTTCTTAGCTGCCGCAGGAAGTACAACCTCTGCTGGGCCTTCTTGATGAGGGAGTTTATGGTTGGCTCCCACCTGAGGTCCTGTGTGATGCAGGTGCCCAGGAACCGGAAGGAGTCCACTGTGGTGATGGGGGAGTCTGTCAGGGAGACAGGAGGCAGGGGCGCTGTGACTTTCCTAAAGTCCATGATCATCTCCACTGTCTTCTGGTGGTTGAGATCCAGGTTGTTGCTGCTGCACCAGGACACCAGCCGGTCCACCTCCCTCCTGTAGGCAGACTCATCGCCGTCAGAGATGAGTCCGATGAGGGTGGATTGTCATCCGCAAACTTAACCAGTTTGACGGAGTCGTGGCCGGAGGTGGAGCAGTTTGTGTACAGGGAGAAGAGCAGAGGAGAAAGTACACAGCCCTGTGGAGATCCTGTGCTGATGGTCCGGGAGTCTGAGACATTCTTGCCCAGCCGCACGCACTGCCTCCGATCCGTCAGGAAGTCAGTAATCCACCTGCAGGTGAAGTCAGGCACGTTTAGCTGAGCAAGCTTGTCCTGGAGCAGAGCAGGGAGGATGGTGTTGAAAGCAGAGCTGAAGTCCACAAACAGGATCCTGGCGTAGGTTCCTGGGTAGTCCAGATGCTGGAGGATGAAGTGGAGGGCCAGGTTAATGGCATCGTCCACAGACCGGTTAGATCTGTAGGCGAACTGCAGGGGGTCCAGGAGGGGGGAGGTGAAGGACTTGAGGTGGGTCAATACCAGGCACTCAAATGACTTCATGACTACAGACGTCAGCGCCACAGGTCTGTAGTCATTAAGTCCAGTGATCCTTGTCTTCTTGGGGACGGGGACGATGGTGGACTGCTTGAAGCAGGCAGGGACATGGCATGACTCCAGGGAGGTGTTAAAGATGTCCGTGAACACAGGAGCCAGTTCTTTAGCGCAGTGTCTCAGGGTGGAGGGAGAGACACCGTCCAGGCCTGGGGTCTTGCGGAGGTTCTGCTTACTAAAGAGTTTAGCCACGTCCTGCTCCAAGACAGTGAGAGCAGTGGGGGAGGAGGAAAAGGGGTCCGGGTTGGGCATGACTGGAATGTCTATGGTGGTGCGGGAGGTGGGGGATGGGGGTGTGTCAAACCTGGCATAAAAGTCGTTCAGCTCTTCTGCCAGACGTTTGTTGTCCACAGCGGGAGGGGCTCTGGGCTTGTAGTTGGTAATTTGCCTAAGCCCTTTCCAGACAGAACTAGAGTCATTTGACGAGAAATGGTGCTTCAGACGTGTATTGTACTTCGACTTAGCTTTCTCCACCTCTCTGCTAAATGAGTACCTGCTGCGTCTGAAGCTTTCTCGTTCTCCGGATCTGTATGCTGTTTCAACTTCCCTCCTAAGCTGCCTCAGTCGCTGACGAAACCTCTCGGATGAGCGGCGAAACGTTTTCGACCAAACTTTGTCCAGTTGACAAATTGAATTTCTCCTTTTATCATTCCTTAAGTTAGTACATTGCACCCTCTAGTGCTTGGAAACCAGATGAGCCGTCACAATGTTTTTCAGATTTTACAATAATCTCTATGGTACTATATAACTATATTTATAAAGATACTGTATGTCTTGAACTCAATGAAAATGAATCATTTTTTAAAAAGTATTTGTAAAAGGACCCCAGAAAAATGAGTAGGCTCTTGGGTACAGGTAATGGGAATCCTAATAAATAAACAAATAAACAATTCATGAATCTCTTCATTCTCAGAGGTGGGATCCTGTGCCGACTGTGGAAGGCCATCATGGAGCACAGACAGAAGACCATCTGAAGCCTTACAGTGCGAGGACACTCGGGGCAGCTCACTCTCTCCTTTACCTCAATATTTATGTGAGACAACCACACAAAAAAAAGACATTCAAACGACTGCCTTGACTGTGTGACCTCCCAACTCAGAACCAAGGTTTTTGGAGAATTTTAATGTTTAAAAAAGGTCATTTTAAGAAGTGCCAATGTATTTTTGTTATGGCAGATTCTTGTTACAGAAATATATTTAGTGAGAGCACAAACTCCTATCTTTACAAAATGTTTACAAAAATTATGGGACTGACGGAATTTGACAAGCCTGAGATTATATACATTCAAAATATATACTGATCATGCATAACATTATGACTGTAATATACCTTCAATCAAGTTCTAACCCAAGCAATCTAACCCACCATGTGCATCAGTTGCATCAGAATGACTACTGTCCTTTTCTATAGATAATGACCGCTGGAAACTAGGGACACCCTTGGGAAACTGACTTTTTTCTGCTAAAGGATAAAATGATCACTTGCAGCCTTATATATTCTACTCAACCTATCTAACAAGTGTCATATTGAAGTGATAATTGGTCAGTTATAAAGTTATGGCTGATCGGTGTATATGAAAATGTCATTGCATTGTATCATGTTTAATTTCCTTATCACTACATTATTTAATTTTATTTAATCGAAAGGATCTTGACACATGGTCTTTTTTTGCAAATTATTTAATTTCTTCACACATGCACACAGCAAATTAAACATTTGCATTATTGTGTAAATATTTTGTGTTATGTATAATATGTGAACAACATTTCTCTTTATTGATAATGTGTTGATTATATGGTCTCTTAAAACATGTGAACATCCATTTGTATGGAATGGATATTTGTAAGTGTCTAAGTCATGTCAAGTAATTGGGGTGATTATTGTTAAGCCATTTTACTATTGCATCCAGACATACTGTGTATTTTGTTGTATCTTGCTCATGCAGTCATTTGAACATTTTAACATCACAGCATGTAATGCAAAAAATAATTATGGAATAGCCTTTACATTTTTACCACTTTATGTTGTTTGGAGAAGAAGCATTTGTGCATTTGTTTTGTATCTAACTGGGGTCAAGACTTTTGTGTCAGTGTCAAATTAAAATGCCCATCACAGAAAAGAGGTGTTCCATTCTTTCTTTCGGATGAGAATCTAGTCTACAGAAGCTAGGTCAAATAAATGAGCCAAAGAAGACAATGTAAAATATTCATATCTTTAGCTTTAATATTCCTCCAGACACACAAAATGTGTAGGTGTAATCTACACCAAAGAGTGGAGGGTCCTCCACTGTGACGTCAGCAGCCCGTCTCGAGACTGTCCGCCCCTCCTCGTGACATCCTCAGATTTTCAGCATCGTCAGCGGACGAGGAGTCACACCTCTGCTCTGATTCAACAAAGCCGGTCTATTCTGTAAAAGTACTGTCCATTTCCTTTTACGTGTTTACCTTTGGACTAGGAAGTGTGCACCTGCGGAGCTGATGTGTTGGGCCCGCGCTGGAGGCGGAAGGAGACGCTGTTTCACTGCGTAAACAAAATGGCCAGGCTGTTTGAGCATCACCGGCTGCTGCCGCTGGCCTGCGCTCTCCTGTGCGCCGGAATTAACCACGTCAACGCGCGCTCTTCGCAAATCTCGGATTTAAAGTCTAGAATCACTGGCGCAGACCTGCTTTTGGATGAATTCCGTAAACAGATACAACAGGAGCAGGCGTATAACCGAGCCAGTGACGTGACTGACTCCTGCGTGGGGGACTACGACACCGCGGAGGCGCGCATCATCCGGACCAGGCTCTCCATCGAGCAGGGCGCCACCTTCCTGCTCGCCCCGGACACCGTGTACACCTGGAGGGACTGTCTGCACGCCTGCTGCTCCCTGCCGCACTGCACCGTGGCCGTGGTGCAGGAGGACCCGAGGCAGGCCGGGGAGAGCCTGGGCTGTTTTCTGTTCAACTGCACGTACAGGGGTAGAAACGTGTGCTCCTTTGCTCAGAAGGAGGGCTTTTCCTCATTTACCCGGGCTAACACCAACGCCACTCGGAGACAGCTGTCAGCTCTGACCGGGGCCACATCCAGGAGGCCCGGGGAGGATGAGGAGGACGCACAAGGCAAGTGGGCCTTTTAGATCCTTAAGATCTTAAAATAAATAGGCAAAATGCACCTTCAAATTAACATTGGGCCTATTTGACATCTTAGCCTTTTTAATATAATTAACCATAAGATGGTCTATTTAAAGTATATGAGGAAATACTTTAAATAGACCATCTTATGGTTGATTATTCAGTCTCAAACTGTACCCTTCCACAATGTGTTTCTGTCGCTTGTTTTATCAAGAGGGAGCAGCTTAATCTTGTGCCTTTTGGCAAACATTTAAAGTCAACACACAAAAGCAGCTTTTATTTTCTCAGGGCAGGACAAGAGGGTGCCTAATTCATTGACTGAGTCAAAGTGTTAGGAGTGTAAATACAGAGCATTGGTTACATTTACAATACTTTTAGGAATATAGCAATTGAGACTCCCTTACATCTCTTGTGCTTGTAGGCAACCCGCTTGTTAATCATTACCTCTTAATGTACTTCTACTGATTTAACTGCTCTAGAATAATATTGGATTTTGCTGCTAAATTTCACACTAAAAGTACTTTCACGATAATAATGTAGACTATACAGAACCAATAATCCCACACCATCCATTTGATCCATTCAGTTAATAGCCTTGTTTTTGCCTGCAGAAGACGAGCCCCCGCGCAGTGATGCTGGGCAGGACGTGGTCATCCAGTTACCCACAGACTGGGCTGTCCTGGACGGAAGGGACAGTGTGGATGACCATGGGATCACCCGCTATGAGTGGACACTGGTCAGAGGAGATACGGCTATCGACATGAAGGTCAGCAGTGTGCTCACTGACAGATTGGAACAAAATAGGAATAAAATGATTACTGGCTGAATTTATTTATGTTAAATCTTAATGACAAAGAAAATTATGTAAAACATCTTGTGATGTTCAATGAGATAAGGCTAATTTCATGTGCACCTGCCTCTGCCCCTTCACTTTATCTAATCTACATGAGTTACTTTGCAGAATATTATTACTTGGTCTTTAAAAATCAAACTGGCAAAGAAAGAAAAGGTTTTCACTTTTGTCTGGAAAGATGAGATAAGAATGGATTTACTGGTCTCACAACACACGTGGAGAAATATACCGATGAAGTCAGCTTGCATTACAACATTATTTATTAACAACATTATTGCATTACAAACACAGCCTAGAACAAATAATAGAAACATTGGGTTAAAAAACCTATATACTCATTCAAGTGCAATGAAAAAGCAATGGCATTTGTTGTTCTTAGGTGACTCACCCAGGTCTGCTGAAAGTCAGTGGTCTCCGGGAGGGTATATACACGTTTCAGATAACAGTGACTGACACATCGGGACAAAAAAGCTCTGATAATGTCTCCGTGTCTGTGCTGGCTCCCAAACATCAGGCTGAAGGTGCGATTTAAAATATTCAATAATCTTCCATAAAATCATGGGCCTAACTGACTTTTTTTGTATGTCAATAGTGTGTACGGGCCACTGCTCAAACTACCAGTTCAAATGTGACGATGGCTGCTGTATTGACATCACTTACGCCTGTGATGGGAAACAGCACTGCCCTGACCGATCTGACGAAGACTTCTGCCCCAACTGTAAGAAAGATATAAATCATTTCTAATAATAGCACTGGTCTATAAGCAAAATGCTTCCGGAACAAAAGTAGTGACATTTTTCTTGGTTTAAGTCACTAATAAAGAAAAAGTAAGTCAGAAGTGCTGATTGGCTATAGTTTCCAAGATAAAGTATTGGGTCAAAATAGGAAATTTATGCAAAATAAGACAAAAACTGTAGTTTATCAGAAGGTACAGTGTGTCTACAAGCAACCAGTTCTATCTGAAAGCCTGTCTGCACATTCCAATACATTCATTTTAATATGTCTACAGTTTTACATCAAATATTTTTTGATTTCACATAAGAGAGATGCCTTGAAATTGTGTGCACCTGATGTCTTAAGATATTTCTTGTTTATTTCTTGACGAATAAAGAAGTGCAAGTTAAATATTTTCAAAATATAAATATTAATTTTAAGCAAAATGCCTAAATCTATTGTATAAACAGATGTGATTCTGAAGTAAAACAATATCATTAAATATCTTGAATACATTAGCTAACCAGCACAGTTATCAATTGATTTTCAGTTCATCTTATCAATATAAATGAGATTTAGCCACTTTTATCTCAGAAGCAGATTGAGTCCAAAAATTTGTAGACCAGTGTAGTAGAGGTTGACTCTTTCATAATTTATGCCATTTCACCAGCTTTTTGTCGTATAATATATTAGGACAATTATTACTATTTTATTTTATTAATAAAATATTATTAAAAAAATGAACATTTTCAAACAAAACCAACCAGATTAATATGTCAATCCTGACAAATAATGAAAATGCCCAACATACATTTTGTGTATTTTCCATTTGCTTTCAAATTCACTGCACCTATCCACAGATTTCAGAGCGATGAAAAACTGGGACTGTTATCATAACAAATAACAGTTCAAACCCAAATTTTATATATTTTTGAATGAGCTAAAGTCCTCAAAATGGCACCTATAACCAGTGTTGGGCACGTTACTTTGAAAAAGTAATTAGTTACAGTTACTAGTTACTAACCCAAAAAAGTTACTGAGTAACTGAGTAACTACACTATAAAAGTAACTAGTTACCTAGGAAAGTAACTAATGCGTTACTTCTTTTTTTTTGTTAAAAAATGTCAAATAATTTTGATTTTTTTTTTGACAGTGCATTATACAGCTTTTGCTGCTTGGCTGGCGTGGCTCCGTCACCATGGCCTTCATTGTTAACGGCACCTAGCATGCGATTATCATCATGGGGCCTGCTGGTGGCCACTAGTTTAACAGAAGCGTGCGCCGTCGAGAGATGCTTCATTAAATTCGAGTTGCTTACATTGGACGTGGACAAAGTCTTTGGTCTTTGACACAATGTGCACGTAACATGTACGTTTTTACCTTTTACCTGGACGAGGTTAAAATACTGCCTATACTTCTGTCTTCGACTCGGGACTCGCCATCTGACATGGGGTGTGTATTGTGTGTGCGCGCTACGACTGTGTGCTGGGATTGTGTGTAGATACCCGCCCACTGAGTGTCTCTGGTTGGCTCAACATGAAATCATACTCTGCTTTAGCCAATCATCATTACTTATCCCGCCCTTACCAAAGGGAGAGAAAAATTCCCCTGTGCCTATGCGAGTCGCGCACATGATGCCAGTTTCAAAATGAGTAGGTTCAGTAACGCGCGGTAACGGCGTGTTGGTGCCGGTAACGGCGTTATAACGATAGATAAAGTAACTCGTTAGATTACCCGTTACTGAAAAAGTAACGCCGTTAGTAACGGCGTTTATTTTAACGCCGTTATTCCCATCACTGCCTATAACACCCATAACGGGAAACCGAAACCTCCATCTGTAATAATGACATCAAATTCTAGATATGAGTCCATTACGTCTTGTGAATTGAAGTTAATGTTACAGACTTATTGTATATTGGTGGAAACAAATCTAACACTAAATGAGTTAATATGTAAGGACTAATAATATTTTGATATCATCAGTTGAAGGCAGCAGAAAGTCAGTGACCCACTCAATGGACATGCCCAGCCCTCGTCGGTTAGTGACCCACACAGACACAGAGGAGCAGGCAGGACTCAGGAAAACCATGGAGAGCATCGCCCCACCACAGGGGAACAGTCAAAAGGATGCAGCTTCCAATCAAGGTAAAGGCTAAGTGCTGAGGTTTAAGTTAATTTTTTTTTTATTATTTTTATATATGTAGACCTTTGTTGCTTGATGAAAATGTGTTTGTCTATATGGTAGGGTTATCAAAAGTATGAATACTAAAACTATTATCAAAACTTATTTGAGCGAGTATCAATACTAAAAAGTCACATTCACAGGAGAGAAATTAACCTTCCGTGAATAGCTTTAGAATGATCTTGAGCTGTGTCAGAACAAGTATAAGAGCACATAGACTAGTACTGTATATTCCCATGGCCCACTGTGGTACTTACCTTTATGACCGCGGGATTACACAGATATAAGTTCATATGGGAACGTTGGTAATGTAAAAATACTATGCTATAATGATGAAAATCATATTCTTTTTAAATTTATCATCATTGTATCGGAATCAGTATTGAGTATCGAGTCCATTCCTTGATATCGAGTTTGAAATTTGAATATCAATAGGCTGAATTTCAAATGGACTTTACTCCTATAAATATATCAAGCGAGGGTCTGGCTGGAGTACTAGATTTGATCTACCCTGCTTCAGAATATTTCCTGGAGTTGTAGTATTGTTATTAGTGCTTTCATTTTACATCACTACTACTATGTTTTATTCACAATTTAGTTCCTGTTCATTTTCAATCCAGTGATTAAAGAGTAAAAATAAATAAATACATTAAAAATACTTCTACTTCAGTACAAATTATAACTTATTATTCAATGATGAACAGCAAAACATGAAATTGACTTCAAGTAGTGTTGGTCCTGTGTGTCTGGTCTTTTGTGTCTTTTGTGTGTCTGGTCCTGGGTAAGGGAGGACCCTTACACAGTGCAATACTTGCTCATACACAACAGTCCCTATGCTTGGTTTTTCCCCTAGGGACCACATACCATAGGCCAGAGCAATAGAGTTGGACCTCCCCATGCAATAGGTGTGTCCAGTCCAGAATAGAGCCATACTATACCAATCCACAATAGAAAATGGAAACACAGGTTCAATAAAAGTGTAGTAAAAGAGCCTTACTGTTGACTTTTATTGAAAACAGATGGGGCCCTGTAGGTGAGCTCAAAGCTGGACTCAAACTCCGACCTCACTGCAGTATCCTCTTAGAGTTTCATGGGAAAGTAAAGTGCTTGGGACAAAAGGCTTCTGTAGTCGCTGCCATCTGATCCTGAATCTGAACAGAGAAAAAATGTCCTTTACGAGTGTCAAGTCAACGCATCAACAGATATCAACTGCAGTGCGTTCTCAGGAGGCTTTCTTTCAGTAAAAAAGGCTTTTAAATTGTTTTTCAGTTAAAAGTGACAAAGTTAGTAGTTAAAGGAGGAGGGCTTGTAGTAGTGACATTAGGTTTAGTTAGCTTAATTTGTAGGTTCTCTCATCTCATAGTATTTAACAGAAACCTTGGCAGCTGCATAAAAATTTGCTGAATATTTCTTAGAATTACTCTTATTGAAGTACCAATTTTGAGCACTTGTATCTGTTTAGAATACACACAAACTAAATTACTATAGTTCTCATATGTGAACAGTAAACTGGCAACAAAGATGTACAGTAAACATTATGAATATGTGTTTGTATATTGACAAATAGGAGGATAAACTAGCTTTTTATTTATTTTCATTTTTCAGACCCGTGCTCCTCAGCTCCAGTGGTGGGACCATGCAAAGGCACGTTCCCGCGCTGGTACTACGATCAGGAGGCTGGCCAGTGTAAGCACTTCCTGTACGGAGGTTGTCAGGGCAACCACAACAACTTCCTGCAGGAGTCTGACTGTGTCACCGAGTGCATCCAGAAATGTAAGACTGTGATAAGACTGAAGATGCATGTACTGAGCATTATCATCAGTGTATTACAATATATATGATATTGTTTCAGCTCCATCATTTAAACCAGCAACTGTGACCCCACCAGTGACTAAACAGACAGAAAGAGGTAAATGTCCAAATAATTAACTACAACCACTGCCATAATAGGTGATGGCAAGCTACTGTATGTGTGTAGCCATTAATACCATGTTGTAGACATGACTTCTGGACCTTTAAAGGTTCCATGGCATGAAATTTTCACTTTCTGAGGTTTTTGAACGTTAATGTGAGCTCCCCTACCCTGTTTAGCCCCCCCCCCTTCCATGGCTAAAAGTTGCGAAATGTGTAAACTGAGCATTTGCGATCCTTTTCTGCGTTTGGGAAAAAAGACAGCCCAAACGGGCGATTCTGAACAAGGGAACTTTCTGATGTCACACTTGCGGAAAGGTTTCCACCCACCGTCTGGATGTCTACCCACCGTCTCTGGAAATCACGCCAAGAGAGTTTGGACCGCAAACGAGCTACGAAATGCGAGATGCGTTTTTTTATTTGCCTGGAGACACATGAGAGTGTTTCCAGGCTCGGATGTCCTTTATCCGAGCCTCCGAACCTCTGAAACAGCAGTGGTTTAATTTTATGTTCTATTTGGTTTAATTTTTATTTCTGTGTTTTTTTTAATGGAAAGCATCTCATATCTTCTTCTGCAAACACAGAAGTGGGTGACAGCACACATCGCACCGCTAATCCAGGAAACAGCGGCGTATTTGGCTACACCCCCACCCGCTGCACTGGCCTGTCTCTGTCCTCCTCATTTGCATTCAAGCAACAACGCCTAGAATAAAGCGTTTCAGAGACATATTTAGCCTCATGAAGACTGTCAGAGTCATATCTCATGCAGTGAGTGTTGATTTTGAAGAAGGATTCATTTACAGTATTAGGGAACCATTAAAGGCGCCATATAAAAGCATCAAGAAGTACCATGTCATGGGATCTTTAACATTGTTTAAATTGCACATAAAACAGAAAATCTGGTGTGAGGGTCCATGATCAGAAAGAAATCTGATGACTTTGCTGTTTACATGTCATTTGAATAGTTTTATAACTCGAACTTTTTTCTTTCTTTTTTTTTTTTTGTGAAAGCTGCTCCCAAAGTGTCCCAGAGTCAAACAGAAACTGAGAAGGCCATTTCTAAACCAACTTTCATTAAAGAAGGTCACCCTGCTCCTGAATCAGGCATGTAGTACTTTTTCCTCACAAAGCGGTATTAGAAATGTTATTGTGTATATATATTCACTTACACACCTGTATATCTTCTGGCATGTAGGCGCTATCCTCCCTCTGGTCCTTGGTATCCTAATCACTGCTCTGCTCCTGCTCATGATCAGCTGCCGTCTCAAACTCGTCCGACACAAAATGAAAAAGGCACGGCCCCTGACCACCGAGGAGTCCGATTACCTCATCAACGGCATGTACCTGTAGCTCTCTAATACTACTACTTCAAATACTGATTGTCACAGGCTGGTTCTTCAAATTGTGCACTCTTTCTTTTGGCACCCCTGGACTTTGATTCATATTTTTAGCTATTTTTATGAACAATTCCTCATTACGCTGGTGTGAATGCTGCCGAAATGCTGCCTTTGAATATAATGATATACAGTATTTATGTCAATGTGTGTTTGAGCTGTTGATATTTTTTCTATAAGAGACTCATTAAATTACAAAAGATAAATCTATCTGGCTAAATGTTGTGGGAATTTGATACACCAATCAGGCATAACATTGCATGCTTAATTTGGGGGTGTTACTTGCAGAGTTACTGTGGGGTTGTTAAAAGTATCGAAAATCAGGTACTAAGATCGAAACTATACACTCATTTGAGCAGGTATTGATAACAGAAACAATAACAACAAAATTTTAGCTTTCCTCGACAGTTTTAATATGATTTTGTCCTTCATTAGAATGAATGCAAGACCTCATGGTAACATAAAAAGTACTATAATTTTGTTTTGGAAATGACATCCTACTACTACAAAAGAAGGTTTCTTTTCTTCATTGTGGTATCGTAATATCGAGTATTGAGTTAATACCTCAGTATCGAAATCAAGTTTTGAAATTTTAGGATTGTGACGACACTACTTCACAATGCCAGAACCTCATTCAAATCTATGGACCTGCTGCATTTTCTCCAATTTCTAAAATTTGAAGTTAGTCATGAAGTTATGCCTAATTGATGTATATTCGAATTGATATGAAATTCAGAAATGTCCTTGAAAATGTCCTTGTCCACTGTGCTACCTACCTCTACCTTTTGTCTCAAGATATTTATTCAAATTTAAGATTTCTTGTGTCTCTTGCTGGTGAATATTTTTTTTAAATTTTTTCCTGATGAGTGTATTTCTACCAGTAGGGGACACTAACCCACTAACACAATGTTGCTCCTCGCCTCTCAAACAATATTCAACTATGACTGTATGTTGACTGTAAAGTGAAGTGCCTGCTCTGGTGCACTTTACATCAATCTTTATTTTTAAAGGAGATCCTATGGTCATGTTGTTTTAATGACTCCTGGTGTAAATGTGTATGTGTTTTGTCAGATAATAAAAAGTATATTATAAATAGTTTTGCCCCTGAAGAAAATTCACTCAGCTACAGCACTTAGTTCGTATTCTCCTGGTCAAATATTACTCCAGTACAAGTAAAAGTGACTCAGTGAAAATAGCACTTAAAGGTCCTCTGTATAATCTGACCATGAGCTTTTAGTCATGTTAGAATGTTAGTTGTGTTTTGTTTCATTCACACGTTAAAGTAATCCTGCATTATTGGGCTGTCGACATTTCCAAAGCTCAAAATGCTCTGTTCCACTTTGTGATGTCATGAAGCAGTAGTTTTTGAGTTAGCATCTACCGTTTTTCTTTTGTTTAGTAGAAATAGGCAGTTCTGGGGCTGAAAATATCAAAATTATTCTAGTGAAGGTGTATGCAGTTTAAAAGCATAGTGGAGCACTTCCTGTGTTAAGTGTTTTGTGTTTGAGAGAACTCAGCCTAAATAAGAAGGGTTTGTATGTTAAATGTGTGAATGAAACAAACCACAAACCTGGGTATGTTTCTGAAGAAGAAAGAAGAAGAAGAAGAAGATTATAACAGATCAGAAATAGCGTAATATAGGCTCTTTAAAGGTGCATTATGTGAGGAAAACATTAACAATTCTAAATGTATTCCACTTTTGAACATCAGAAGACATGTTTACACTTTTCACTAGAGGCCACTGTTTCCTTTGAAACTCTAAATGTATTTGGAACGATAATTCTCTTTTCCAATTTTAGTTGGGTGTGGCAGAATTAATCAAAGCATCAAACTTGTATTTTGTTTTAGAAGGTAAGGGACTGGCTGGTAGATTGGCTGACCATGGAACAGAAGA
Organism: Paratrypauchen microcephalus; assembly: GCA_036785185.1. Lineage (NCBI taxonomy): Eukaryota > Metazoa > Chordata > Actinopteri > Gobiiformes > Gobiidae > Paratrypauchen > Paratrypauchen microcephalus. Next base: position 12,888,588 of record JAVJIX010000003.1, on the reverse strand, counting down.
TTGCTGATGATCCAGATGTGTGCTACTGCTTGGGTATTTGCTCTGCAGCTAGTTTTGAAAATAAATGTTTAAGGTGTTTATGAATGAACAAGGAACAGTCTGGAACTTTGTGAACATTTTAATTGGTTAATTGACCAATAGAGTAGCCGTTTCACAAATTTTTGCAGAGAAATTTTCATAATGTTTCAAAAATATTACACGCATGTTTTAATAAAGATGTTTAAAAGTCTAAACATCTTTTGAGTACAGATAAGCAATTCCCTTACTTCAATTGTTGCATAACTTCTACAGAACAGCTTGCGTGTAGTCAAAAGATGTTGCTGGTGTGAAAATGCTGAGAACTGTTGCATATTTTGAGTATATAAAATCTTTTTACTCTTTACATTTTTACTCATTAACTTGAATGTCAGAAGCAACCACTCCACCAAATGAGAAGCCCAAATAAAATGTTACAGTCTCATGGCCAAGAGGCATGGAGGCAGAATATCTAGGAGATACCCTGATCTCTTTATCTCCACATTTGACAAATAACTTTCCATTTTCAGTCCATCCATCAACGCGCTTCAACAACTGTGTTACTGTGGGCGTTTTCCAAACTTCCCCTCCCAACCATTTTTCTTTTCTCTCAGAACGTCCAGTTTGTTTTTCAATCACACTTTTGTGAATTATCTTATTAAGGCCCTTTGCCTTTCCAAAGTAGAAGTGGTCCACAGTTCTGCGTTTTCCTTTGTATTCTTTCCTTAGATTATCGATAGCTGTTAGCAGCATTTTACTATCGATGGAATTGAGTTCACTGTCTGTTTCAGGCCAGAAGAGAAGGGTGGCAAGGTAGAGACCATTTATTGATAAATACTTTCCTTTCTTAAAAGTGGACTTGTAAAGATCTTGAAGTTGTTTGTGAGTCAGAAGCTTCGAGGATCCCGGCTTGATACAGTTTAGAGCAATTTGGCAATAGATAAAATGTCCAACTTCCTCTGGATCAAGGTCTTGCAACGGATGGTGCATGTCAATTATTCTCTCCAGTTTGTCTCCAGATGCCTGTGTGTTTTTGTTATAGATTAATGACATGACTGATGTCACATTTCCACCTCCAAGTTTGTAAATCATCATCTGTCTTTGAAATTGAGAGTTTTGAGGGGGAGAGGGTCCAGCACTAGCACTGTCAGTATGGACATCGTCGTCATTCAGTTGTACGCAAAAAAAAGTCAGCATAAACTTTACTTTTCCTAGTGAGCCACTCTCGTGGTCTGTATAATGATTCAAGATCACTTGCATCAAGCTCCACATCTTCCTCACTAAAGTCAGTTTGAAAGAGTAAGAGATCTTCCGAAATGCGTTCAAGTGCATTTAACAAACCTTTCTGTAATCCTTTTAACAGTGAATGAAACTTCTGCCATGGTTTTTTGACTGTTTCTGGGATGTAGTCTGTGAGTAGATAGTTCATCAGCAGTGATTTACCAGTTGCTGCTGCAAAAACATCAACTTTTGATAGGAATTTTAACAGTCTGCATCCCGCATCCACTTCCCCAAAATATGAGCTGTTGAGACTCACAGTTTCTTTTTTGGGGGTCTTTTCGGAGTCTCTGAAAGCGGAAATTGCTTTAAGTGCAGTGCTTATGATTTCAACTCCTCCCTCGGGAGATGGTTCCTCTTCAAGACTGTCAAACAAGTGATAAAACCATCGTTTGTAAACTTGTCCCAATGTGTCAAGAACAAATGTATCAGATGGAAGACAAGACTTTGCTTTCTCAGCCCATTCAAGGGCCTCCTCAAACATGTGGTTTGTGTAAAGCAAACGGGCAAGCTGTTGTGCCACAATTCCATCTTTTCCCAAAGAATTATAAGCATCTGTCAGCAGCTCAATGGCTTTCTGGAGCCCCTCTGTTTTTTTGATGTGCTCAATGAGAGGTGAAAAAGCAGTATCTTCAAAATCTCCTCTACTCTTTTTATTTCGTCTGATGACTAAGGCTTTAATGAACCTTAGGAACTCATCCCTACCAAACCTGTGATTGATCAGTTCATTGTTTTGGATGAGGGCTTTTGCGATAGCACTTTGTGGCAGGTCATTGGACAGTTGCTTCAAAAGTTCTTCAGCCACCAGTTTATGGATAATACGTATGGACGATAAGTGTGTTGTATTTTCTCTTAGTTCTACAAAAAGTAATTTAGCTTCCTCACTGAGTGCATCTACAAATGCATGGTACTGAATTGGAGCAATGTAAGATGCAATCCCCATATAGGCCTCACAAAGTGACAGACAGGTAAGAATTTTCCACATAGCTGTTCAATAGAGCAACAAATCTAATAAGGTGAGTGACGGATAAAGAATGATCAATTTTAGACAGTGTATTTTTGACAAACTCAGCAATGTAACCTTTGTCAAACCCTTTCCTCATCAGCACAAATGTAAGGATGTAATCTGGGTGGGGCAATTCCAACTGATCCTCCAGTTCTTTATGTTTCTTGGAGAACATTGGCTTTTCATTTTCTGACAATTTATGGGTGATGGCCACATTTTGAGACGGTAACATTCTACAAGCCCTCTCTGGATCATTGGATCTGTTGCAAATGAGAAGAATGAAGCACAGTGCAGAAGAAGTTATGCTTTTGGATGTAATGTTATTTCTGAGTTCCCGTCTGAGATTATCTATGTCCTCTGTTTTTTGGTCTTCTAAGAGCAGGAGCACAGGTAAACAGTTGTTCTGGTCTCTCTCTTCGTATTCTCTTAGCTTCACTGCATGTTCAGACACAGTGGCGATTTTCTTACATTGCTTCACAACTGCACATCGTACTTTATTCTTCCAGCTCCAGAGAAGTTGTCTTGCCACTGTACTTCCTCCACTGCCAGGTTGGTGGTATATGTTCACATTCTCAATTGGGCATGAGGGCTTGGAAGATATTATCTTCTCCAACATGCCGTTTGTTTCATGGAAAGCATCTCTTTTAATGATATCTCCACACTTGTGTTTGTCAGAAAGCCAAAAGTTTATCCAGCCAATGTTGCCACCATGATAGAAATGATTCTCTCTCATGTTAATTTCATCTTGGTCCATGATGTCCAGATTAGTGTTCTCACACTGGTCAACACTGATAATTTCTAAAGAATGAAGCATTGCTTCATCAGCTGACTTTAGAGAGCAAACTCCACCATTAGAGACAGGTAATGTTCTGGTGGTTTGATTTTTTGAAAGTTGAATTCTTTGAACAGTGGTGTTCATGTGGCTGAGTGGCATTCCAGTGACAGTGATCTCGTTGAGTGTAGAAATCTCACAACAAATCTGAGCCAGACTTGACCATTTTTTGTAGTTTTCCTTTGACTCAGATCATACCACTATAGACTCATGTCCATTCATTTCCTCAAAAAATTCAGAATAAGTCTCAACAAGTGGCTGTTCAACATCAGACATCAACATGAAGAGCACTATAAACGATCTCCGTGGCAAAAGTTCATTGGAGATAAATGACACCGCTTTTTTCAATTTTTTTTTCTTGTCTTAATCCAAGCTTTGTCATCACATGGTTTCTCTTTTTCATAAAAGTCATTTCTACCATTGCAGAAAATCCAGCTAGTTTTTTCAAAAAGGCCCAATTTGTTCGAAAAATCTAATAAATTAGATTGTTCCTCATTTATATAATCATGAAGAAAGTGGGGAGTCACAGCTTTCCGTTTTCGAAATGCAGCACAAAAACCTTTTTCTAAAGAATCAGGGTCAAAGTCAAAAACACAAATGGTGTTCATGTTAACCAGAAAGTCTATGTGTTCTAGTTGTTGGGGGTGAAACTTGTTGGTTACAATGATGTAGTACAAAGAATTATCCATGTGCTTCTTTCCAGCTTTCTTCTCTGATCCTCTTTATATTCAAAAGTTGTGGTGTGTTTTGTGGACTCAGCTTCCTCTCTCTGCTGGTCTTTTTCTTTTAGGCTTTGAATGAAAGAAACAAAATTGTCTGTGGAAATTTGAAGAGTGTTTGCTCCAACTCTACAATAGGCAACTTTGACTTCAAGCTTAATTTTTTTTATCTTTTTCATAAAATTTTGGGATACCAACTGAGTAAAAATGACCTTTTACAATGCTGAGTTTTGGAACATCATCATATTCAACCACATATGTTTTTACTGTAGTTCCCTTTTCTATAACTTCGATGAACCTTGGGTTTCTTATGCATTTTCTAGCATCACTTTGTTCACTTGAGTTCTTGAAACATTTTTCAATATAATCTAATGCAACCACAAAGTCCTCACGGTTTCTGAGCTCTATTCCAATGATTTCCCCGTGTCTGTAAAAGCCTTTCACTTTATCCATAACACCAAAATGAATGGTTCCATTGGCTCTCATGTTCATGCAAGCACAGGCAAATCTCAAAACTTCACTTGCAACTTTTACTTGTAGCCTTTTTGAGTCCAGTTTCTGTGCTATCTCAAGTGACTTGTATTCATGGCATGGAACCAACAGATTTTCAGTTCCTGTCTCAGGTGCAAGTAGACTGTGTTTGATGTATCTGAAGTCTTGTCCATCATTATCAAATTCACAGTATTCACTCCAAGTCAATGTTTCTGTATCTTCACTGCTCTGAGTGGGAATAATTTGCTGCTGTTCTTGGGACTCACAAACTAGGCTTTGTTCTGTAGTGGGGTCTTTCTGTACCTCTTCATCATTTGCATCAAGCGCTCTTTCTTTTTGCTGCAAAGTCTTTAGTAGCTGTTCTCTTTTACTAAGCAGAAGCTCAATTTGGCCACTTTCCATTCCAATTTCCTTTCTGAGAAAGTCATCACATAGACTGGCAAGGACTGGTCCAGTAACCTCCTCATCCTTAAGTCTATTTATATAGCATGCTTTTATTCCAATATGCTTTAGCCAGGAGCTAACATCATCTTCTGTCCATTTGTCAAGGTCCATGTTATTCTGCATTCCTATAATGACATATCAGATACATACATTAGCGTCAAGTGAAACGTATACACATAAAGTAAGCTATGGTGCTGTTTTATAGCTGGATGAAGATGACAATTCAAGTAGGCTATTATCTAAACCAGAGAGTAGGACATGTATGTTTGTAATGTATGGGAAAAAGTAAAGGTACCTGATTTCTGAGTGTATAATATTTCATTTCATTTTGCAGCAAAGGGAAAGGACTTGACCTTTGCTCTTATTCTGAAGGGCTATGCAGTTTAATCTATGACTGACTAACACTGGCAGTCTGCATTCAAGACTGGTGAGAAAACTTTTTATTATATTGATACTTTGCAGTAACATCATGCTGGGACTGTTGTACATATATCCGTATAGTGGAATGTTCAGCACTACCATGGAGACACAATGCACACATTAGAAAACACTGTTAAAAAAACGGGAGTCTGAAAAATCAAGAAAAATCAATACCAACTTTCATGGTGCCGTTTAGGAGTTTGGTTTTCAACTAAAAAGGTGAGAGTTACTAAGTGAAAAACTGTAGGCTAGATTGTGACTGTAATTTTATGTGTGTAGTAAGCCAGCTAAGTCAGTTCTTATGTTAAATTGTAAAACTCGGATTAAAGTCTCAGAGATTCACACAGGGTATGTTGATGACATCTGAATGATGATAGCGGTGCCCATGGCAGTTTCCTGATCAAGAACAGTTGAGTTTTAGCCCCTGCCCTCAATTTTAAACAATAATCATCATCATATTCTAGATCGTGAACACAAACTATTGTGGGCAAAGGCTTATGGAGCTCAACAGCAACTGCTTGCTTAGGTTCCAGAAGTAAATTTTCCATTAATTTTCCCCACAGACTTTTAGAAAAATTCAAAGGCATAGCAGAGGCTAAGCAGCAACATGCAATTAATATCCATAACATTGTTGTTTTACGTTTAAATTATAAAGTTAAATAATAATAATAATAATAATAATAATAATAATGATAATAATAATAATAATATTTAAATAATATTATAGGTCTTGTGATCATTAGTTACTCGTACTCGTAACTGATTAGCCCTGCTCAAGGGTTCAAACTTTTATTTATTAATTTGTTTTTCAGAAAATCTATGAGAAAAATAAATGTGCAATTTAGTTTCGGAACCAGGGGGTGGGCAATCACTGTTGCTCCATTAACTTGTAGAATGCTATGGAGTGTTGGTTGCCATTATTCATGCAGAGTGCGATTATCCCTTTCAACATACACATGGTGGGGTTTCACTAGTTATATATAGTACATATAATACATGTTTGAACCTATATCTTAACTTTAAAGTTGCCGATCTATGTTATTAGTAAAAAATGTACAACAAGAAGACCTAATGTTTGTTCCCCTAAGGGAGGCAGGACTCCATGAATTGAATACACATTTGATAAAATACTTGTAATCGGCATGTGATTTAAGAGTGAAGAGCTATGGGCCCATATTATGAGGTCCCTCATTCACTACACAAACACACGCTGAGTAAGATTTACTTACCTATTGCAGAACTCTCCATAATTATGACTGTGCCTGCCAAAGAAAAAACATGACAAAGAAAAATGATCAGGATGGCAAAATGGAATCTTGTGCAAAATTTCAGAAATTTTTGACAGTACATTTTTTTAACAAATCAAATTTCACTGAAATCTGAGTTTGTTTGTGCAAATGGGAGATGTCCCACTCTTTGAAATAACGTGTACCAAATTTGAACCTGTCCAGATGAACACACTAGGAGGAGTGCGTCAAGTATGAAGTTAGCAAAAATGCTGACTCATGCTTAGCAAACTTTAATCCAATATTGCTGACGCCTGGTGCAGAGGACAGCGTTGGTGTAATAATATTCCTTGCCTTGTCATGACCTACTTCTGTGTCAAATTTCACAATTCTAAATACAAATTTTACAAATTACAATTTTTATTTTTTTTGCCCTCATTCGTATACAGTAATCCCTCGTTTATTGCAGCGGTTAGGTTCCAGAAATAACCTGGAAAATTGGCTTTTACTTCCGGAACAGGTTATGTTTTTCTTTTAATGTCAAAAAGAAATTAGTAGCAGCAACATTTTTACCCATTTTGGATTATGGTGACCTGACTTACATGAATGCCCCAATTCAAATATTGAAGCTGTTAGATTCTGTGTATGCCGTAATGGGAATTATGGCGAGAAAACTCCTCTCTAACATCAAAGACTCTGCAGACATGGTTGTCTTTAAGCAGGTTTATTGACGGTCGAAAAGGTGAAACTGTAAAATTAACACATGTAAATTACAACACGCCAATCACAAAAACACACAGCAAACAAACACAAGGTTGCAAATCCACACATTGAAAAGCATCCGACGCCATTTTGAAAACCTCGTGGTTCAAGTGTAATTAACCCATTAAAATACTAGCTTTACAAAAAAAACCTCACAATGCTGGATTTCAAAATAATTATGACTAAAGTTGTTAAATATACATAAAAAATACATACCGGCGATGCAACCTCAAAATAAAGAAATTCCTGCAGTCATGTGGCGCAATGTGCTGCGTGCGGCGGCCATGTCTGCTTCTTACAGCTATTACTTCCGGTTCAATAAAGTTCGGCTCTGAACATGTGCCTCTGATTGCAAACCCGAAAATGTCCACTAGATGTCGCCATACAAAACTGAAACTAAACTAAATTAAAGACAGGCGAATTATACATTTTAAAGTGATACTCCGGGATTTTTGACATAGGGTCCAATTTTCTAGTTAGCCAGCGTGTAGGATATGTGTAGAGAAAGTTATTTTGCGATTTCATGCAGTCTTTGTAAAATCTGAGTTGGCTGTTGCTAAGCTAGCGAAAGTGAACGTCCTGCAGCTAGCCAGCCACTAAAATAGACATACCCAGTACAAAACAAACACCCAAACAAATCAGTTATTATGCCAGGGTATCGATTTAAATATCTGTGTTGATATAATAAGATTTTGAACGAAACGGACCTTGCTTCAAACGACTTAATTGACGCATATTGGGGGACTAGTTTCTAAGCAGCGGCGGAATTTTACTTCTCCCTCGTCAATTGTGATTGTGATGCGAACAGGTCACTTCATCAGGGACTCACCAGAGCAAAAGCCGAAATCAATCGACTAGTAGCGGATAAAAATCACAACGTGTCAACATGGTGCAGCAGTGTTCATATACCACTGGCCAAACGCTCCTACATTCAACATTTTTTTCTGGCACACCACTTACCGCATTGATAACTGGCCATTAGGTCCAGCAGGTCTAGGTCGTTTCTTCCAATTTATCTTTTCGACGCAGAAGAATGTCTCCAGTACGCCACGATTGAGATGGGGCAAGAAGTCCTGGTGCTCTGTTATGCAGACATCATTGGAAGTGCTATGGCCACCAGACACATCTAGACTTCGAAACGAAGTATCTAGCTCCAGCTCTTGCATTTGTGGGATAACTAAGTCCCACTCCCTGCAGCAAAAACATTCATCCTCGTTCTCCATAACTTCGCAATTTCGGCACTGACACCACCAATCCCCGGTTCTTCTGTCCCGGCTTTCTGCTGCAGCTTCGGCGGCGGCTGCATTTGCAGACGCGCTCTCTTGTTCTCTTGCTCTTTGTAAATCCATCTCTTTCAATTCTTCGTCCGTATACTCCGGCTCATACAAGTATGGTTCACTGGAAAAATGCAACTGCTCTTCCTCCTCATCAAAATAATCGGGCTCGCCAAACATTGCCATACTTTGAACAGGCTCCGTGTGCTCACTTTTACAGTTGCGAGGTTGCTAGTAAACAAACTATTAGAGCCGGTCGGATTGGGACATGCGGGTGATATCAATCCGCGGCTGTCAAGCTTTCAATGAGGAAGTACGAATTGCTGATGATGATCAAAGGAATACATGCTTGGTTTACTTCCTTAATCATTCTATCAACACGGATATGTACATCGATACCCTGGCATAATAACTGATTTGTTTGGGTGTTTGTTTTGTACTGGGTATGTCTATTTTAGTGGCTGGCTAGCTGCAGGACGTTCACTTTCGCTAGCTTAGCAACAGCCAACTCAGATTTTACAAAGACTGCATGAAATCGCAAAATAACTTTCTCTACATATATCCTACACGCTGGCTAACTAGAAAATTGGACCCTATGTCAAAAATCCCGGAGTATCACTTTAACTTCTTTTTTTAAAAAACTCGTTATGCATAACAGAACACTGTGTATCATGCCTCTCTGAGGTTCATCACAAACTGTAACCCTCGCACACACCACTGTGAACTTTACACACGTGTGGGCTGGCCAGCATTGGACACTCGTAGGCTCATAACTTTAGACTCTTGATAACTTTAGACTCGACTCGACAAAATGTACAAACACTTGCAACTCGACTTGGACTTCAATATCAATAACTCGTGACTTCACTTGGACTTAGGCCTTTTGACTTGTGATGACTTGCTACGTCCAATGAAAAAAAAAACTCTAAAAGTATGTTGATAAGGACCGCACTCGTTGTACTTGTGAATCTGCGAAAATGTATGCAAAGAGCATGTGCGCGCGGCTTGCACAACATCCAATCACAGAAGATCTACGTTGCTTTCATTCGACCGCATCCAAGGCAAATTGCACAACAAATGATGCGGAAAAAAGCATCCATGCGCCAGTTTGCAAAATGATGCCGAAGGTGATTTCGTTTGGTTATAAAAACTACGAAGTTGTCAACAATAAACCAACGGAAATATGCAGAACGTGCGGGTCAAAGATTACAGACGGAGCTTCCACAACGTCCAATTTTGTTCGCCACCTGAAGCTTTTCTAATGTTATTTGATATGTTATTTGATATGGTGTAAAAAGGTCAAATGAATACAGATCTTGCAGACATTATATGATTTGTATAAATTTTATTTCTTTGTAAAGGGGACTCGAAATGACTCGAAACTAAAATGCTAGGACTTTGGACTCGACTTGAGGCTTGTGAGCTTTGACTTCGGACTTGACTCGGCACTTGGATACTCTTGACTCGGGACTTCACTCGGACTTGAGTGCAAAAGACTTAGACTTACTTGGGACTTGCCCAGCAATGACTTTGTCCCACCTCTGCTTTACGCTCTCAGGAAGCACTGTTGCTGACTGTGCCAAGTGTTCGCACAGAAGCTGGTAAAGGGGCGTTCCAGTATTCTGCTCCCACAACTTGGAACAATCTTGCCTGGAAGAATCCATGACTCATCGCTGTACCAGCGAGTGAGTCTGGTAACGCTTGATCCCCCAGAACGCGCTGCGGTTGCGCGTAGACAGACAGCTAAGTGAACCAATCAGAAATTGCGCCATCTTGATTCAAAACTGAGGCGGAACTTCCGCTGCCTAAGAGTGACTTTGCGGGCAAAGGCGGGTGCACTGACGTCACCATCTTTGAACGAATCAGAATCGCGGAGTCCGTTTGTAACCGGAGGAGCGAGAGTGGATGGAGGGTGTCCAAATGGTATCGCGCTGTATAGGAAATACAGAGAGATATCATTTGGCTGGCCAGGTAAGGAACAATCTACAAAAAGACTGGAAACTAAAGGAACTGGTCTCTATAGGACAGTTTAAAATCTTGCTCAAAGGTTTGGAATTGAAATCTATGGTTTGTAAATGTTTTTAATTCTGAAACATTTTATTGCTTGTAATTGCTTAAATTGTTTTCGAAATGGTTTTGTAATTGTATTGATCTTAGGGTTGCCAACTCTGAAAAAAAAAATAAGGGACACCTCATCGGCAGGACCAGCAGGACCGATTGCCTTCACCCTTCGTGGTGTAGTGAATCTTTTTAGCCCTTTTTTTGTATGTGTGAAGCAATTTTTTAACTATTTGACTCAAACCTGAATTTAATTAGATGCATATTTGAGTGATATGAACACAGGGAAAATAAATAATTATCAGCCATTTATTTTTAATACAAAATAACAAAATTAACTGAATAAAAGAAATATCTGTCCTGCTTAACTTAATGCTGTATAAATTAATATAAACAGGGATGAAAGTGACCAGTAATGGAAAAAAGCTGAAAGTCACTGAAAAGGGTCCGGGCATGCCCCCTCGGACCCCTTTTTGAACTCTAGATGCTCTGAGATCCAATCTGGGGTCATTCCAGCCAATAAAAACTAAGATGTCAACCACCCATTTTGGGGGGGAAAAATTCCCTTTCCCTCTTGATGATCCCACTTTGCACGACCTTCTCACAAAATGTGACTTGCACTGGATGGAATCAGCTCGGGATGCATAGTCTGGACGATAGCTGCTGACAGCCAGACTCAAGCACATTTCTAAATGATCATCAGTCATGGTGGAACAGTACTTAATGATCTTCATGGGAAAAGACTCACATAAATAAGTTTTCATAAATCTATCTCCATTTTATCTGATGAATGTTAATTTTAATCTTAAAATAAGCCAAGCAAACCGTACTGCACTTAAAACACTCTGTGCCCCGTTTTTGGACCCTCACCCAAAGTTTGAGGACCCCTTCTTTGATTTTTTTTTTTTTTTAACCTGTTTTTTCAACTTCCTACCTGGAGTCACATTCTCTTACTGGTTTTGTAGTGGTATTTACCAGCCTCTGCACATTTACCAAATGGATGTGACAAACAAATTTGTGCATTTGTGCACTTTTATTAGGCAAAATTCAACCACATGTCACAGTAGACCTGCTCTGTGCGGACGCTGTAACATAAATTTAGATTAGTCTTTGCTTTGCATTTCGTCTTGCTCTTCTAATCAAAGGCATTGAGGAGGAGCCTGTGTACGCTATACGCGGGGAAGAGTGAGTGTGAAAAGGAGGACGTGAGGCGAAGGTACACGCTGTAGCGAACAAGCTGCAGCGAACAAGCTGCGTGCGCTGGCGGCGCGCGTGGTGTCTGCTGCTCCAGCCGAGCGCGCAGGCTGCAGCGAGAAGGCTGCAGCGAGAAGGCTGCAGTGAGAAGCGCCGCGCGGTCCCGCACACCGGTAAAAGTTTATTGCTAACGGCAGCACAACGATTGCACTCATCTCGAGACCAAGACCGGTGTCGTAGTATTCGCCACCAGTCGACTGGTAGATCGAAGTATTGGGCACTCCTGTTTTAGACACACACACTCCTGTTTTTGATTCACATGGAAATACGGGACAAAGTGCGTCCCTTTTTAGCTCAATACGGGACGCGCAGTTTTGTTTCTGAATACGGGACGATTCTGTTTTTCAAGGGACGGTTGGCAACCCTAATTGATCTGTGCCGCTGTCTTGGCCAGGGCTCCCTTGAAAAAGAGATTATTAATCACAATGGGACTTTCCTGGTTAAATAAAGGTTAAATTAAAAAAAAAGAGAAATCCGCAAAGTAGGACAACTTTATATTGTACAATTATTCTACATGTTTTAAGGCTGTAAATGCCTCACCACACACATTATACGCTTTTCTCAGACTGGAATTAACCTTTTCTCACATTTTTCGACACGTGCACCCCTCATCATGGTCAAATCCGTGACAGAGCAGCACGACCGGCGCGAGTTCGCGTGTACACCGGGGCTGCGAGCACGAGATCGAACTGCGGCGCCCGGACCGCGTCCTCTCAGCCCGAGCCACCAGCTGCACGAAACCAGCAAAGAGCAGCACGTGGTGGTTTAATCCTGGTTTAGACCTGGTCTAGTCCCGGTTTAGTCCAGGTTTAGACCTGGTTTAGACCTGGTCTAGACCTGGTTTAGTTCTGGTCTAGACCTGGTTTAGTCCACGTTTAGTCCTGGGTCTAGAGTCTTAGCCAATCAGGACGCAGAACACAATGTTACATTATAAAAAAAATGTTACACTATTAAAAAAAATAGAAAAAATAAATAAATAAAAAATCCGCGAAACGGCGAACAGTGAACCGCGATAGAGCGAGGGATCACTGTACCCGATTGCATTTATGAGTTGTTTGGGGGCGCCAACGTGCCATTTTATTTATTTTTGGAAAATGGAAATTGCCAAAAATTAGAGCAGTGTGAGTTTTAACAGTTGGCAAGTGAGGTTTCGTCATTGTTCACTGGGTGAAAAATGGGTGAGTTGGTTACGGGAAAAATAAAAAAAGAAAGCATTAAAGCCACAAGCGGCATTGAATGGTCCTCGCCTGGTGTGCATGCCACGCCCCACAAACGCAGCGTCCACAAACGTCGTGCCCCGAAAAAGATGTGCCCCACACTAACCCTAATAACTGTAAACCTCAACCACAACTCTAACCCCTAGTCCCAACCCTAATGCTAGGCTAACCCTAAATGTAATCCTAACCTTAAACCTAATCCTAGTCGTAACCCTAACTATAGCCCCAACCCTTACCAAACTCTTAATCTAACCCTGCCATTTTTCAAAACTTTTGCACATGATTTTTTAAAACACATCCAAGCTGATGGACATCTGGTTTGGCCGCCCAGGCCAACACACCTCCACCAGAAAAATTACATAGTGCACCATTAAATTTAAGTTTTTTTTTTTTTTCTTTGCGCCCCTGCTGGTCAACCATGAAAAATGCCCCAGTTCAGTAATATATGCTTTTGTTTCTAGTCATTCATAGAATTTAATTAATTTGGTGCAAATCCGATAATGTTGAAGTTTCATGTCTATGGTAGGGGGCGCTATAGTCAGTACTCGAGTTGAGGGGGGGTGGGGGGGTGGCATTTCCCCTGGGGAATGACACCCCCGTGTGGACACGCGAATTATCGCACACCGCAAACTACGGAGCTGACCGTGTTCTTATGGGGTGAGTTATATTATCATATTATTTCAGCATCAAAATGTCATATTAGCTGACAGCAGGGGCCTGGGACTAAATCGGGACTAAACCAGGTCTAAACCAGGACTAAGCCAGGTCTAAACCAGGACTAAATCAGGTCTGAACCAGAACTGAGGTGTGTGTGTGTGTGTGTGTGTGTGTGTGTGTGTGTGTGTGTGTGTGTGTGTGTGTGTGTCCAGAGTGTGTGTACGTGTGATAACATACACTCAACAAAAATATAAACGCAACACTTTTGTTTTTGCTCCCATTTTTCATGAGATGGACTTAAAGATCTAAAATTCATTCCAGATACACAATATTACCATTTCTCTCAAACATTGTTCACAAATCTGTCTAAATATGTGATAGTGAGCACTTCTGCTTTGCTGAGATAATCCATCCCACCTCACAGGTGTGCCACATCAAGATGCTGATCTGACATCATGATTAGTGCACAGGTGTGCCTTAGACTGCCCACAATAAAAGGCCACCCTGAAATGTGCATTTTTGTATTTATTTTTTTGCTTTATTGGGGGTCTGGGGACTCAGAACCAGTCAGTATCTGGTGTGACCACCATTTGCCTCATGCAGTGCAACACATCTTCTTTGCATAGAGTAATCAGATTGTCAATTGTGGCCTGTGGAATGTTGGTCCACTCCTCTTCAATGGCTGTGCGAAGTTACTGGATATTAGTGGGAGCTGGTACACGCTGTCGTATACGCCGGTCAAGCACATCCCAAACATGCTCAATGGGTGACATGTCCGGTGAGTATGCTGGCCATGCAAGAACTGGGACATTTTAAGCTTCCAAGAATTGTGGGGAACTGTCCTCTCACCCTTCCTCTTCACCATATACACCTCGGACTTCACATATAACATGGACAGCTGCCATCTCCAGAAGTTCTCTGACGACTCGGCCATTGTGGGCTGTGTGTCAGAGGGGAACGAGCTGGAGTACCGCTCGGTCATCAGTGACTTTGTGGACTGGTGTGGGCGCAACCACCTGAGCCTTAACACCAGTAAGACAAAGGAGCTGGTGATCGACTTCAGGAGGAGACCACTACCTCACTCACCGGTGAACATCCAGGGGCAGGACATAGAGACTGTGGACAGTTTCAAGTACCTGGGTGTTCACCTCAACAATAAACTGGACTGGTCCCACAACACCAACGCCCTGTACAAGAAGGGCCAAAGTCGCCTCCACCTCCTGAGGAGACTGAGTTCCTTTGGAGTGTGCAGGCCTCTGCTCAAGACTTTTTATGACTCTGTGGTGGCCTCTGCTCTCCTCTGCCCAAAACAACGCACGGGGCGTGTGGAGAGGACTGAGGAACATGTCTGGTTTCGGACAGAGTGGCAGAGGGACAGCTGATGGCGATCAGCGCTGGGCGGACGAATTAAACCGTTACTTCAACAGGTTTGACTCGCCCCCCACCCCCTCTGCCCCTCTGCCGACTCCCCCCTCCTCCTCTTCACACCTCCCCGGGCCAGTAGCCACATCCCCCTTCCCCTTCACACGGACCCAACCCAGCACCAGCCCCCCTCCCCCCCCCCCCCCCCCCCACCTCCACCAGCCCCTGCAGTCCACCCCAGTCCCCCCCTCACTCCCCCCTCTCCATCACACCAGACGAGGTGAGGAGGGAACTTAGGCGGCTCAACCAGAGGAAGTCCACAGGTCCTGATGGTATCTGCCCCAGGCTGCTGAGAACCTGTGCAGACCAGCTCTGTGAGGTTCTCTGCTACATGTTCAACCTGAGCCTCAGCCTGGAGAAGGTCCCCGTCCTGTGGAAGACCTCCTGTGTGGTCCCGGTTCCCAAAACAACAAACGCCAGGGAACCGGCCCACTACAGACCAGTCGCCTTGACCTCCCACCTCATGAAGACCATGGAGAGGGTGATCCTCAGCCACCTCCGCTCTGTGGTGAGCCCCACCCTGGACCCGCTGCAGTTTGCCTACAAGCCAAACGTAGGAGTAGAGGACGCCGTCATCTACTTGCTGCAGCGGGCGCTCACCCACCTAGAGACCGCCGGGAGTGCTGTGAGAGTCATGTTCTTTGACTTCTCCAGCGCCTTCAACACCATCAGGCCGGCGCTGCTGCGGGGGAAGCTGGAGGACGCGGGAGTGGATGGACATCTCGCTGCCTGGACCATCGACTACCTCACTGACCGTCCACAGTACGTGCGGCTGCGCGGCTGTGAGTCAGAGGTGGTAGTCTGCAGCACTGGGGCTCCCCAGGGAACTGTCCTCTCACCCTTCCTCTTCACCATATACACCTCGGACTTCACATATAACATGGACAGCTGCCATCTCCAGAAGTTCTCTGACGACTCGGCCATTGTGGGCTGTGTGTCAGAGGGGAACGAGCTGGAGTACCGCTCGGTCATCAGTGACTTTGTGGACTGGTGTGGGCGCAACCACCTGAGCCTCAACACCAGTAAAACAAAGGAGCTGGTGATCGACTTCAGGAGGAGACCACTACCTCACTCACCGGTGAACATCCAGGGGCAGGACATAGAGACTGTGGACAGTTTCAAGTACCTGGGTGTTCACCTCAACAATAAACTGGACTGGTCCCACAACACCAACGCCCTGTACAAGAAGGGCCAAAGTCGCCTCCACCTCCTGAGGAGACTGAGTTCCTTTGGAGTGAGCAGGCCTCTGCTCAAGACTTTTTATGACTCTGTGGTGGCCTCTGCTCTCCTCTACGCTGTCGTCTGCTGGGCCCCGAGCAGCACAGAACGGGACAGAAAAAGACTCAACAAGCTGGTCAAGAGGGCCAGCTCTGTCCTGGGCTGTCCTCTGGACTCTGTAGAGGTGGTGGCTGAGAGGAGGGTACTGGCCAAATTCACGTCCATCATGGACGACACCTCTCACCCTCTGCACCGGACTGTGGAGGAGCTGAGCAGCTCCTTCAGCAGCCGACTGAGGCACCCCCAGTGCAAGAAGGAGCGCTACCGCAGATCCTTCATCCCCACCGCCATCAGACTGTATAATTCTACTGTATAGTCCTACCGTGCAATATCGTTTTCCCAATGTGCAATATTGTTGTTTTTTTTCAATACTCCTATCGTGCAATATAGTTTTTCCAATTTTTTTCAATACTCTCCCGGTCACTGTTTTTTATTATTATCACTACTATTATTATTATTTGATTTATTACTTATTTTTTAAATTATTATTATCACCTATCTTTATGCCTTTTTTTGCCTGCATGCACTTGTCTTCTTGTTCAAACTGTCCCTACCTGGAGCTACTGTGACAAGTAAATTTCTCCTGTGTGAGATCAATAAAGTCTTATCTTATCTTATCTTATCTTATCTCTCTACGCTGTCGTCTGCTGGGCCCCGAGCAGCACAGAACGGGACAGAAAAAGACTCAACAAGCTGGTCAAGAGGGCCAGCTCTGTCCTGGGCTGTCCTCTGGACTCTGTAGAGGAGGTGGCTGAGAGGAGGGTACTGGCCAAATTCACGTCCATCATGGACGACACCTCTCACCCTCTGCACCGGACTGTAGAGGAGCTGAGCAGCTCCTTCAGCAGCCGACTGAGGCACCCCCAGTGCAAGAAGGAGCGCTACCGCAGATCCTTCATCCCCACCGCCATCAGACTGTATAATTCTACTGTATAGTCCTACCGTGCAATATCGTTTTCCCAATGTGCGATATTGTTGTTTTTTCAATACTCCTATCGTGCAATATCGTTTTTCCAATTTTTTCAATACTCTCCCTGTCACTGTTTTTTATTATTATCACTACTATTATTATTATTCGATTTATTACTTATTTTTTTAATTATTATTATCACCTATCTTTATGCCTTTTTTTGCCTGCATGCACTTGTCTTCTTGTTCAAACTGTCCCTACCTGGAGCTACTGTGACAAGTAAATTTCTCCTGTGTGAGATCAATAAAGTCTTATCTTATCTTATCTTATCTTGTGTACAGATCCTTGCAACATGGGGCCGTGCATTATCTTGCTGAAACATGAGGTGATGTTCATGGATGTATGGCACAACAATGGGCCTCAGGATCTCATCACGGTATCTCTGTGCATTCAAAATGCCATCAATAAAATGCACCTGTGTTCTTCGTCCATAACAGATGCCTGCCCATACCATAACCCCACCACCACCATGGGCCACTCGATCCACAACATTGACATCAGCAAAGCGCTCACCCACATGACGCCACACACGCTGTTTGCCATCTGCCCTGAACAATGTAAACCGAGATTCATCCGTGAAGAGAACACCTCTCCAACGTGCCAGACGCCATCGAATGTGAGCATTTGCCCACTCAAGTCTGTTACGGCAACGATCTGGAGTCAGGTTAAGACCCCGATGAGGACGACGAGCATGCACTTGAGCTTCCCTGAGATGGTTTCTGACAGTTTGTGCAGAAATTGTTTGGTTATGCAAACCAATTTTTTCAGCAGCTGGCTGGTCTCAGACGATCTTGGAGGTGAACCTGCTGGATGTGGAGGTCCTGGGCTGGTGTGGTTACACGTGGTCTGCGGTTGTGAGGCCGGTTGGATGTACTGCCATATTCTCTGAAACGCCTTTGGAGACGGCTTATGGTGGAGAAATGAACATTCAATGCACAAGCAACAGATCTGGTTGACATTCCTGCTGTCAGCATGCCAATTGCACGCTCCCTCAATGCTTGTGACATCTGTGGCATTTTGCTGTGAGACAAAACTGCACATTTCAGAGTGGCCTTTTATTGTGGGCAGTATAAGGTACACCTGTGCACTAATCATGATGTCAGATCAGCATCTTAATGTGGCACACCTGTGAGGTGGGATGGATTATCTCAGCAAAGCAGAAGTGCTCACTATCACACATTTAGACAGATTTGTGAACAATATTTGAGAGAAATGGTAATATTGTGTATCTGGAATGAATTTTAGATCTTTAAGTCCATCTCATGAAAAATGGGAGCAAAAACAAAAGTGTTGCGTTTATATTTTTGGTGAGTGTAGATTGACCGGTAAATGGACCGTGAGAATAAATTTATTGAAAAATATAAAATTTGGATTTTGCTCTGCTGCTACAGCAATAATGGAACTGACAGAAGAAATAACCAATGCCATGGACAATAAACAGTTTTTGGTTAGCATTTTTGTCGACCTTCAAAAAGCATTTGACACTCTGAATCATGAGAGATACTATTGCAAAAATGATATAAATATGGCATAAGAGGGGTAGCGCATCAGTGGGTCACGAGCTAGTTAAAAGACCAATATCAGTATGTGGAAATAACAATAAATCAAAGTATTATCATACAGTATGTGGAGTACCCCAAGGATTGGTACTTGGACCTATACTTTTCCTTATTTATGTAAACAATATTGTCTGTTTCTAGTTTAGTCAAATGTATTTTGTTTGCAGATGATACTCCTCTATTTTACTCAGGAAAAAATATAAATGAGGTTTTACAAATAGTAGAGATAGAGTTTCAGAAAATTTTGATATGGTTCAAAGCCAACAAACTATCTATAAATATTAGTAAGACAAAGTTTATTATTTTTAGTTGCAAAAAGGAAGACATTGATGCAAGATTGGTCATACAAGGACTAGAGACTGAAAGGACAAGTGAGATCAAATTTTTAGGTGTTATGATTGATGAACATTTGACAGGGAAATCGCACATAGAGCAAGTTAAATCAAAAGTATCACAAACAATTGCTGTATTACACAAAGTGAAGGAGTGTCTTAACAAAAATGCCATGTTTCTTTTGTATAACTCACTGGTTGTTCCATATATGACCTACAGGCTTGGGGAGTAACGGATTACATGGAACGGCGTTAAGTAAAAGGATACAAAAAAAGGTAACTTTATTCCCCTACAGTTACAAAGAAAAAGACGTACTCAGATTACAGGTACATTTAGTGAAAATGGGGATTACTTAGCAGGATTACAATTTGAAAGCATTTTATGTTATTTCATTTTTTCATTTAAAGCCGGAGGTCATATGTAGGGAAAACAGAACGTACAGACTCGTGCCGCACGCCGTGCGCGCTCTGTGAAACAAACTTGCAGCGGCGCGCGCTGTGGAATACACTTGCAGCGGCTCGCACTGAACTTCACGCAGGTCGCGCAATACGGACTAAACTTGCAGCGGGCATGGTTTCAAAAAACGCATTTAGCGGGTGGAAATTTAGGGAGAATTTTATTTTTAAAGAAGACAAAGGGAACAACATCATAGTGCAGTGCAAATTGTGCCTTCCAGCGGTTAAACACCTGTCAATGTCCAAGGATTCTACTTCCAATCTCAAGAAACATTTACAGGTAAGATCGCTAATATTAACGCTTTGATACTGACAGGCCCTAAATGTCCTGCTTCATGTTATGTGTGAATATGAGTCATTTCTTTGTCTTGATTCATTGGTAGGAGCCAGTTTCGAGTTAGCTATCGACTAGCAAACTATTAGCAAGCTAGCTAACGTTTGCGGTCACAAGTACACTTTGTGCATTTGTAGAACGATATTACAATATTTAAACATTATCTAGGCAACATAGTCATGTTAACTGATCCATGAAGACCCTTTAGATAATTCTGAGCAAAGCTGTCGTTAGATGTAGGCCAGCACGCAAGCTGGACGAACATCCTGTCCAGCTGCGGAGATCGGGCAAGATGACTGTCCCGGTAAAACTAAAACTTTAACTGAAAATATAATGTCGTTGAAGTCATAGGTGTTTAGGTGTTTGGTTTAGTGAGTGACCTTGTTTACTAGTGACTTGGCTTATAGTGATAACAGTTGTTAAAACTACACATAGAACTGTACTTGTCCTCCTAAAAACTTTTAATTGTATTGTAATTTTCTTGTTTTCTTGTTGTTATAGGATATTTGGTGTTAAAGTAATCCAAAAGTAACTGAAAGTAATCAAGTTACATTACTTTAATATTATAGTACTGGGATTACGTTACTGAATACATATTTTAAGGAGTAACTAGTAATTGTACCGGATTACATTTCTAAAGTAACCCTCCCAACCCTGATGACCTATTGTATTGAAGTGTGGGGAAGTGCCTGTAAAACACTCATCGAACCTTTCTTTTCCAGAAACGCGCTATCCGTGTGGTAAATGGAAGTGGATACAGATCCCACACAATCCCTATATTGTACAATTAAAACATTAAAATTTAAAGAATTTGTAGAATATAACTTACTCAAAATTATGTATAAAGCTCATCAAATAATATTACCAAACAACTTGCAAAATAGATTCAAAAAGAGAGAAACTAGTTATAAATTAAGAGGATGTTTTGATGTTTTTTCTAAACCAGTATTCAGAACAAAACCAAAGGAAAGATGTGTCTCAATCCAAGGAGTGGAACAGTCTTGAGCGTGAAAATAAAACTTCTAAGTCTATTCAAGTTTTTAAGAAAAATGTGAAAATAGCATTAATGAAAAGATATAATACTGCTCAGTAAAAAGAGTATGTTTTATTATTACTTTTTTGTTTGTTTTTTTGGTTAAACTCATTGGAGTTGTAATATAATTTCGAGTTGCTAAGGAGCAGATGTTATAAGCTTATGCTTCTTTCTGTACTCTTTCATTCATATTTAAGTTATAATTGTATAGATGCAAGTATGTTGCATCTGTTATATCTTAACGCATGAAAAAAAGAAAAGAAAAAAAAAGAAAAGTATTGATCCATGTCTGTATTGATCCATGTGCGAGGCCGTTTCATCTGAGTCTGACGCCGCTTCATCTGAGTCTGACGCTGCTTCATCTGAGTCTGAGGCCGCTTCATCTGAGTCTGAGGCCGCTTCATCTGAGTCTGACGCCGCTTCATCTGAGTCTGATGCCGTTTCATCTGAGTCTGAGGCCGTTTCATCTGAGTCAGAGGCCTTTTCATCTGAGTCAGAGGCCGTTTCATCTGGGTCTGAGGCTGTTTCATCTGAGTCTGAGGCCGTTTCATCTGAGTCTTTCTGTACCTCTTCATTGTTTGCATCAAGCCCTCTTTCTTTTTGGTTTAGTAGCTGTTCTTTTTTACTAAGCAGAAGCTCAATTTGGCCACTTTTCATTCCAATTGTCTTTCTGAGAAAGTCCTCACTCAGACTGGCAAGGACTGGTCCAGTAACCTTCTCATCCTTAAGTCTATTTATATAGCATGCTTTTATTCCAACATGCTTTAGCCAGGAGCTAACATCATCTTCTGTCCATTTGTCAAGGTCCATGTTATTCTGCATTCCTATAATGACATATCAGATACATACATTAGCGTCAAGTGAAATGTATACACATAAAGTAAGCTATGGTGCTGTTTTATACCTGAGTGGAAGATGACAATTCAAGTAGGCTATTATCTAAACCAGAGAGTAGGAAATATATGTTTGTAATGTATGGGGAAAAAGTGTCGGTACCTGATTTCTGAGTGTACAATATTTCAAAGATCAAGGCTCAAAAGATCAAAGATCAAAAGATCAATAGATCAAAGTCAAATATCAAAGTGAGCTTTACTGTCAATTCTGCCATATGTGTTCGACATACAGTGAATCCAAATTTTGTTTCTCTCTGGCCAAGTAGTGCAAAAAGACAGTGTACAAAATACAGTATAAAGACAAAACCAAACAAAAACCGATCTAAGATAAAAATCTAAAATCTAGAATATAAAATCTGAAAGCAGTGCAACAGAATATATAAATACCTATTTACAGATGTCCAAAATGTGCAGTGTACATCAATAATGTGCAATGGAAGATACAGCAGTGAAATGGTAATGTGAAATAGAATGTGCATTGAAAGTAAAGATAAAAATAAATGTGCAACAGTAATGTTGTTGTTTTAAGTCTAAATTATAAAGTAAACAGTCTTTAAATAATATTATAGGTCTTTTGGTCATTAGTTACCACGTAACTGATTAGCCCTGAGCAAGCGTTCAAACTTTTATTTATTTATATTTGTTTTTCAGAAAGTCTGAGGAAAAATAAATAGGAAATTTAGTTTCGGAACCAGGGGGTGGGCAATCACTGTTGCTCCATTAACTTGTAGAATGCTATGGAGTGCTGGTTGCTATTATTCATGCAGAGTGCGATTATCCCTTTCAACATACACATGGTGGGGTTTCCCTAGTTATATACAGTACCTATAATACATGTTTGAACATATATCTTAACTTTAAAGTTGTTGATCTAAGTTATTAATAAAAAATGTACAACAAAGGGACCTAATGTTTGCTCCCTTAAGGGAGGCAGGACTCCATGAATTGAATGCACATTTGATAAATCTCATGTTGATTACAAGTCGATTACACAAACACACTGAATAAGATTTACTTACCTATTGTAGAACTCGCCATTTAATTATGACTGTGCCTGCCAAAGAAAAAACATCCATGCATCCATCCATTTTCTTCCGCTTATCCGGGGCCGGGTCGCAGGGGCAACAGTCTAAGCAGGGACGCCCAGACCTCCTTCACCCCGGACACTTCCTCCAGCTCCTCCGGGGGGACCCCAAGAAAAAACATGACAAAGAAAAATAATCAGGATGGCAAAATTTCAGAAATTTTTGAAACAGTACATTTTTTTAACAAATCAAATTTCACTGAAATCTGAGTTTGTTTGTGCAAATGGGAGCAATTTCTAAATATCCAAAATCTCCAAAATTGTGTGCATTTTGTCGCTTCACTGCTCAGAGATCGTAAGATGTGTGTCAAAAATTTGGATAACTTTTGATGTCCCACCCTTTGAGATAACGTGTTCCAAATTTGAACCCGTCCAGATGAACGCCCTAGGAGGAGTAATAATAATAATAATAATAATAATAATAATAATAATTATTATTATTATTATTATTATTATTATTATTATTATTATTATTATTATTATTATTATTATTATTATTATTATTATTATTATTATAATAATAATAATAATAATAATAATAATAATACATTGCCTTTCTGGACACTCAAGGTCGCCTTACAACAAGTATAAGTTAAAATACAAACAGTTAAAAACAAACAATACATTTTTTTAAAACAGTAAGACATTTAAAACATTTAAAAGGACAGTGCAGTTATGGTTGGAGTGAAAAGGCCAGTCTGAACAGATGAGTTTTGGGTTTGGTTTTGAAGTTTGGGAGTGTGTCAGTGTTGCGGAGGTCAGGAGGGAGAGAGTTCCAGAGCTCGGGAGCAGAGCGGCTGAACGCCCTGCTCCCCATAGTGACCAGACAGGCAGAGGGGACAGAGAGCTGGAGAGAGGAGGAGGAGCGCAGATAGCGAGCAGGTGTGGCGATATGGAGGAGGTCAGAGAGATATGGAGGTGCAAGGTTGTGGAAGACTTTGAATGTGTGGAGCAGGATTTTGTATTGAATGCGGGGAGCCAGTGGAGCTGTTGTGGAAGTGCGTAAAGTATGAAGTTCGCAAAAATGCTGACTCATGGTTAGCAAACTTTAATCCAATATTGCTGACCGCTTGCCTGGTTTACACCTGACCATATCACAAGTGAGATATGGTCTGGAAGCCACCTTCGAAATATCTCGTACTGGAGGTGTGGTTTACGATCGCCAACGGCCGTTTATTGGGCGTTACCAATGTCTACAGGGATGAAAGAGTTCCGCTTTTTAGCGGATCTCCGCTTTTTTTTTAGCCGCGTGGTAATTTTTTTTTTTTTTTCCAAATACGTTGAAATTTTGGGTGTGTATTATATATGTATAATTGTGTTTAGGGTTGCCAACCGTCCGTTGAAAAATGTAATCGTCCCGTATTCAGAAACAAAAGTACATGTCTCGTATTAAACTTGTACATGTGTGCGGGGCCGCGCGAGCTTGTGTGCTCTTCTGGTGCTGCGGACACCGCACGCTGCGCTGCGCCGCGAGTGCGCTCTCTCGGCTCGTTATCAGACTTTGATGTCGCAAAATCGGGGTCAGTGCCGTGTTTTGATATCAACTTTCAAATAAAAAACACTACAATTGTTTAAAAATGTGTTTTATTGCTATTTATAAAAGTCCCCCCCCCCCCCCGGGGGGGGTTCATGATTGGCCACTTTCATCCCTGTGTCTATCATTTGGCGTATACGTAGCCCATAGCCAATCATGTCAGTTGTCAGTTCAAACTACAAGCTTCCGTTTGTCACGTAGTACGTGTCACCATCTTTCCACCCCTCCCCGCTCTCTGATTGGCTCCCAGAATCTGGAGAGTTCGCTTGCCATAGTCGCCAGGCTGTCTTTCAGATCGGAACGAACGAAAGCAGCCTGGGATTTCCCAGGTTAGCTGATCGCTGGTGCAGAGGACGGTGTTGGTGTAATAATATTCCTTGCTTTGTCATGATCTACTTCTGTTTCAAATTTCACGATTCTACGTACACATTTTACAAATTACAAAAATAATTTTTTTGCCCCCATTCGTATACCCGATTGCATTTTTGAGTTTTTTGAGGGCGCCAACGTGCCATTTTATTTATTTTTGGAAAGAGGAAATTGCCAAAAATTAGAGCATCCCAAGTTTTAACAGTTGGCAAGTGAGGTTTCGTCATTGTTCACTGGGTGAAAAATTGGTGAGTTGGTTACGAGAAAAATAAAAAAGAAGAATTAAAGCCACAAGCGGCATCGAATGGCCCTAGCCTGGCATGCACGACGCCACTGCCCGCAAATGCAGCGCCCGCAAACGTAGCACTCTCAAAAAGCCGACCCCCACACTAACCCTAATAACCATAAACCCCAACCACTCCAACTCTAAACTCTAATCCCAACCCTAACACTAGGCCTAACCCTAAATGTAATCCTAACCTTAAACCTAATCCTAGTCGTAACCCTAACTATAGCCCCAACTCTTAACCATAAGTCCTAATCTAACACTGCCATTTTTCAAAACTTTTGCGTGTGTTGATTTTTTAAAACACATTCAATATGATGGACATCTGGTTTGGCTGCCCAGGCCCACATATCCTCCACCAGAAAAATTACATAGTGCACCATTAAATTTAAAGTTTTTAAAACTTTTTTTTTAAGGAGTCTGCGCCCCTGTTGGCCAACCAGGAAAAATGTCAGTTCAGTAATATATGTTTTTGCTTCTAGTCATTCATAGAATTTAATTAATTTGGCACAAATCCGATTTGTTGAAGTTTCATGTCTATGGTAGGGGGCGCTATAGTGTACACATTTCATCTGCTTTATAGTGTGTATTCATTGTGTATGTTCAGGCCAAGAGCACGCATTAGTGATTAAAATTTCAGCACGATCGGACTAAGCATGTGCGTGTAATATTTTGGGGGGTCTTTGTGCCCCTGCTGGCCAAGAGTGAAAAACTCCCCATGTCCTTAATACATTTTTTTCTCTTAGTTATGCGTAGAATTCCAATTCAGCGGCACTCTTGATTTGCAGATTTCAGATCATTTTCGGACATTCGGAAAAGGAGTGTGGTTTTCAGACCTGTGCATGGGGCAAAAACGAAATGGGACAGCAGTTGTCGCGCCAGTGACGTACATGCCCTTAAAACCACACTCCGAACTGTGCACACGGCTTGTGTGTGCGCTACGAGCAGGGAGGAGCGAGCGCGATAAGGAGGGGCGTGCTGACGTGAGGCAGATAGACAGGTAGGACGTTTAACCTGCTCTGTGATACACGCTGATACGCAAGGGTACACGCTGTAGTGGACAAGCTGCGTGCGCTGGTGGCGCTCATGGTGTCAGCAGTGTCCGCGGCTCCAGTCGAGCACGCAGGCTGCAGTGAGAAGCCTTCCGCGGCCCCCCACATGGGTTAAATATTGCTAACAGCAGTGGCCGTAAAGAAATATGATCGAACTCATCTCGAGACCAAGACCGGTGTGTCGAGTACTTCGACACTACGATCTACCCACACTACCTTGGCGATTGACTGGTAGATTGCAATCAACGTATTGAGCACCCCTGCTCTATAAGGACTAAACCAGGAGTAACCAGGACTAAACCCAGACTAAACCAAGACTAAACCAGGACTAAACCAGGTCTAAACCAGATCTAAACCAGCACTAAATCAGGTCTAAACCAACACTAAATCAGGTCTAAACCAAGACTAAACTAGGAAAAAAACAGATCTAAACCAAGACTAAACCAGGACTAAACCAACACTAAATCAGGTCTAAACCAAGACTAAACTAGGAAAAAAACAGATCTAAACCAAGACTAAACCAGGACTAAATCAGGTTGAAATCAGGACTAAACCAAGACTAAACCAGGACTAAACCAGGGACTAAACCAGGACTAAACCAAGACTAAACCAAGACTAAACCAGGGACTAAACCAGGTCTAAACAAAGACTAAACCAGGACAGGAAAAGTAAAACAACTATTTGGTTGTTTTACTTTTATTATTATTAAATTCTTTCTATTGATTTTTAAGCAATATTTAAACATACATAGACAATTACACAGAAGACAACAGGACAGGACAGCAGGCCAAATAAATAAAAAAAGTAAACAAGTAAATGAAAATAAATAAAAATACAAATTCATAAAAAATTTAAAACATTGAATTAAATTTAGAAAGGGACATTTAAGGGAGCTTTAGCATGTGGAGTAAGTGAGATAATTACTGACTGGTTCAGTTTCGAAATAGAGTATGAATGGGTGCCAGGTTTTGTAATAGTTTTGAATTGATCCATTTACATTATGTCTTAAGTGTTCCAGCTTTAAATGGGAGAAGACTTCCTCCACCCAACGCCCGAAAGATGGTGGGGCTGCCTTCTTCCAGTTAAGCAGTATTAAACGTTGTTAAGCGTATTTATAATGTGTAGAGCAAAGCCATGTTAACTAGCTGTACTATACGTAATGACGTCACGGTCTACGTAAGTGCCCGCGCGCGCTTTAGGTTTGTGGTCATGTGTTCAATAAATGGCTGTTGTAAGTTTCACTGTCAAAGAGAGAAGATGGTGTGCCGACTTTTTCTTAGTCATGCTAGTCGATAACCACTGTGGTAACTGAAATCACGCAAGACTGCTGCGGAGATATGGCGGATATCCCCACAGGTTATGGGCCCAGTCACTCAGGCCACAGGTGGACTAGACTTTTGTTCAACGGCGACGAGAAAAATTATGACCTTTGGGAAACGAGGTTCCTCGCGCACATGGGAGTTGTGTGGTCTCAGAGAAATCATCACGGTTGATCCAAATATAGTCGAGGAAGACGAAGGAGCTCTCGCTGAAGAAGAGGCAAGGAATGGCGAAGGATATGCAGAACTTGTGCAATGTCTGCACAATAAGAGTTTGTCGTTAATAATGAGAGACGCGGAACGAGATGGAAGAAAAGCACTGGAGATTCTTCGAAAGCATTACGCCGGAAAAGACAAACCCCAAGTCGTGAGCCTTTACTGTGAACTGTCCTCGCTTTATAAAGCGAGCACTGAAACGATTACCGAATACATCACTCGAGCAGAGACTATTGATGGACTTCAGATAGCAATGGTAGTAAAGGGGCTACCCGAGTCATACAAGCCGTTCGTCGTGCACATCACGCAGACAAATGATCTCGTAACATTTGGCGAGTTTAAGGCAAAACTACGCAGTTATGAGAGCACAGAGAAGTATGGGAGAGGTGACGTGACTGAAGACAACGTGATGAGAACAAGCGGGGCAACAAAAATCCGAGGAAGAGGACAAGGAAAGAAAGTGGACTTGGCTGCTGTGGAGTGCTACGTGTGCGGTAAACGAGGACACATGGCGAGAGCATGTCCCAATGAAACACAACAGAGGAGAGAGGATTGAGCATGGGCCACACCACAGCGAGGAAAGGGGCGCAATCGCGGACGCGGCCGTGGTTGTGACCAAATTAAGAAAGCTGACTGTCAGACGGATTCAGAGACAACATTTTCCTTTAAAATGAAAGACTGTCTTATGCAAGGAGGAAACAAGAAGGGTCTAATGGTCGACTGCGGAGCCACATCACACATGATCAACGATGCCACCAAGTTCAAAACAGTGGTCAAGAGCTTCAGACCTGAGGATCACATGATCGAGCTGGCCGATGGAACCAAGGTTAGTGGGATGGCGAAAATGAGGGGAGACGCCGAGGTCTACTTGCTGGACAGCGAAGGACGACGAGTGAGAACGAGACTCAAGCAGGCACTTTACATCCCATCGTTTCTGCAGAACATCTTTTCTGTCAAGGCAGCGACAGCCAACGGGGCAGAAATCCGCTTCAAGGACGGCGATGACTGGTTGGTCAACAAGGACGGTACAAAATTCAAAATGGATGTGTATGGTAGGCTATATTACCTTAGCACTATTGAGAATGACAATCTTGATGAAGTGTATGGTTGTAATTTGACTTCTGCATTTGACCCATCCTTTTTCAGGAGCAGTGAGCAGCCATCTTTTTCGGCGCCCGGGGGGCAGTACCGTGAAGGGTCTTGCCCAAGGACCCACACTGGTTAGCTCATTGCCCAGGGGGGGATTTGAACCCACAACCCCCAGGGGGAAAGTCCATGACGTGGCACAAAATACTACGTCATTGTAATTTTGATGACATAGCAAAACTGGAGAAAGTAGTTGAAGGGATGACCATTAAGAGGAAAAATTATAAGTCAAACCAGAACTGTGAAACTTGTATAAAGGGAAAATTCACACAAAACAGAAATAGACAGGCAGATGCAAAAGCAACATCCATACTCGAGCTAGTGCACACAGACTTATGTGGTCCCATAGAACCAGCAGATAAAGATGGGTACAAGTATGCAATTGCATTTATTGATGATTACAGTGGGATGATTTTTCCATATTTTCTGAAAGCAAAGAGCTATGCAACACAAGCTACAGAAAAATTTATATCAGATGTTGCACCTTATGGAAAGATTAAGTGCATAAGGTCTGACAAGGGTACAGAGTTTACCGGGCAAGAGTTCCAATCTTTACTTAGGAGTAAAGGGGTAAGGCACGAGACAAGTGCACCCTACTCACCTCATCAGAACGGAACTGCTGAAAGAGGATGGAGGACCTTATTTGAGATGGCACGATGCATGCTGTTGGAGACTAACCTCCCAAAACATTTATGGACATATACAGTGGAAACAGCAGCTCAGATTCGTAACAGGTGTTACAGTAAGCGTCTAGAGCAGACACCTTACCGTGTTTTCACAGGAAAAACACCCAACCTTTCTAACATGAAGATATTTGGCTCTGAATGCTACGCGTACAAGCAAGACAAAAAGAAGCTGGATGCTAGGTGTGACAAAGGGATCTTTGTCGGCTATGATAAGTATAGCCCGGCATTTAACATCTACTATCCTGAGACAGGAAAAGTCCTAAAACATAGGCTAGTGAAGGCAATCACCAAAGGCAGTGCAGATAGCCAGACTCAGACAACTTGTGACATGGAGGATGACACTGAGCGCTATGGAGATTCAACACCAAAGGTAGCCAGCCAGGGTCAGGGACGGTCCCAAGATGAGAGTGAAGAGCCTAATGTGGAGGAGACTAGTGAGGCAGGCCCAACCCAGGCAGATAGTACACCGAAACAGTAATTAGAAAAGAGATATCCTGTAGATATCCTGAGAGAGGAAGGCTCCAGAATACTTAAAAGACTACCAGTGTAAAGCAGAGTTTAACGATGAAGCTGAAAATGTAGATTATTTCTATAGTGATTTATGGTGTACCTAAAACATTTAGTGAGGCTATGAAATCAGAAAAATCAAAAATGTGGTGTGATGCAATGAAAGAAGAAATGCAATCCTTGACTGAGAATGACACTTTCATTTTGACTCCACTGCCAAGGGGTAAACAAGCAGTGGGAGGTCGCTGGGTATATGCAGTGAAAGAGAGCCCTGATGGATCTGAGACTTACAAAGCCAGATACGTGGCAAAAGGATACGGCCAGGTGGAAGGGATTGACTATAAAGAGACGTTTTCACCAACAGCCAATATGACCTCTGTCCGAACATTGATGCAGGTGGCAGTACAGGAGGATCTTATCCTTCACCAAATGGATGTGAAGACTGCTTACCTACATGCTCCGATGGACTGTGAGGTATATATGGACCAACCAGAAGGTTTTGAAATCAAGTCAAAAACAGGTGAACATCTAGTATGTAAACTCAACAAGTCATTGTATGGGTTAAAACAGTCTGGTCGTAATTGGAACATGTTACTGCATAATCACCTTTTAGAAAATGGGTTTGTGCAAAATGATGCTGATCACTGTGTCTATACCAGGGAATCTATGAACGAGAAAGTGATTCTGTTAGTGTGGGTTGACGATTTAATCATAGCAGCGAGTAACAACACCATACTCAAGGATGTGAAGGAAATGTTGAAACGAAGGTTTAACATGAAGGATATGGGTCCACTTAACACTAGAAGTCCCGGGAATTTTGACAGCCCCCCTAAAGTCCTGGAGAAGGGTCAAAAGACCCTTAGTCCAAACTGATGGCTCTGATGGCCACAATTAGCATCTCTTCATTTGTAAATGCGTCCATTACCTGTTGAATCAGCAGGGGGGAGGACATCAATCTCCAGGTGGATTCAGACTCCGACCTGTCTCAGTTGTCTTCAGGTAATATTTCATTTCATATTATTTCCCATTTTACATTTCATTTCAGTGAGGGAGTAAATCACCTCAGAACTAGTATTTTTTTGCGTGCCAATGGGGCAAGCTTTTTTACTAGCTAAGATTTACTTGATTTACTCATTTCCAGCAAATGTTGTTTGCCTAGCAAATTTTGCCTGGCAAATTGGCTAGCAAATATTGCTAACCTAGTAAAAAAAATGCTTGCCCATCGGCATATTTCTTAAAACAAGTAAAAATAGTCTAATTTGAGGTTTTTATTTCTATTTGAAAAATACTAGTTCCAAGGTGATTTTTACTACATTACTTGAAACTAGAAAAATAAACCAATTTTGCAGTGATTAGCTTCTATACTTGCATTTGTGATATCATTTGAATTTCCCATTGCTCATTATTACATTTTTTTCACGCAACAGATGAGGAGAGTGCTCCCCAACCAACAAAGAGAGCTCGGCTGGCGACTGATGTGAGAGAGACTGCAAAAGATGGCACAGTATGGCATGAAGAACAGGTGGGAACCGGTCCACATTTCACCCCACCATCGCCATACAGCGCAGATGGAGAGCCAACAGCTAAGGCCAGGAGGTCAATCACAAGTCGCCTTCAGAGCTTCCTTTGTTTCATCACTCCGGACATGCTTGACATCATTCGAGACTGCACAATTCAACATGCGAAGCAAACTGAGCATGTGGATTGGTTCATGGGCATACCTGAACTAATGGCATTTATTTCCATCACCATCATGAGGGGAATCTTCAAGGTGCCATCACTGCGTGACTGCTGGTCGAAAAAGCTGGGAAGCCCACACATCATCGAAACCATGTCCCGAGGCCGTTTCCAAAACATCATGCATCACCTGCGCTTTGATGACAGACACCCGCAGCGAGCGAGTACAGACTGATAGGTTTGCGGCAATTTCAAACATATGGGGATTGTTTGTCACCAACTGCATCACATCCTACATCCCTGGTCGACACATCACCATTGACGAACAACTTTTCCCGTGCAAGACTCGCTGCTGTTTCCTACAGTACATTGCAACTAAACCAGACAAGTTTGGTATCAAGTTTTGGGTGGCGTGTGACTTGAAAACCAAATACGTCTGCAACATCCTCCCATATCTTGGCAAGGACCCCACTCGACCTCGTGGGGAGAGAGTGTCTGAGAGTGTAGTCATGAGGCTGATGGAACCATTCTTGGACAAGGGCAGAAATGTTACCACAGACAATTTCTTTACATCACTGTCACTTGCAAAACGACTACTTAGCCGGAATTCAACCATCCTCGGCACAGTCAACAGGATTCGCCAAGAAATCCCACCGTCAACTCGACAGATGCACCGCGATGAATTTACCACCCAGGTGTTTTCATCCACTGGTGCCACACTGACTGTGTATGCACCCAAGCGGAAGAAGACTGTGTATATTCTCAGCAGCATGCACAGCACGATTCAGACACAGGAAACCACCAAAAAGAAGCCAAACACCATCACACTCTACAACACAACAAAGTGCGGCGTCGATATCATGGACCAGATGGTGCGGGAATACACTGTCCGCACAGGAACAAGGCGCTGGCCAGTAGCAGTGTTCTACAACATGATAGACATTGCAGCACTGAATGCCCACGTGCTCTATCAATTATGCACTGGGAGAAAGGAAAGACGGGTGGATTTCCTGTTTGAACTGGCAAGAGAGTTGGCTCACTCCCACGTGGGTATGAAAAAGGCCCAAAAGGAGCAATTGCTTCGGCAACAACCCTCCACACCACAACTCGGACAAAGAGCCAAGTGTCAGGCTAAAATCAAATGCAAGGACAATTGTGCAACAGTGCGCTGTGATGACTGTTACAAATATACATGTGGGAAATGCCGAAAGGAGCAATGGCAGTGCCAGAATTGTTAGTGACTGCTCAAATGTATTTCACTCATTTGCATTCTTTGTAAATATGCTTTTTTCCTTTGTATTTTTGGCACACAAAAATAAGTTACTTCTGCAACAACCTTCCACACAAAAACTGGGAAAACAGTTGCTTTTGCATTCATTGTAAATATGTTTTGTTTTGTATTTTTTTAACAATAAATGTTTAGAGTTTTTGATCCCAAATTCTCGTTGATCCTGATGATTCACTGCATAAAAATCCACACGCACACACACACACACACACACACACACACATGCAAAAACACGCATTACCTACGCTTGCCTGGGGGTCCCCTCCCCCACACAGGCTCAAGCGACTCTGTGACTCAAGCGACTGCTGTGAGCCGCTAACAGCCACATTTCCACAACAAAAGGAGTGTCCACAGGGGGTCCAAAGGGTCAGATGACCCCTCTGTGGGTCTTTTAGGTAAAAAGGTCAATTGACCCCTCCGCGGGACTTCTAGTGTTAAACACTTCCTGGGTATTGATTTTAGTCATAGCACGGGAGAGATCAAAATGACACAAAAGAGACACATAGAGAAGATGTTAGCAAGATTTGGAATGTCTGAATGCAAACCGAGATCCACCCCCATCTGAGCAAAAGTTACATTTTGACAATGTTGGTGAGATAATTGATTCAACAGGTTACAGGGAGATTGTGGGTAGCTTAATATACATTATGACATGTACCAGACCCGACCTGAGCTGGGTAGTTAGTAAACTATCACAACACTTAGCAGAACCAAAGCAACAGCATTGGACTGCCGCAAAACATCTGCTGAGGTACTTGAAGGGTACCATGGATCAGAAACTACACTACCGAAAATGTGAGAAGAGCCTACAGCTAAAGGGGTATAGTGACGCTGATTGGGCAGCTGACAAAAATGATAGGAGGAGCACCACTGGTTATTGTTTCATCTTAACTGAGACTGGTGCAGTTATATCATGGAAAAGCAGGAAGCAGCCAACAGTGGCGCTATCTAGCTGTGAAGCAGAGTACATGGCTCTAGCAGCCACTATTCAAGAGTGTATGTACCTTGTACAACTACTGAAAGGCATGGATAGTAGGAACCAGCATTTACCAGTTAAGATCTATGATGACAACCAGGGGGCGATAACATTATCCAAGAACCCAGTTTGCAGACAGAGAAGCAAGCATGTGGATATAAAATATAATTTTGTACGGTCTGCACACACAGAAGGGAAAATAAATGTGGTTTACTGTCCTACTGCAAATATGGTAGCTGATGTACTTACCAAACCAGTGTCAAAGGTTACATTTGAGAAATTTATGGGTTATTTGTTTGGAGAGTAATGTGAACTGGCAGATATTGTGAATGTAAGGGGGGGGGTACCAAATATATATTTTTTTGTTTTTTTTTTATGCTTTCAGAACTCCCAGTATGTAAATTTTGTATTTGGATATATATATTTTTTGTTTTTGATTACCACTATAGAGAGCTGTAAACATGTCTTTGAGTGGGAGTGTTAAGCGTATTTATAATGTGTAGAGCAAAGCCATGTTAACTAGCTGTACTATACGTAATGACGTCACGGTCTACGTAAGTGCCCGCGCGCGCTTCAGGTTTGTGGTCATGTGTTCAATAAATGGCTGTTGTAAGTTTAACGGTCAAAGAGAGAAGATGGTGTGCCGACTTTTTCTTAGTCATGCTAGTCGATAACCACTGTGGTAACTGAAATCACGCAAGACTGCTGCGGAGATATGGCGGATATCCCCACAAACGTCTTGCAAGCAGCATGATGAACGCTACTGCATCTGCCTGATGAAGGTTCGCTGAAATGTTCGGAGGGACAACCCCAAACAAAGCTGTTCCACTATCTGCTGCAATGTTCGTTTTGCATATGAATGAAATTGTTTTGAATATTTTCTCCCAGAAGTAGTTTAGACGGGGACATAGCCAGAACATGTGGCACAGGTTGGTGGGGCTATGACCACACCTCAGACAAGAGGCATCCGCACCAGGGTACATTCTGGCAATCTTATTTGGCGACAGATGTAGCCTGTGCAGAACCTTAAACAGTAATAAGCCATGTCTTATGCAAAACGATGTTGAATGAATTCTTGTGAATGCTTTTTGCCAAGTGTTATCTGTGAAACGATCACCTAATTCCTCTTCCCATTGAGTTTTTAGATGGCCTAATGATGGGGACGCTGCACCTTGCATTTTATTGTAAATGAATGACACCAAGCCTTTATTAAGCAAATTCAAATCTAGACACTCATCAAGCCATGTTTTTGGAGCCAAGGTTAAAGAGAAAGCTGTTTTGACAAAACTACGTACTTGGAGATATCTAAAGAAATCTGATTGTGGGACATCAATGTCGTTTTTTAGCTGATTGAAGGAAATTAATTTGTCATTTTTCAAAAGATCCTTAATGCATCTTAGTCCTCTCTTTTGCCAGTGCCGAAAAGATGTGTCTATTAAGGATGGAGTGAAATGAACATTACGCTGGATAGGAGCTGAAATTAAGGAACCTTTGAATTTAAAATGGGGAAATTGAAACCATATTTTTAATGTGCCCTGGACAACCACATTATTTGTCCACAGGCTTTTACTCAGAGGTAGTGCACTACACAAAAGAGAGGAAAGTGAAGCTGGATTGGCAGTGTGTTCTTCAAGATGGACCCAGGATGGAGACTCAACCCCCAACGAGACTGCAGCCCAAAACAGTAGTTTGTGGATGTTTGTTGCCCAATAGTAGTAAAGAAATTTGGCTAATGACAAGCCACCATCCTCCTTCTGTCTTTCTAACTCTCTTCTAATTCGGGGGATGTTTTTATTTCAAATGAACATGGACATGTGTCTGTTCAATTCATTAAAAAAAACTTTCAGGATGAAAACTGGCACTGTCTGAAACAGATATAGAAGCCTGGGCAAGATTACCATTTTTACAGAGTTAACTCTACCGACCAATGACAAAGGGAGTTTAGACCATCCATATCTTGTTTGGCTTTTTCTAGAGACTTTGTGAATTTTTTTTTTAAACAGAAAATCATAATCATAGGTGACACATACACCCAAGTAGTTAAAATGGTCCTTATTTATTGTGAAAGGGAAACATTGAAGATTTAATTGTTGGGCCTTGTTGTTGATTGGAAGAAGTATACTTTTATGCAAATTTAATTTATAACCGGACACCTGCCCAAATTTATTTATAATGTTAAGGGCAATAGGGATAGTGGTGTGCGGATCCGAAAGAAAGAGGAGGTCATCTGCATATAGGGATCGTTTATGAGTTTGCCCCCCTCTTTGTATTCCACCCAATTGGACAGATTCTCTCATCATAATTGCCAAGGGTTCAATAGCAATATTGAATAACATTGGGCTTAATGGACAGCCCTGTCTTGCTCCGCGAGAAAGGGGAAAAAAGCTGCACATAACCTTATTTGTTCTAATTGATGCCTGAGGTGCCGCATACAGTGTACTGATCCAAGAGCAAAAAATAGGGCTAAATCCCATTTTTTTTAAGTGTAGCGAATAAAAAGTTGTATTCCACTCTATCAAATGCTTTTTGTGCATCGAGGGGGATCACTACTTCGGGCACAGCATCCTCACGTTGATAGATGACATTAAACACCTGCCGAAGATTGCTAGATATATGCCTGCCTGTAACAAACCCCGTCTGATCTGGGTCTACCAGTTTAGGAAGGACTGGTTCAAGTTGCCCTGCTAACACTTTTGCTAGAATCTTATAGTCGCAGTTAAGAAGGCTAATGGGCCGGTATGATTCGCAAAGGAGTGGGTCTTTAGATTTTTTCAGCAAGAGATTGTAGCTTGTGTCATTGTAGTGGGCAGGACTTTATTGTCCAAAGTCTCCCTGAAAACTTTTAACAGCAGTGGGGCTAATTTGAGAGCAAATATTTTAAAGAATTCTATTGGATATCCATCTGGGCCTGGTGCTTTGCCGGATTTCATCTTCCTGATGGCATTATCTATTTCAGACAGAGCCACATCCGATTCCAACTTAGTTTTATCCGAGTTCTCTAAAGTGGGCAATATCAGGTTACTAAAGTTCTCCACTTGGGCCAAATCACTGGCTTCAGAGGTGTATAGTTTCTCATAAAATGATTTGAATTCTGTATTAATGCCTTTCTGATCTATAAGAACTATAGTTGTTTTACTTTTAACATTCCACTACAACTAAAGTCTTTAGGTCTGTCACAAAGTTGATGCCTATTTTGATTTCTTTTTCTTGTCTAACTAGGTCATAACTATTCCTAATACACACATCTTTAACAGATTTAATAGCATAATTTCACAGAAGAAAAACTGTACAAACCTGATAACGCTGGCTGCTCAGCTCAGGCAACTGCGCCTATGCCCTCTTGGACTGATGTTGCCCTCCCGAGTCGAAAATAAATAAATAAATAAAAATAAATCGTTCAATGGATACAGAATTTCATGTAGGTCTAGGCCTAGATTTGAAAATGAAAACAAAAAATCGCAAAGCAGCCTCATTCACTTCCATTCGGGGCCCCGAGAGTCAGAAGGGGGAGTGGGCTCTGTTCACAGCTGCGGCGCTACACGCGACCAGCATCCGAGCCTCATGTGGAAAGAGATTGTCGTGGTTGTCTTGTTGACTGCCTTGATGTTGTCGTAAAGGGTGAGATTGAGATGTATAACAAATGATCACCATGAAGGTTTATGAATTGAATAAAAATGTTCACAAATACATGTTTAATTTGCCACGTTTAGCCTAAATAATCAGACAGCTAGCTAGCTTACAGACAAGTAACCCATTATTTAAATAGGCTGCTAATTTTGTGGTAGGCAAGCTACATGTCTGCAGTTTCTAACATTTTGTTTTAGCAGCAGAATGAATGATGAAGGGGGGGGGGGGGCAACTGCCCCTTAAAATTCCTGTGCACGTCCCTGCTGTTCTGCTCAACTGTTCACGGACAGTTCACAGACTTGTGGGTGTGGCAAAAGAGATTGTACAAATGTCTTTCTTTACAGGCTCAACACTCCCCAATAGCCAAATGCTGGTAGATTTACATGTTGGCTTTAGACACGTTTAAGTGCATATGGCAGGTTTGTTTGATTATTTATTTAAAAGGGCGAACAGTGAATATTAATGAACATTTAGGCACATGTAAATATGACTGATTATAGGACAGCCTTGGGCTAATTTTCCATCTGCAGCTTCTCTAGCAGGTTGACATTACAAACAATAAAAGAGAAACACTATTTTTCGTGCAGTGCACGCTCTGCACTCTTGTAGGCAAATAGCGGATTAACTAGGCTTGTTAAGTCTCCAGTAAAAAAGCGAGGTTCAACACCCGAGAGGGGCAGGCCAATGAAGAGGCAGATTGACTTCACAAGTGACAAAGAGGCCAGTGATGACAAGCAGGATTATGATGCTGAATCTAGCACGGCATCAACCATTCCACCATCACCAGCCAGCAGCTCTGATGAGGCCTCTGATTCATGTACAGTATGTAGTATATAACTTACAAACTAATTCATTAAAAAATCTGTTACAGTTTATTCAAATTGGGACAATTATGTGATTAAAATACAATCTTGATAACCCTTATCAGTCAGTTTAAATGATTTTGGTTCTTTTTCTTTTTTTCTTTAGTGGATCAGAAGGATAGTCTGTTGATACAAGTCAGGCATTACAAAACACGTCAGGAACTGTGTAAGAAGCCAAAGCCAAATCAAGATGCTGTGTCCCAGGTATTAGATCTTGAGTTTCAAGTCAGAAGAGCATACATCAACTCTAATGTCACTAGAGAGGAAAACAGAGCTGCCCAAATCTTGGAAGCATATCCATGTTTCAAAGAACTTCATCATGTAAGTTATACTTGGTGGCCAACACAACTGTATTGTATAGTAAATCAAACTAACTTTGGTAACTTAGTTTTGTATAATTTGTGACTTTAGGTGTTTTGTGAGCTACACAGGATTTTGGATCCATCCAATGATAAATTCATCAATCAAGTGAGACAGATGGGAGGAGTTTGGAGTTTTGCTCCAGGGTCCACTTCAGTGGTGTATCTAAAAAAGCAATGAAGCCACCTATGACTATGGATCAAAGTAAGGCTTAAGAGTGCAACCCTCATTCACCTTAAATTTACTGTGTGAAAAAGTAAAATATTCTTAATTCCAGCTGAAGCCCATCACTCTGATCAAAGCTCTTCCAACACCCTTTTCCTCTCTAGCATTTCCCCCCAAGAAGATGGGGTGTGCCAGTGAGGGTTTGCTGCATATCCTGAAGGTAAAATCGATCCATCCATCTTAAGGTAAAATGCCTTTTATAAAGATGCATTAAAGAGGGCGTATTTTGCAATACCGACTTTTTGGAGCTTTATACCATGTTAAAACTAGGATTGCAACGATATTCGATATAATATAGAATCATTTCATATGGGTGTCAGAATTTGATACAGATGTTCCCTTGATATGCACATTTAATTTATTTTGGTCTGGAAAGGAAATGGTTAACATGGAAACTTATTAAACATTCATTATAGTATATACATTGTTTTTGATTAATATAACAATTTCAAAACAAAAGGTAACATGGTGATCTAAATATGTTATGTGTTAGCAGTCAATACCCCACAGAAGCGTAATACCTCCTCTTTAAGAATCAACTAACATTTGAGATCCACAACAACCAGATACAATGTGTTTAATCTGTTCTGTATTGTTTTATAGCCCACAGAAGACCCAAATGTCTTCCAAAAGAGAACTTTGCAATGTCCAGTGCAAGTGCATCCTTGCTGTGGGTAATCTGTCAGTTACAACATTTGACAAAGAAAAGCTGGGTGAGGGTGTGATTTATTTAATGTCTTATTATTATTATCCACCTTACTTACCCCAAATGTGTGGCAATCGTACTGTCTGTCATACACAGAAGTCCTGAACGATGCTATCCATGACAGATGCCACCGCATCCTATAAAAAAGCACTGGCAGAGTGACTTCATAGGGAAGTAAAGTAGTTGCAGATGGGTTATGTTATTGTTAAGCCTACTGCATTTGTTTTGTTTTCATTGACAAAGTATATAGAGAGCGAAGTTTAATGTTTGTGTTTATTCAAGTGCAACTGCATTCATGTTGTATGTACTGTTATCTTACCCTTATTATTTTCAGATGACTATTGTTGGTATTTAGAAATGTTACCTGTGATAATGTGCCTGTGTGTGTGTGTCTATGGATGTAAATCAGTCAATCTGGGACTGAAATTGTACAGTATCTCGGTACCTTCTGTTTGTAAGATGGAAAGATTAAAAGATTTAAAGGTTTTAGGAGTGCTACAATTTGTTAATATATTTTCAAGTAAATTAGTCTTAAAATAATTTAAGATTCATTAACTAAAATCAAGAATAAAACTGTTGATAACAAGCTTTATATTCTAGTTTTAAGATTTTTCATCTTAATTTATTCTTAGAATGTGTTCTATGCTTTAGTTTAGATCACAAATACTTGGGATTATTGCTTAGAATAAGTGATTTTATCTTATTTTGAGATTTGTGAAGATATATTTTCTTAAGATTTCTTGATAAGTAAATGTCAGTTACTGCACTGGCAGATAATTTCATAATTTTCTAGTGTATTTTAACTCAGCTTTCTAGTTTGAAGGAGGGGTATTTTTTGCAGTGTAGTCTGCCTCTGGAGTCACGTTTTACAATTTTAAAGGTGCACTGTCATTTTTCCGGTGGAGGAGCTGTCAGCCTGGGCGGCTGTCGGGAAAAGAGTGGCATGCCGGAGCTCGCGTGGGAGAGGGATCCACACTGGGGCAAGGGCGACCATAGCCGTGAGAGCCTTTAATGACAGCTAAGTTTACAGTAGGCCTACTAATTAAACAAGTTTTTTTTTAGTTGCTTAAGAAAAATATTAACTGCCATCTGTACTTTAATCTGATAATGTAATATTAAACCCATTGTTCACAATATTTTAAAATTATTTTATAAACACTAATATAAGCAGAAATAAAAGTGATTCAAAACCAGGACCAAAACGTATGTATTTCTTTATTTTCTCAAGCCATTCCACACTATGAAGGCCAAACACCATCCCACACTTTAATCACCCAAATCAAATGTGCTTTTTGAATCTATGTTTTCTTTCCCAACAAAGAGACATTCATCTTTGCTTGATATTGACTTGTTATGGCAAAGCAGTGCCTATAGCTTTAGTTTAGCATCTGTCACAAGCTGTTTTTAATGTGAAAGCCAGCAGCACACAGCAGTGGATAGCTCAGTCCAGTGTGTGGTTCTGGTGCAGGTGGACAGACATCTATGGATCAAACACGTGTGGCTTCATAACCCTGTACTACAAAGGGGTATATTAGTGGGATCTTTAATTATACCTTTCCTGTAAAAAGTAATCTACATCTTTAATACAGTTAGTGTTGATTGAGGCCCCGTAATAAGGTCTCATGTGGTAGTATCATATATTGACTGTTTCTATGTAGAATGTCCAGTCAGCCATGCAAATAAATTTTTCACAATTGTTAGATTGTTTTGAACTGACGAAACTAAAACAAGAAGGCGAAAGTACAAGGCTGTCGCAGAGCATTTCAGAGCATTTGTGAGCTGAAATGGAAGACATGTTGAATGGAAGAAGTTTCCACATCACTTTTCAAACAAAGTGAATGGGCCTGACTGGGCAGACAGGCATTTAGAAAAAGCGTTATAGAGCTCCCTCCAGCAGATTACAATACTGTGGAAATTGGAATATTTCAGTAGTACTTGCATGCCTTTAGTACACATTGAATCTTAAATGCTTCAAATCCTTCACAGTATGTATGCACAAGCCAGGTCAGTGGTACACATCCATGTTTTTGTGCTATGTACGTAAAATTGTAGTAGTACAGGGCCTACAGGGTGATGGAATGCTGCAATGGGAACTGTTTGTGTTGTTATTTCAGCTTCTGTGTGACGCTAATAATACTGCTGGGAAAGCTCATGTTAAAAAGCTAACTTACTATTCAACCCTGCATTCACAAACAGCGTTTGCATCTAAAAGACTTGGGCGTCCCTCGTGTGTGTCCAAGCACTGCTCCTACATTCAGCTCTGATGCTGCTGAAATGCAATACTGTCAAAATGGCCCACTGCAATTCATGAAGACCACAAAACTCCAGCAGTTTAAGAATACATAACCAAAAAAAGATGCAAGCCTGAAAAAGAAAAAAAAAAAAAAAATCCCTCTATCTTGCTGTGTCAGTGCCAAGCTGAAAGCAGTCTCTCTTTGCTGCCGCTTTGTCCGGCATAGGTCATAAATCATCCAGGTGATTCTCCGAGTTCTTAGTTGAACAAAAACTGTGGTTTAGTTATGGTTTGAACAAAATGACGAGTTTCTCTGTGTGCCGAGATTTTCCAACTTCAAACTGGAGTCATGGGCTGTCATGGGCATCTTCAAAGTTCATCCCTGTGAAAAACAGTTAAGTTACTACATGTAAAACTGTTTGCAATCTGAGTTGCACATCTGCAGCATCATGCATGAATAAGGTTGATCATTGGTTCTGTGGTATGACCTCCACTGATGATTCATGTCCTCCATGAAGACATAACCATGCCCTACTTAGCCAGAGGTTTAACAATCCTTTATGACCAAACTAACTATCCAACCTTAGTCTGACATAAAACAAACTGGCCTATAAATATTTGAACTTTGATTTTCTAATATCCAAACTGAAGTGTGCGTGAGTGTTGGAGGTGGTCGGAGGGGCCGATGGCGCAGATTGGCAGCCTCGCTTCTGTCAGTCTACAGAAAGTCGCTTACCACCACCAAGTGTGGAGTGAATGAACAATGAACTGTAAAGCGCTTTGGGTGTCATGAAAGGCGCTATATAAATGCTATGAATTATTATTATTATTATTAAATTACAAAATGATCATTATCTTACCTGGATGCAAGGACATGCAAGAGGGACTAATAGGGCACTATGTAATTACTGCTGTATATACCACACTGCAAACGGTCCCTGTTTATTAGAATGGTCATGGTAGAATTTGAGTAAACACTTCAACAGGTTCATGCAACAGAGGATATGCAAATACCAAATACCAAAAGGAGTAATATGTTAACTGAAACATTTGGATTTTCCAAACAAGATGGTTAGAGTTGTGACCTCCTGGGATCCTTTAAACAAACTGTCTAAAATTAATATCTTATTCATTTAATATACCACACGTATTAACTGGCAAATAATGAATGCAGCACTTTCACCTGTGAGGTGCCATTCAGAGGTACTA
Source organism: Paratrypauchen microcephalus (assembly GCA_036785185.1). Taxonomy (NCBI): domain Eukaryota; kingdom Metazoa; phylum Chordata; class Actinopteri; order Gobiiformes; family Gobiidae; genus Paratrypauchen; species Paratrypauchen microcephalus. Next base: position 12,845,294 of record JAVJIX010000003.1, on the reverse strand, counting down.
GACAATTTATCCACAGGTTCCCAGTGCAGGTCACACTCTCTTTACCAATTTCAACTTTTAAAGTGATCAGAAGTTCAAAATTCAAAGTCATGCGTTATTAACTATGATGTCCAACTTCAATGGCAAAGTTGGTTCTTTTGGTTTTGAGTTTGGTTTTAGGCAGGCACGTTTAGTTTATTTGAAGTTAATGTAAAAAATAAAAGAAACGTGCAGTTACTCGGTATGGTATGGAAGAAGCAAAAACAAGTCAACAAGCAGCAAAATGCAGCCAATTGTGCTTCTCCGTTGCCTGCTCCACGCCACACCATTTCACCTTTGCCATCATGAGAAGGAGAGAGGGGAGGAGAGCAAGAGGAAGTCACTTCCACCTGGACCACTGCTTGTCTTTGTCTGTTAAAGGCACATAAATCACCCCCATCAGGGGCTTCATTTTGGTGCTGCCATCCTCCAGCTTATCGTACTGTTCCAGCATCTGGTTTCCTCCGGCCGGTCCCACAGGCAGGATGAGCCGCCCGCCTGGTTTTAACTGGTCCAAGAGCTGCAGTCACAAGACAAAGGCTTGAGCCACCGATAGACATTATGACAGATTAGATTTAGTCTCTTTAAAGTCTTCTATGAATTTGGGCAGTCACATTAGGTCATGCACAATTACAACCTCAATGAAATGATCTTGTTTTTTTCTGTGCACTCTTTTGCATTTATGTTTTTACTAGTTTAAACTTTTATAGTATTATAAGATAAGGTCAACAATCAACATAAAATATCTAAGCCCACACATCTCCTTATATCTACACAATTTCTTGTTCCTATTGTGTAGTTTCTGAACTATATTTGCCAACTCAATAATGGAAGTTGGTGCTTTGAGGATAATAATAACTATGATCTAAAGCTGTGCACTCACAGCTTGGGGAACACTGGGTGCTGCTGCTCCAACATGAATGGCATCAAATGGTGCCTCCTCAGGACAGCCCATACGGCCATCTCCCACTGCAGACAGACAATATATAGTCAGTCAAACTTGAACTTCTAACTTGTAAAAGTCATTACCATTTTTACAACAAGAATCAACAAGGAATGAGTGACGGCTAACCATGTTTTGTGCAATCATGACTCTTGAAGTACTCCTAGCTTTTTTCACAATTTGTTAAAATGTTCAATAGCTACTTACCTACTAATTTGATTCTTCCAGACATTATCAAACTGGGGTCATCTTTCTTCACATTATTAATCGAATCATCTACCAGCTCTTTAATGTGATCAATACCTATAACTTTCCCTTTAGGACCTACCTGTAAAACCACAACAAGGACAACAATAAAACAATATATAAAGGTAAAATTCAACACAAGACTCAATATCGATTCTGATACAATGATGACAATAAAAAAAAACTAATTTTCCATATTAAATCATATTACCATGTGGGCCTAACCCTAACCATTATAACTGTGCAAACCCTTAGTCGTACAGGTAGGTTCTCCATAGTGGTCCATGGGCGTATACAAGTGTGGTTTTATACTTGTTCTTATACAGCTCAAAATCATTCTAAAGCTATTCAGGAAAGGTTCATTTCTATCCTCTGAATGTCATTTTTTATCATCGATACCTGCTCAAAGAGTATTTAGTTTTGATATTAGTTTTAGCATTGATTAGTATCTGATTTTCTAAGCCTTTTTTTTTTTCTTTTCGATATGACCAAAAATGGCTATAAACTTAAACTCTCTGAAATTGTCAATTGTTTGTAGATGGTTCTATTTTTTCTAAACTGTTCACATCACTGCTGGTTAAAGTTAGTTACTCAATCATTACAAAAATGACACAAACCACTATAGAAATGAGGAGTGCCAACATGGAAGCACATAGACCCTGTAGATGTGGCTTACCATTCGTGCAAAGCAGACTGATAAAATGCCACTACCAGATCCAACATCTAGGGCCTTGGCTCCTTCATACAGCTGGTCGTGAAGCAACTCCAAGGCGTAGGCATGCTATGAAAAGAAAAAAATGACAAAAATATTGCAAATCAATAGCTACATTACAAAAATTGGCATCATCTTTTACCAAGCTGCTGCCATTGTCAACATTTGAAACAATTTCTCACATAAACGCATGAATACGATTTAGCCAAGCACCATTATAATCCAATAAAAGATCATCTAATTTAGTGGGATGAAAAGAACATCTTAATTATGTCTTTGTTTGCCATTTAATACATTATTAATCTGGAAATTGCTCAGAAATGTCAAGAATCCTTTAAATCTTACCATATGTGGAGCACTAATGGTCGCTTGATAGCCTTAAGGGGTCAAAAAAAATACATTTTGTTACTTAATATTGCTTTAATTGTAATGGCAAAGGAGAAATTCATTTTGGCAACTGGACAAATGTTTCTTTTGATCAGCTCATCCAAGCTGCTTCAGTTCTTCTTTCAACTTTAATTGTAATTTCATCTCTCAGCATATGAACTGTGGAGAGTACCTATTGACTGTGGAGAGTCCATGTAGGGGTTACACCTAGAGAAATGTGCCCGGTCTGTTGCCAGCATAACCTCGTAGACCCTGTCCGACTTAATAATACCATTTTCTGAAAAACAAAAAAGACATTGATCTTCACAGCAAGGTGAAAGCAGTAAGACAATACAGGGCTATATGCATTCACTAAGTCCCCTTAAACTATTAAAAAACCTGACAATTCAATAGTATGATAACTTAAATTTCAGGGCAGCATATTTTGTTATCCTTGGGTTTTTTGTCTATTTTTGACACTACCAAGCCCATTTAGTATTTCCTTTGCAGCCCTAAATTGCAATGCACTAATACTTGTGCCAGTTGTGTTAAGGCCACGCTAAACTTCAATTTCACATTGTAAGGCTGCATCCACTTAATAAGTATCATAGCTTATAAGCCTGTAGTCGACTAAAAACATGTCCTGCCAAATGATTAGTTGACTAAAAAGTGGGCAAAATCTCTCAAAACTATTATGTATCTCTATGAATCTTGACAAATTAATCGACTAAAGGACTCCAACCCTAATATCTCATCAAATCAAATAAAAGATTAAAGAAATTAGACCAATTTACAATAATATACCAAATGTGAATAAAGAAATGAAGAGGACAGTATAGGGTTTGTGTTGAGAGTTAATCCTCCGACAGGTTTGAGCAGCAGCTGCTGGCAGGGGGAGGAAGAGGCTGGGACAGCCGCTCTCTTTCCCCCCTACTCTTCTCCATCCCCGCCCCCCATCACCTCCGTCACCCTAGAGCCATGCGGGGATACATTTCTAATACCCCAAACACACTGCCAGATGGCAGACATGCAAAACTCTGCAAATATAAATAACAACAAACCGTTTGGGGCTTGTTTCCTGCAATCAAATAGTGATCTAAAGAAATAAATGATTAAATGTTACTAAGAATTTGACTCTTTTTAAAAGAACAAGATCTGCAAACTCTTACATCTCAGGATGGAATATAGAAAATACATATTTTGCTTGTTTATAAATAATACACTTAAATTTTCATAACTCACTAAAGCTTTTGCATAATCTCCTGCAGTTTTGTAGTTTGGTATGAGGACTCTTGGGGGTAAACAGGCACTTACCATGGAGTACATGGAATTTTTTCAGTTTTTAAGAGATTCTGAAGCTCTAATCTATAGTATCTATAGTACCAGTAGTCTTTCTTATAGAAAAACACTTTAGGATTAGCTTTCATTCCATGTGTGCCCTGCTTAAGTCTTCTTCTTGTACAAACGCAAAGTGGAGGCATGGTCAAAAGGGGTCTCCAGAAGAAAAAAAATATTACATTGGATTTCAACTATAAAAATGTAATAAAAACATTACAATGCAGGTTAAGACCTGACTGAAATTAAGATAACCAAGGCTATAACCAGTCATTTACTCTTGATCCAACAGTTAGTTCACTTTCTGTTGTTGTTTGCTTTAACTGGGAGTTAATTTAGAGACTTTATAACGTATTCACCCTAGATGATTCTACATTTGCTTGAAAACCTACCCCACTGCACTCTGAGCTTGGATTTTAGATTCCATAAACATGACCCAATGGTACAGTATCCCGAGATAGATCAAATATAAATCAAATATATCTTTTTTTGACAAAAACAAAGATGTTTTATTCTTAGATATAAAAAGGATAAAGGATATGATGGTCAAGTTGTTGATCCAATCATTTATCAGTGCTTCTGTGCTGCAGTATATGCTCTCCATATTCTGAGAATGAGAAAAACTTGTGTCCTCTATAGACGGGTTAAGGCATTGGCACCCACCCAAGATCAGATTCCTTAAATAGGTGAAAGAAAAAAGATAAGTGCATTTTGTGTCCTAAGGAAATCTTCAGAAAGTGTGATCAAAGACATGAAGTTAGCTAAATTCATACTCGGTTTTTACAATAAGCGACTTGCATCACCCCAGGCGCTCCATCTGTTCGTCTCTCTTGTGCATTCAGGTTGTGCACACGTGTTTCACCTGCTTCTGTCATTCTCTGCTCTGATCAGCTGCAGATTACATCAATGAAAAGAGGCAGGGCACTTGCTGCTGCTGCCACCGCGCTCTTGCAAATGACGCACATTGAGCTAACACGCTAAGCTAACAACTGACTGAAAAGGTCACGCCAAGAAAGGTCCAGATGCATCGTCAGTATTGTGGTTGCTTTTGCAGTCTAAAAGCATACGTTTGGTTTGCTGAGTAAAGGAAGTTGTTGAAAGGGGAGGAGAGGTGGGGAACGCTCGGGCAACACAGCACATAGCAACCAGCTAGCCGTGGCTCCACTTCTAGCCCTGGAGTGCTAAAAATGTAGTTTTTTACATTTAAACCGGAGGAATGTGAACGCACCCGGATGCAACAAAACAAGACTTACTGCGGAGGTTGTTAACAAGCTCTGCGTGACTGGTTCCTCCAGATTTCCAGGCCATTATTAGACAGACTTTGCGGAGCAAGTAGACAGCAGCTGTCAGTGCCGCGCCTGCGCCAAAGGTTTGGCCGAGGAAGCGCACCACCTCCAGAGCCGACGGCTGCAAGACGTCACTGGGCATCAGGTCGGGCTCGGGTTTCTCCGCAGGGTTGCCTCAGGAGCGGGCATGCAACTATTCAACCACGTCATGTCACCAATGCCGCATTTCATAACAATATGTTTACCCTTCACAGGTAAGAGCGCACAGTAAAGCCTTTCTCCCTCACTTTATAATGAGATTTACCGCGAGAGTTTATCTGCAGAATGACCACCAGAGGGCGCACAAGGATCAGATCCAACCACATCCAGCCTGAACTGTAGACACACAACACTCCAGCAACCTCAACGTGTGAAATGGTTTCTATAACACGTGTTTATTTATTTGGTTTATAGTCAGTGTTTCTCAAGACTATGATAACCTTAAACAAATTGTATTTTTTTTACACTTTACAAATTGCACCTTCACTTTTGCACCTCACATATTGCACATTTCATCAAAGATCAAAAGATCAAAGTCAGCTTTATTGTCAATTCTGCCATATGTGTTCAACATACATTGAATCGAAATTTCGTTTCTCTCTGGCCAGGTAGTGCAAAAAAGACAGTGTACAAAATACAATATAAAGACAAAACACAACAAAAACTATCTAAGACAGAGATCTAAAGTTAAACTAAAGTCTAAGATCTAAAATCTTAAAGCAGTGCAACATAATAAATAAATACCTATATACAGATGTCCAAAAGTGTGCAGTGTGCATCAAAATGTGCAATGGAAGATACAGCAGTGAAATGGTAATGTGCAATGGAATGTGCATTGAAGTTAAGATCAAATAAATGTGCAACAGTAGTAATTCTAGTGCAATAACAGTAGTAAACAACAGTACAACAGTAGTAAAATTCCAGTGGTAAATGTAAATGTGCAACAGTGCAACAGTAGTCCTTAGCAGCAGTTTTTAAAGTGTCTAGAGTGATATGTCTTTTTATGGAATACAGGTTATGCCAATATGGGGGGTGGGGGGTGGGAGACGGGTCAGGTGAGAGTTCAGGTGAGAGTTCAGCCTCCTGACAGCCTGGTGGATGCAGCTGTTTGACAGTCTGGTGGAGTGGGGCCGGAGACTCCGGTACCTTCTCCCCGAGGGCAGGAGGCTGAAGAGGCTGTGTGAGGGGTGGCTCGGGTCACCCACAATGCTGGACGCTCTGCGGGTGAGCCGGGTGTTAAAAATGTCTAGGAGGGAGGGGAGAGAGACACCAGCGATCCTCCCAGCTGCATTCACTATGCACTGCAGGGCTTTCCTGTTCTGTTCAGTGCAGCTCCCGTACCACACAGTGATGCAGCTGGTCAGGACGCTCTCAATGGTGCCTCGGTAGAAGGTGGTCATGATGGGTGGGGGGGCTCCAGCTCTCCTCAGTTTGCGGAGGAAATAGAGGCGCTTCTGAGCCCTCTTTGCCAGTGATGTAGTATTCACTGTCCAGGAGAGGTCCTCACTGATGTGCACCCCCAGGAATTTGGTGCTGCTCACCCTCTCTACAGCAGCACCATTGATGGACAGTGGGGGGTGCTGGGTGGGGCCTCTCCGGAAGTCAATAACAATCTCCTTGGTCTTTTCAACATTCAGAAGGAGATTGTTATTGCTGCACCACTGGGTCAGAAGGCTCACCTCACTCCTGTAGTTTGTCTCATCGTTATTAGAGATGAGACCCACCACAGTCGTATCATCCACAAACTTCACTATGTGATTGGTGCTGAACGCTGGTGAGCAGTCGTGGGTCAGCAGAGTGAAGAGCATCGGACTGAGCACACAGCCCTGGGGGGCTCCTGTGCTCAGTCTAATGCAGCTCGAGGTGTTTCTGCCGACCCGCACCGCCTGTGGCCTCTCACTGAGGAAGTCCAGCAGCCAATTACAGAGTGAGGTCTGAAGCCCCAGGTGGTCTAGTTTGATCATGAGCTGCTGTGGGATTATAGTGTTGAATGCTGAACTGAAATCTATGAACAGCATTCTTACATATGAGTCCTTATTGTCCAGGTGGGTGAGAGCTGGGTGAAGAGCAGAGCAGATTGCATCTTCGGTAGAGCGGTTATCCCGGTATGCAAACTGGAATGGGTCTAGGGTGGGGGGGTGGGGGGGGGGATTTAATGTGTACCATGACTAGCCGTTCAAAGAACTTCATGATGATGGGGGTCAGTGCAACAGGGCGATAGTCATTAAAAGTGGCCGGAGTGGGCTTCTTTGGCACGGGAACGATGGTGGTGGTTTTGAAGCAGGAGGGAACGACAGCCTGGCTCAGAGAAGCATTAAAGATGTCTGTGAAGACATCCTTGAGCTCCTCTGCACAGTCTTTCAACACACGACCAGGAATGTTGTCCGGGCCTGCAGCCTTGCGGGTGTTGATCCTGGAGAGTGTTCTCTTCACGCTGGCTGCAGACACACACAGGGGCTGCTCGTGGGGAGGTGGTGGAGTTTTTTGGGGCTGGGTGTCATTTCCTGCCTCAAACCGTGCAAAGAAGCTGTTGAGGTCATTTAGCAGGGTGATGTTGTTGTCACAGGTCTGTGGCGAGGGTTTGTAGTCCGTGATGTTCTGGATGCCCTGCCACAGACTCCGTGTGTCCCTGCTGTCTCTAAAGTGTCCGGTTATTTTCTGTGTGTAATTGTGTTTTGCTTCCCTTATGCCACGGGACAGGTTGGTTCTTGCTGCCTTCAGATGTGTGACATCCCCGGCTCTGAAGGCAGCGTTCCTGGCTCTCAACAGTCTGTGAACCTCCCCTGTCAGCCATGGCTTCTGGTTAGCCCTGGTGGTGATAGTTTTTGTGTATGTGACATCACCAATGCATTTGGTGATGTAGGAGGTCACAGTGTCTGTGTACTCCTCAATGTCAGTGTGGTTGTTGTATGTGGCGGCCTGTTTGAACACTGCCCAGTCTGTTGTACCGAGGCAGTGCTGTAGTGCAGACGAGGCCCCCTCTGGCCACACCTGGATCTGCTTCAGAGCCGGCCTGGAGACCCTCACACGGGGTCTGTATGCCGGTCTGAGCACAACAGAGATGTGGTCAGAGAGGCCTATGTGGGGGAGGGGGGAAGCCTTGTATGCTCCCTTGTGTGTAGTGTAAACCATGTCCAAAATGTTGTTTCCTCTGGTTGGGGAATCAACATGCTGATGCATTTGTGGCATGACAGTTCTGAGGTCCGCATGGTTGAAATCCCCGGCAAGGATAAAAAATCCGTCCGGGTGAGCAGTCTGTTGCTCGCTAATTCTACCTCTACCTCTTCCACTTTTGCACCTTACATATTGCACATTTCATTCTACCTCAAACGTTCCTTCTTGTTGGAAGCGTATATGTTTACCTGTATGTCTTATGTCTATTTATTGTTGATGTCTGTGTACATTCATGTCCATGAGTGTAGCTGTGTGTGTGTGTGTGTGTGTGTGTGTGTGTGTGTTTAGTTAAATTGCACATTTGGTGTCTGGTGGAACACAATTTCAATCCTCTGTGTAATGTCTGTTGCATAGTGAATTGACAATAAAGTACACTTTGAACTTTCTTTCTTCTCCTTTCGGCTTGTCCCTTTTTCAGGGGTTGCCACAGCGAATCAACTTTTTCCATCTCGCCCTGTTTACTGTATCTTCTACTCTGGCTCCAACTACCTCCATGTCCTCCCTCACTGCATCCATAAATCTCCTCTTTGGTCTTCCTCTTTGTCTCCTACCTGGTAGCTCCATCTCTAACATTCTTCTACCAACATATCCACTGTCCCTCCTCTGAACATGTCCAAACCATCTCAATCTGGCTTCTCTAGCTTTTTCTCCAAACCTTCCTGTCTGTGTTGTCCCTCTGATGACCTCATTCCTGATCCTGTCCATCCTTGTCACTCCTAAAGAGAATCTGAGCATCTTTAACTCTGCTATCTCCAGCTCTGCCTCCTGTCTTCTGCCTATTGCAAGTGTTTCTAATCCATACATCATGGCTGGTCTCACAACTGTCCTGTAAACCTTTCCCTTCACCCTAGCTGGCACTCTTCTATCACAGATACTTATATCACCTGACACTTTTCTCCAGCTGTTCCATCCTGCCTTCACTCTATTCTTCACCTCTCTTCCACAGTGTCCACTGCTCTGAACAGTTGATCCTAAGTATCTAAAATCCTCCACCTTCACCACCTCTGCTCCTTGTAACTTCACTGTTCCACTGTTCTCCCTATCATTTACACACATGTACTCTGTCTTGCTACGACTAACCTTCATCCCTCTTCTCTCTAATGCCTACTCTCAGTGCAGATCACAATGTCATCTGCAAACATCATCGTCCACTTTGAACTTTGAACTTGATTTTTATTAAAGACATTAAATGTATCATGTCACTACCTCACTGTAAATGTTACTGTTACCTGTGCAATAACCTGCTTCATAACCCATGTGCAATACTTATACTACACTATATTATGTGCAATACGAAATTCATTTGCGCAGTATTACCACCTGTGAAACACTCTACTTACACCTTATTTAATCCTACCTGTACCTTTATATTATATAAAATTTTTTATGATATTTACTTTTTCCCTTGTATTTTTCTTGCATGCTATTAGTACTTCTGACTATCTTAGCGAGTCAACCGTTCTTCTCATCCTAAGCATCCTAAGCATTGTTTATTTATTTATTTACTTGTTTATTTGAAGGACAATGTGCAGGTACATTAAAAAGATGGCTGCACCAGATTTAGCAGAATGCTAATTTCCATCTGTAGTCCTTAACAAACATTAAAAACATTAAAAACAATTACATATAAAAGGTGCAATACAAAAAACAATATACAGGCGTGCAAAATTTTCAATACATAGTGCAATTTTCGATACCTAGTACAAACTACAAGTTATTAAAATGCGAGACATTTAAAGTGCAATAAATTTCAGAGTAGATTTCGATACCTAGTGCAAACTACAAGATATTAAAGTGCAAGACATATAAAATGCAATAAATATCAGAATAAATACAGTGTTGTCGCTATCAGATGCTACCCACAAGGGTAGCATCTGATAGCTCCGTACCTTATTGGTATTATAAATGTAAACAAAACAGTAATATGACACTAATGATCTTGGTATTCTAGTGGCCATCAGATGGTACCCACGAGGGTAACATCTGATGGCCAAATACCCGTCTGGTATTTTTAGTGTGAGCAGGACTGATGGTCAAGGTGTTGACCTTGTGCTGATCCTGCATATGACACATAATCTTGAATCTTGAGTTTTATAGGGGATTTATAGGGGATAGGGGTTTATAGGTTATAGGGGTTTATAGGGATCATCTTCGATAGTCTCTACTGAGATATCTGATAAGACTGTCCGGTGTTATTGCTTTATATGTGTGTTGCAATGCACATGAGACAGCAGTATTCACAGCACAAAACTCCACCTCTATCACAGTCTGGCACATGAAGCAGGAACAGGAAGCTTACCCTGCCCTTGCAGAACTAAGTTGCGTTTCCAGCGAAAGCACAACAGCCATATCTGAAAAAGAAAGCATTCAAAATTCAGAATAGGATACAAACATTGGTGAACACCGCACTGCATGTAAGTATAGTCTGTTTTTGTGTAATTACAATAGTTTATTATTGACTGAATGCTAAAGACAGATATATGTACATGTATTATAAATTATAGATCAAAGTCATTGTAGTAGTGCTTTTTGGTGCCAAAGATAATGATTCAACTTGCTTAAAACAATAAGCCTAAACACCCCAGCTTGTGTTATAAGCCAATGCAAACAAAAAAATATAATAAATAATTAAATAATTGATTGATTGAGCCTACTTTCATGATTGTGGCTGTTTACTTGCAGTTTATTATCAGTGACATTGCAGTACGTTTCATTTGGCAAGTAAGGACCATTGCCTTATTAACTTCTGATGAAGTCATATACAATAAAAGGATATTTATTGTCAACTTGTGAAGTGTCTGAGAACTGTTTTACTTTACAGAACACAATGGCTTCCAGTTTGGAGGAGGAGTTTCACTGTCAGATTTGCCTGGACATCTTTAAGAACCCAGTGATCCTGCCGTGTAGTCACAGCTTCTGCAAAGTTTGCCTAGAGGCCTGGTGGACAGATAATGTCAGAAAGGAATGCCCAATTTGTAAAGAAAAACATTTGCGAGCAGACATAAACACCCTGCCATCTAACTTGGTATTGAGAAACCTTTGTGAGGCTTTCATACTGCAGAGAGATAAAGACGCAACCACTCCTGTATGTACTTTACACTCGGAAAAACTCAAACTTTTCTGCTTAGACCATCAGGAGCCTGTTTGTCTTATTTGCCATGCTTCAAAAGCACACAACAACCACACGTGTAAGCCAATAGATGAGGCTGCCCATGACTACAGAGAGGAACTTCAAGAAACAATTGGACATTTAAAGAAGAAACTAAAGCAATGTGAACTTTCATTCATAAAATGGAACAAATTAGACAAGTATATTGAAATTCAAGCAATCAAAACTGAAACGCAAATAAAAGAAGAGTTTGCAAAACTTCACAATTTTTTGCATACCGAGGAAAAGGATAGGTTAGCAGTTTTGAGGACGGAGAAGGTGGTAAAGAAGAGTAAGATTGCTGAAAGGATTTTTGTTATAAATAAAGAAATGCAAGCTCTAAATGAAACAATCAAAGCAACAGCTAGGGAGATGGAGGCTGAGGATGTGAAGTTTTTGACTAAGTACAAGGATACTGTGGAAAGGGTGGAACGCTGTCCTCTGGTGGATGAGCAGAAGATGAGCACAGGAGCGCTCATAGATGAAGCCAAACATTTGAACAATCTGCATCTAAACATGTGGATGAAAATAAAGGCCATGATCACTTTCAGTCCAATAATTTTAAATCCAAATACAGCAGGGGCTCGACTGATTGTGTCAGATGATTTAAGTACAGTCACCGCTGGAAAGTCAAAGTTGCATCTTCCTGAAAATCCAGAGAGGTTGAGCAATTATTGTGTCTTAGGTTCAGAGGGGTTTACATCTGGGATTCATACCTGGAAGGTAGAGGTTAAAAACAATCAAAACTGGACTTTGGGTGTAGCGACAATCTCTGAGCAACAGGGTGGTGCTAGTCTAACTCAAATATGGAGATTGGCCTACTCTGACGGGACATATTCTGCAGAAACCAAATCTGGGGACTGTACTTTTCTTTCCCTCAAAAAACAGCCTCAACGGATCAAAGTTCATCTAAATATTGATGGTGGAAAACTGTCATTTTTTGATGCAGAGGTGCAAACACATTTGTGTACATTCTCAGATATGTTCACTGGGAATAAACTGTATCCCTATATGTTTACTGAAGATGGGACACCACTCAAGATACTACCACAAAATGTTAACGTCAAAATAGAATATCAGTAGTGTTTTCCTAATAGGCTAAATCTTATGGACTACATAAATCATAGTCATGTATCTGCTTATTTGTATTTCATTACACTGCACTTCTTTTACTTCTACACATCTTGTAGATTAGTGTTTCCCAACCCATGAATTTTACCTGTGGATACATGATGACCATAACATCCTTCTCCTGATGGTTGATAAAGATCTTATAGAACTCTAATGAAAATACAAATGTAATTAACATGTCATTGCTTCATTAAAATTCACACATTCTAATTTGGACTCTTTTCTAACAGTTCCTTGCGCCCCACGAGTATTTTTGGGGACTCAGGTTGGGAATGACTTTATATGTTGTAGTATTATTAGTATTGTGAAAACTGTGAGAAGCACCCATTTTACTGTTCCCATGATATCTAAGAGGGAAATTTGCACAAAGCCGAATAGTTTGGGCTAGGTATGCCTTCTGTGGGTGCACATCCCCACTGTCCTTCAGCTCTCTGGATCTTGGAGCTGTCACCCAAATTAAGATTTAAGACTTGTGTTCTGCAAGCAGATACATTCTTTTGAGTGCTCTTATACAACAACTTACCAAAAAGGAGCTATAGGACCTAAAGTGTTTCTCCTATAAAGAAGCCAATTGACTGAAGTAAACTCCGATAAACTGGCTAGACACATAAAAGACACTGCTTTTTGATCAAACAATCTCAGCGAATGGACTTTCTGTTCATGCTGTGAATATTGTCAATGTGTTTGAATATTGATCTGTAAATGTTATGTGAATATATTTTATTTGTGTAAAATAGTATTAATGGTTTACAATACGTAATGTATTATGAACTGAATTTCACAAAACTCTCCTCACTCAATCCCCACTCAACTTTAGCCAAAACTTCTTCTATTGTTTAGCCATTCCTCCTAAAAAATGAGGTGGGTGGTCATAGAAGTATAGACACTGTTATCATTGAGCAGCCCGCTCACTTCTTTCTTCACTTTATCTTCTCCGATGAACAAAACATTCCAGAGGGAGGGACAGGGATTTGACGTGTTTTTATCTAAATTACTGTAGCTAATCTGACCAAAAGCAAAGCTTTCATATTTTTCAAATATAAATACTTGCATTTTTGTAGCCAGTAGCCTTTTGATTGATTGGCCTTAATCTGTGACCAGTGCTGTTCAGAACTCATGGACACTAGGAAGGTGTCTTCTGCCCCACTTTAAATGGAGGATACAGCGTTCCTTCAATCTGACGCTACCTTAACATGGAGATATTGTTTAGATCACGTGGCTTCCATCCATCTCAACTTGTTTGATCGTTCAGACCTGACACCCTGGGGACTTCAAACACACTGGACCTGGATCAGAACCACAGCGTGACTGGACATCTCACAGGCTTAATCTGATCAGTTTAGACTCAACACATGTCATGGACAAGAATTTATGAGCCTTCAGAACAATTGTTTAATTAATTAATTATTAATGAATGAATTCACCTACATAATTGATTATACTGGATTGGTAATATTTCTCAACATTTGTAAAGTGGTGCTCCAAAACTCTACCTGTTGTCAAAGCCAAACGCTCACATAGTCCTGCTTTAACTTAGAACTTTTAAATTCCAATCTTTAATATCAATTATCCGATATTAATCTGTTATAAGTTATACATTGTTTTGCAACTGAGCAAATCCTGAGTGGACAAAAATGTTTGCAAAATGTGCAAAACATGCAAAATGTTATGAAAGAAATATATGTGTGTAGAATCCCTCACTCGTCCAGGTAGAATCCATGGCAAAAGGAGAAATTCAATTTGTCAACTGGACAAACGTTTATTTGGTCGAATATGTTTCAGAGCCAGAGTGGACCTTCATCGGCCATCTCCACCTATAAGCCACGAGCCACTGCTTTGAGGACAGTATTTTTGTCAAGAAAGAGAATCCTTCCTTGAACAGAAATGGAGGTCTCAGACATAATTTGTCTCCCATCTGTCTATCCTCAAACCTAAATAATAATAATAATAATAATAATAATAATAAAAGAAAACAAAAGGGCAGCAGGCAGCAGGTCCAGAGGTGTTAGGTCGCTTTGTGCTACAATTTTGTATGAAAAGCGCTTTATAAATATTGTTTGATTGTTTGATTGAAAACACCCATTATGACCCTGAATGGTTCTGCTAACAAGACCCCACACTCCACTCCCACTGCATATTGAATAGGCCTACCTAACTAACAGAAACTGAAAACAAGTAGGTGTAGTAGTTTCAGAGTAATTTCATTATAGTTAGTTCCTCCCTTCAGGCAGATATAAAGCAGTGTCCACCAGCGTCTGACCAGAACTGAAGAAGTAGCTTGGATGAGCTGCGAAACGTATTCCACCAAATAAACTTTTGTCCAGTTGACAAATTGAATTTCTCCTTTTGCAACAAAATATATGCTATTTGTCACAATGGTTCAAGATAATTCTTTAAACGGAGAGGCGCCCCAGTACATCACTGACCTACTGTGCCCATATGGTTGCCTGACCAGTCAAAACGTGTAGTTCTGGAAGACCAGGTAATCCGTACGTCAGACTCCACTGACTCTTACAAACAAGGGTGGTTCTAGGGGAGGGGCCTCAGGGATTGGCCCCTGAAGTGCCCCATTTCTGTCAGTCAAGTGACGAGAAGAACAAGCGGAGAATTCAATGATCACTGATGCAATTCCACGCGATATTGTAATGCAAACCTCTTACCACACGGGGGAGACAAACTTCTGACAAAGTGACGTCAAAAAAACAACACAAAGAAGAAAGAGCTCCAAACTACAGGCGCGGGGAGCATGCTAAGCTAACCCAAACTTTATCACTAATATTAACGCAGATTCGGGAGTTTTTATGTCATGGATGGAGTTGTAGCTAAGTACGTGTCTCAGAAAGTCAGTAAAACTAGATGGAGACCGGTTTCACACACGACTCTGCAGCAGCCGGACATCTTTGCTTCGGGATCATGGGACAACGAGGTTAGGTGTCAACTGTTTAATTCATTCAAACATTAGCTGATATTTTGCCCTCTGTCAATTCAAAATGGTTATAAAATTCAATAAACCTTAGAGCTACCAAACGTTTTGCATCTGGTTGATACCCCTCTTTACTCGATTTTGATTCGTTTTTCAGTATGTCACAGCTGTAGAAATGAATTTGTCAAAGCTGGTCTAATTGCTCGAGAATGAGGAGGTGTGCAATGTGTACATGAAATCCACACAGATATGTTTAAATAATAATGACAATTCCTTTTCTTTGACGTGTGCCATAGGACAACAAGATTTCCATTTGGTCTATTGGCAACAATGGAGAGGCAGCAATGGAGGATGGATTTGATGGAGACCCACAACTCTTATGTGAACTCAGGCACGTTGGAGATGTTCTGGATCTCCAAGTAAGTGTAAATGTAGTGTAATGTGAGCAAGAAGCCATATGGTGCCATTCTCTATGTTGTTTCGTTTCTAGTTTTTGGATCAAGAAAGAATTGTCACAGCGTCTTCAACAGGAGCCGTCACCATTTTCCGTCATCATCAAAACAGTGAGGTAGATATGATCTTTTCTTCACACTCTCATGCTACTAGTCCAGGGGTCGGCAACCCGCGGTTCCGGAGCCACATCTTTGATCCCTCTGATGCGGCTCAGTACAGCGGTCCCTCGTTTATCACGGGGGTTACGTTCTTACGTTCTAAAAATAACCCACGACAAGCGAAATCTGCGAAGCTTTCTATTTTACAATTATTCTCCATGTTTTAAGGCTGTAAACGCCTCACCACACACATTCTACACTTTTCTCAGACTGGAATTAACGTTTTCTCACATTTCTCTCTTGTTTAAACACTCAAACGTTCGTAAATTTTCAACAAAAAGCACAGTATTATAGAACGAAACCAAAGTGTATTTCACGTGTATTTCACAGTTTTTATGACCGCTTCGCTGTGGCGAGTTTTGTCGGGGAGAAAAGTTGCAAACATACAGCACTTCAGAGTCATACTGCGATCGAACATTTATATAAATCTGGCAAACTGAACGCATTCTGTACAGGAGGCACGGCACAGAGGAGAATAACTGAAAAATCGGCAAAAGTCTACAGTCCCTTAGCCAATCAGGACTCAGAAATACGCGTTGATACACTATTAAAAAAAATTTGAATAAAAATCTGCAAAACAGCGAGGCCTCAAAAAGTGAACCACAATATAGCGAGGGACCACTGTATTTAATTAAGATGGATTTTATTTTAGTTCATTTATTTTCAAAATGTAATTCTATGGCACAAAGCCTAAAAAAGACGTTATATGCAGTGTTATTTCATTTTAAATTTCAAAAAGGTTTTGTGGCTCCCAGTTTTCTTTACTGTGTGAAACGGGTCCAAATGGCTCTTTGTGTGGTAAAGGTTGCCGACCCCTGTACTAGTCAATGTTAATATGTAATTAATAAATGAATAAATATGTGTGTTGTTATTACAGACCTTATCCATCTCTCAAAGCTGGGCACGAGCACACCACTACCCCAGTGACAATGCTCCCTGCACTGGTGTCGTGTGCAGCAGTCCTGAGATTGTCACAGTTGGTGAAGATGGCAGAATTATCACTTTCAGAGCTGACCACGAAACAGTTACTCGAGTTATAGGTGTGATTTTGCACTAATTGTACAGTATAAGAGTTAACTACGAACTGGGTGGTGCACTGTATTTCCACTCATTTTAAGTATATTTTATCCTATGTATAATATTTCTGATTCCTCCAGATAATGCGGATAGCAGCACTATTCATGCAGTCACTTACTTGAAAACATCTGAGATACTGACGGTGAACTCTATTGGTCAGTTAAAGCTGTGGGACTTAAGACAGCAGGGCAACTCTCCATCCCAGATTCTGTCATTGTATGTTACATTTTAATTTTAGCTAGGATATTGTTTTGGGTTACTGATTGATATACGTACATTTGAATTTCAGGTCAGGTGACAGAGTTCCTCTTCATTGTGTAGGAAGACATCCAAACCAACAGCATATTGTGGCCACTGGTGGACAAGACGGCATGCTCTGTGTATGGGATGTGAGGCAAGGGGACACGCCCTTCTCGCTTATGGAGGCACATTCTGCTGAAAGTAAGTCTTGATATACAGTAAACCTGCACGTTTGTTTGATTTGACCTGTTTTTAGCAGGCGGAGGCTCATTATTGAAACCGTTAAAATAAAAAATAAAATATATATTCATCACAGTAAAATTTTATATTTATCACAGTAAAAGTGATAATTCTCTCGAGAACCTTTCCATATATCCACCTTGCCTGGGTTATTTCAGCTTGCACTGGTTCTGGTTCCAAAGATTGAATTTGTTCTAACTTTTTGTCATCAGTGTGGGAGGTCCATTTTCATCCGACCAACCCGGATCATTTATTTACCTGCTCAGAGGATGGCTCTTTACTCCATTGGGAGACCATGTCATCAGACACACCCTCATTCTTACAAGGTCAAATCTACTACAACATAGACACTATTTAAACAATAATCTTCTTGAGTTTATCTTCAGATTTGATTGGTTTAAGCATCTATTTTCTCGTCTGTTATCCAGGTGGCAGGAACAACAGCATGATGTCTCGTAGTGCAATGGCCCCAGCTGGAGGGAACCAGTCCATCATTAGTGCCTGGCTCAGTGGCGACTCCAGTAAAGGTCGTCTGGAGACCACTCACATGCTGCCAAGTCAAACATTGTCAGTGAACAGCTTGGATGTCCTGGGACAGTGTCTTGTGTGCGGGACAGATGGAGAGGCCATTTTTGTAAATAGGCAGGTGCCAGTTTAGGGGAAAAGACATTGTGAATGAGCTTAGTGTTTTGTACATTAAGTATATACAATTTTCTGTGCTACAGTGTTACAAATTCTACATACATTTGCCGTAACGTCTCACATATTATAGATCAATGTATTCAGAAGCATAAAATGTTGAAATAAACACCTTTTGTAAACATAATATACAGACAAGAGTTCCATTTAATATTACATTGAATGTTATGGAAAAGAGTAAAGTCCCATTGATGGGGCTGCACATGACTTTTTAAATTAAGGTGGACAAGAATAAGAACTTCGCACTTCAATTTCTTCAAACGGGTGTGTTGGAGGAAAGGGAGCAGTCCCAAAACATAAGAGAAGAAAATAATCCTGAACTCTGTTTTACTTGCAAAATGTAAGATTTATTAAGACATGCAACATTTTGGCACTAGGCCTTCATCAGGCAAAATAGGATTTAATTAAGGTGGGGCAATGATTCCATTTGGAATCATTCAGATTCATTCATGCTGATTCAGGTGGGGCACTGATTCCAGTGACCTTGATAAGTGTAATAATTGATCTATCCAATAAAAGGGAAGAATGCTAAACATAATGTGATTGCATTTTTTGTACTGTATTTGTATGTTGCCATAACACTATAAGCCATGGCTCTGAGATAGATACTGGATAGCGCGAGTGGCATTCAGATGTTCCATCCGGGTACTTTAATGATCAAGTGTCGAGATCGAGGCACAGATCATCTTCCGCTAAGTTTTATACATAGGCTATATAAAGCATTAAATTACTACAATGATCATGTTTTTCATAGTTGTCATGCAAATTGTAATTGATTTAATGCTAACAATAATTCATGAAGTACTTATCTCTGTATGCATTTGTGATGTTATGTAGTTATAGAGGTTTTATTTTGGTATTTGGTATGCGGAAGTAGCGTGTTGGGACTTGGGCTTGACATTGTTGTACTTGTCATTCAGACATCCCAGGAATTCAACAACACCAAAAGCGACCAGCACGGGAAACAAGGGCATTTTAACTCACGAGCGGGCTGTTAGCCCCGAGAGGGACAATGATCTTATAATCTTTGTTAGATCACCTTGGAAATCGCTGTAAGTATAGTTTTCAGGTAGTTATTGCTTTGACAGTAAACTTAAATACTGTGTGCAGTGCTAACCTGTTGTTGAATTAGCCTAGCAGCAAATGGAGGCCGCGGAGCCTCTGCTTGTTCCGTGTAACTTTTACCTAACACAACTAAGGACGGTGCAGGAAAATAAGGTTATGGAAATGGGTTTATTGTGTAATTAATTTATGATATACACGAGAGAGCTTCTAAGAGCTACACACCCCTACTCAGAAAGTATCTCGAATACACCTAGTGTTAGCGCCAGCTGCTACTGACGCCAACAAGTGTACAGAGACGTGTTTTTATGAAAGAATTAGTATTGGTTATGTCTTTTATTTCGAAAATGATAGTACATTTATTCAACCTCAATTCAATACACCTATTGCCGTGTGTATTATCGTGAGGCCTGGTTGGTGTGTTTACTGTTCTGTCTATAAGTAATTGTCAACACGTTGATGTGATGTGTTTTAATCAGCATCTTCATTTTGTAGGGCCAAACCTGTTGGGTAACTACATAGTTTCTCTGAATGCCTTATAACATTTTTGTTCTTCCTTTGGCAGAACTATGCTGATGTGCAGTCTTCTCCCCTCATTCTTGTGAAGTTTCTCTGAGTTTCATTTTCCATCTTTTTATTATTGTTCAGGTGAGGAGACCACCTGAAGGACCAATGAGACCCAAAATGTTTCCCACGAACAACTACAACAGCCAACAAATGCTGCAGGAAATCCGAAACAGTCTGCGCAACATGACAAAACCCTCGGACCCACCTAAAGCAGACATGAGCTGTTCTGGGAAAATGCTTTTGGAAGACTCGAGGCAGCAGGGGCGTTCCAGTAACCCCAAAAACCCACACCATAAGGCTCTACAGGAGATCCGAAAATCTCTGCAGCCCTTTGCTAATGAACCCAGTCATCCATCAGAAAAACACATGTCTATGGATCCACCGTGGGCCAGCTTTGAAGAGGTGAGACTAATATGATTTTGTACTCAGCACACTTTGTTTAAGGGACAATTATTTGGAAAATGAGAAATATGCAAAGTTGAAAGACAAGCTTGTGCAGTTGTAAGTTTACTCAAAAGTATTTCCTCAGTTGGCAGCCACTACTTGTTTAGCGGACACTGGCATTCATTATTGTAATGTAGACCTATTTTGAGTAGCATCAGTTGTTCTATTTCTTTTTGTTGTATGTATTAAAAAGGAAAACTCAATGCAAGAAGAGTTATAGCCAATGACGTTTGATCACGATACAATGTGATGTCTTTGCAAAATGTAACTATTTTCTTTTGATAAACAAAACATTGTTCTCTAGATTTTGGAAATATAATAATTAGTATAAAAATGAATCTGTGCTAAATAGACATGTTTTCATGTGATTTTAGCCTGGTCACATTCGTAGTTTGGGGGGTTTGGATTACATGAGTAAGATGAGCTACCAGGACCCAATGAGGGAACAGATGGCTGCTGCCAACCCCAGCGGTTCGAGCCTGAAAGCCTCAGGTATGTAAACTGTCCACTGGGACTCACCTCCTTTTATCCTTTGTTTGTGCATGTTGAGTCAACCAATGCACTGTCGGGTTTACTAGATTTAGGACATCTGCCTAAAATGTGACAGAAGCTGTTCCAAGTCTGTTAGTCAATGAATGCATTACTTCAACTGTCAACTTATTATAACCAATTTGTTGGTTATATAACCAATTATTATGAAAATAATAATTATTATTATGAAATAATAATGTCTGTTCTCTGGACTAGGGATCCGTTAGTTGCTTGTCTCATGGAGATGTTGTTTTGCTGGGAAAATTCAACACTATCTGAATAATCGTATCATTTATTTATTTATTTATTTATTCATTCATTCAGTCAGTTTCAGGCATTTTATTGCTCAACATACTTGGTTTGGTTTTGCTATGGAGATTGCTATGTTGTATGCCATTTTGTAGAACCTCCTCAAAACAACAACTGGAAGTGAAAATGTTTTGGACCCTTGACTTAAAAAACGTACACAGAGACCCTGTAATATTCTAAAAAGGATGGGACCAAAACCACAATAAAATGTTTGCAGAATGGCATTTATTATGAAATAACAAATGTATATTAACCTTAAATTATCTGACTAAATAATTAGTCTACTGAAAAGCATATCATGTTAATGCTAAAATCTTATAAATATTGTATTATATATATTGTAGGCTCATCTCACCTTCAGCAGCCAGTCCTGAGGAGGCCCAGCTGGAAGGGGTCTCGAGAATCCCTAACCCCACGGCATGGCCCACTGATGGCAGACGGACTATACCGCTCCGACAGCCCTGGACCACCTCCTGCTTTTCCACAGGGCCACCCCACCAACAGCCAGAGAGTGAACCCCCCTGTCCCCCCTCAGGTCCGCAGCGTCACCCCACCTCCCAACCGCGGTCCGATGCCTCCTGCGCCATCTTGGGACAACCCATCCACCAAACGCTACTCCAGTAACATGGATTATCACGTGCCACGCATCTCACCAGTGCCACAGGGGGCGTGGCCTGAGAGCTACTCCTCCTCAGCTCCTCAAAATCAAAGAGGCAGCCACCAGCCAATCATAATGCAGAATACTGGCCCTAATAAGTTTACCTTTCCTTCCTGGTCGCAGAATAACAACCCGCAGTCAGATTACCTTTCAGGAAGCAGGCAGCCCCCTCCACCTTATCCCGTCAATCAGTCCAGCCGCCATAGTCCCACAGACCAGACAGGAGGTCCGGCATCGTCTCCGTCTTATGTCAATGGTGGTAATCTTCCTCAGTCTGTGATGGTGCCCAATAGGAACAGCCACAATTTGGACTTGTACGGAGTAGGCCCCCAGACATGGTCCCAAGCCCCGTCCAACCAGCTTCAGTCATCATCCGGGAACAGCAGTAACCAGGACCTGTCTCCATCATGGCAAAACATCCCGGTCCGCTCCAACTCCTTCACCAATCCCAACCTGAATGGAAGGGCATGTCATTCCTCCAACTCCCAGCCTTCTGCCACAACCGTTACCGCCATCACCCAAGCCCCCATCCTGCAGCCCATCAAAAGCATGCCTGTACAAAAGCCAGAGCTCCACACAGCGGTCGCCCCCACTCACCCTCCTTGGGCTCAACCACCTCCTCCCCCTCAAGCTGCACCCACGTACCCCGAACCTACGTCATCTGTCCCTCAAATATCGGTGGTACAAGAAGCTCCGAGTTACCAAGGTCCACCCCCACCCTATCCCAAACATCTTCTCCAGCAAACGGCTACCCCAAGTCCGCCTGCCTACGACCCAGCAGCAGGCAAGGCAAGTTCGGTCGAAGACGAAGGGACTTCCGGCGATGCACCAAGAGAGAAAGCGTCAGAAAATGCAGAAAGTACAACGGAAAAGGAGAAAAAGCAGATCACAACGTCGCCCGTTCCATTAAGGCGCAACAAGAAGGACGCAGAAAGGAGAGGGGAGTCCGGGAGAGTGGCGCTGTATTCCCCACAAGCGTTTAAGTTCTTTATGGAGCAGCATGTGGAGAATATCCTCAAGAACCACCAGATGAGAATCCGCCGCAGGAAGCAGCTAGAGAGTGAGATGCAAAGGGTAAGGAAATAAAACCAAAACCTAAATCGCCTGTTTACTGTGTGTATATATCACGATCCTTACAATCAGGGTTGGGAAAACTGCATAGATTAAGAAATATGAAGCAGATATTAGGACTACAAATCACCAAAATATAGCCAATTCTCAGTCATTATTTAGAACATTTGAAATAATGTTTATTTCCACAGTGTATTTACACATTACTGATCACACTACCACAAGTTGGATGAATAATTGATGGACTGTCTATTTTAGTTTTACGGTGTGTGGTCTGGTCCTTTCTGTCCTTTATCTTTAAAACTTTTATTCTGTTCTTATTTCTCTTTTTCTTCCTGTCTTTCCCTCCTTGCCTTCAGCTCATCTAAAAGGTAAATGTATATATTCTGTGACTAACAAAGGGATTTTGTTCCATCTCCTTGTCTTATTAAGTATATTTATGGACTTCAGTTATATACCTGTATTTATGTGTGTTTAAGTCTGCAACAAATGACTGAAATTCCTTTGTGCTACAAGCATGTTGGTTTGAACAAATGTGGCATGAAGTTCAACAAGTTCACAATGTATTGTACTCATAACAGAAATTGGGATTAACATTTTGTGATTGAATGCATCATGTACTGATTTTGAGGCGACTTTACATTACATTTTTATTGTCCTTGTCTTAATCTTAAATGATCTGTCCCTTGCAGGTGGGACTGTCCCCTGATGCCCAGGAACAGATGCGAATGATGCTTTGCCAGAAGGAGTCCAACTACATCCGGCTAAAACGCGCCAAGATGGAGAAATCCATGTTCAAAAGGATCAAGACTCTTGGCATTGGCGCGTTTGGTAAGGTCTGTTTGGCCCGGAAAGAGGATACAGGCGCACTGTACGCCATGAAGACTCTCAGAAAAAAGGACGTGCTCTTAAGAAACCAGGTGGCTCACGTCAAAGCGGAGAGGGACATCCTGGCCGAGGCTGACAACGAGTGGGTGGTCCGTCTCTACTACTCCTTTCAAGATAAGGACAACTTGTACTTTGTCATGGAGTACATCCCAGGAGGTGACATGATGAGTTTGCTGATCCGACTAGGCATCTTCAAAGAGGAGCTGGCCCAGTTTTACATCGCAGAGCTCACCTGTGCTGTTGAAAGTGTCCACAAAATGGGTTTTATTCATAGAGACATTAAACCAGATAATATCCTGATAGACCGGGACGGGCACATCAAACTCACAGACTTCGGACTCTGCACTGGTTTCCGTTGGACGCACGATTCCAAGTACTATCAGAGTGGTTAGTATGGAACATTGAAACATTTAAAGGTGGACTGTATAACTTTACTGGTGAATGATCTGTCACCTGCTTGTGTCTATGGAGATGTTATAGTTAAAAAAGGCAATAAACTATAATAAAAGAAAATGCTAAATTACAGGTATAGCTGTTATCTCTAAGGCTATCTACCTTTTTTATGTATATATATATATATATATATATATATATATATATATATATATATATATATATATAAAAATCATATCAAATATATGATCTGGACCTTTCTACTGTAAATAAATTGTTTTCCAGGTGACCATGTGAGGCAGGACAGTATGGATTTCAGTAAAGAGTGGGAGGACCCCTCAAACTGTCGCTGCACTGACAGGTTAAAACCACTGGAGCGGAGGAAGGCTCGGCAGCACCAGAGGTGTTTGGCTCATTCGTTAGTGGGGACACCCAACTACATTGCTCCTGAAGTTTTGCAAAGGACAGGTATGTAATAAATACACTAGCATCTTTAATGTTTTTAAAAAGCATAATGATGATCCCATTCTTTCTTGACTTAAAGGAAAAGTAACGTTTTTTACAATCTGAGCCTTATTTCGGTAATAAAACAAGTTTGCGATCTCCATCATGTGAGTTCTCGGGGCACTTGTTTGCGGTCTCCAAATAACACAAACTTTAGCACTTTTCAAATCATAGAAGCTCGATGTCTTAGCCTACGATTTCATGTGGTCAAAAGTGGCCTGTAATCTGAGATTTAGCCATAGTTTCGAGTAGATGAGGACGCCAGTGCGCCTGTGCTCTCAGCCCCCGGGACCCAAACATGAAACGCAAAGCTGTAAACTATGGATAAATCTCGGATTACAGGCCACTTTTGATTCAAACGAAATCGTAGACCAAGACATCGAGCTTCTATGATTTGAAAAGTGCTAAAGTTTGTGTTATTTGGAGCCCGCACGGGGCATATTACATGCTCGGGGAATATATTATATGCCCCGAGCTATGGCTAGAAGTCGCGCTAGGCTAACCGCAAATCTAAAACATCTCTGGAAGTGCTGCATATGACACCAAAGTGCAATGGGTGAGTAAAACAACTTGTTTTATTACCGAAATAAGGCTCAAATTGTAAAAAAAAAGTTACTTTTCCTTTAAAGGGATAGTGGGTTTTTTTGTTTTTTTTTAATGTTAATCTGTATGGGTTTCCTTCTAAAAGTTACGTGCGGTAAGAGTGGCTTACCTCTGACAGTTTCCGCTCAGTTCGGTTCTGCTCGCGTTCTGGAGGTCACGTAAGTAGGTCCGGTAAGTTCGTGGGGACTATTAATGAAGCTTGTTTTTCTTCTCAAAACAAAACATTTATCCGAAAGGTGATATATTTGAGTCCCAAACAGTTGTCCACGAAAAATTAGCATTCGCATATCTCGTCTCGATTCCTATCACTGCGCGTCTATTACTTATTATTAGCTTGTTAACATTTAGCAGAAGTGTACAGCAGATGCGGTCCGCCGTGAGGGGAAGTTTACAAGTGAACAGGCAATAGAGCTAACGTGGGCGCATTGATACGAATCTAGTGAGACAATATGCGAATGCTAACTACGCTGCTGGACTGTTTGGGATGCAAATATATCACCTTTCGGACAAATGCTTTATTTTGAGAAGAAAAACAAGCTTTATTAACAGTCCCTGTGAACTTACCAAACCTACTTACGTGAGCTCCAGAACGCGAGCAGAACCGGGCTGAGCGGAAAATGTCAGATGTAAGCCAGTCTTACCGCACGTAACTATTAGAAGGAAACCCATACAGATTAACATAAAAACGCACTATCCCTTTAAAGCAAAACATGATGAAATTATGAGTTGGTTTAAATGAAAATGTTGGATAAGTCAAAGCCAAAAGACAAATAAGTTTAATAGAATTTCTATTAGTAATTTATTAGTCTTTTATTCCATTGCACATTTTTGATGCACACTGCACACTTTTGGACATCTGTATATAGGTATTTATTTATTATGTTGCACTGCTTTAAGATAGATAATAGACTTTAGTTTAACTTTAGATCTCTGTCTTGGATAGTTTTTGTTGTGTTTTGTCTTTATATTGTATTTTGTACACTGTCTTTTTTTGCACTACCTGGCCAGAGAGAAACGAAATTTCGATTCACTGTATGTTGAAAACATATGGCAGAATTGACAATAAAGCTGACTTTGATCTTTTGACTTTGATCTTTTGGTAAATGATTAATTAAAAGGGCACCATGTAACCTTTCTGGTGGTGCTTGTTTCTATAGAGATGTTATTCCTTTGCCAAGAATGTGTTTGCCACATACACAACAAGCAGGCGATGCCACCAGGCCAAGTCAAAGGTCACATCTGTGGAACGATGTGACCTTTGACTTGTATGTAATGCAATATTTTTTGCAACCAAATGCCTGCAATTTAATGAATGCAATATAGATTAAGGTGAATACTGTGTGAAACATGCCAGGCAATAAAAGTCAATGACATCTTCATATCAATATGTCATAATATTTTTATACTGACTGGTATAAACAAGAAAACCTACTCATTTGTCATTTTTTTTTAACTCCCTTTTTGCAGGATACACTCAGCTGTGCGATTGGTGGAGTGTCGGTGTCATCTTATATGAGATGGTTGTTGGGCAGCCTCCATTCTTGGCTACCACACCCATGGAAACGCAGCTCAAGGTATGTCAAGCATCTGGTTCTGAAATCGGCCCCATATTGCCTGTTTAATGATGTTTTTGAATGTTTCCTTCTCGCTTCTAAACCAGGTGATCAACTGGACGAGCATGCTGCACATTCCGCCGGCCGCCAAACTCAGTCCCGAAGCATCAGACCTCATCATCAAGCTGTGCCGCGGACACGAGGACCGACTAGGGAAGAACGGAACGGACGAAATTAAAGACCACCCGTTTTTTAAAAGCATTGACTTCTCCAGCGACCTTCGGCAGCAGGGGGCGCCGTATGTCCCAACAATTGCCCATTCTACTGACACATCTAATTTTGACCCGGTAGATCCAGACAAACTGTGGAGCAATGAAAGCGACGACGAGGACAACCATAACGACACTCTGAACGTCTGGTTTAGAAACGGAAAACACCCCGAGCATGCGTTTTATGAATTTACTTTTAGAAGATTTTTTGATGACAATGGCCACCCCTATAGCTGCCCCAAACCAATCCAGTATGAGGAGGACGAAGCCGAGGCAGAAGGGGGTGCTCAAGAGGTGGTCACTGAATTGGCAGCTCAGGGGCGGGACTTGGTCTATGTCTAGTCTTGGATTTTAATGTACACAACCTATTTTGAAGACTTTTAAGGGGCACGTATTGATGCAGGAATAAAGGCAGCACTCAAAGGAAAGATCGCTGGGTAATTTAACATTTTTAAACTGAATGAAAAAAGTTGTAGTGTTGGCACAAGGTTTGTTTTGTGTTGTTTGTTTTGTTATTTTGTACCTGTCCTTTGCCCTGAAGAATGTCCCCTGTGACTGGTTTGAAGTAGTTGTTTACATTGTAAATTGAACTGGCTTCCCTTCACGTCACTCACCGTATACTCATGTGCTTTGTAAATTGTTGTGCACGCATATGCCGTTAGAGCCTTTATTTATTTATTGTACATTTTTACAAAATCGTAGTGCTGTCAGGGGGTCTTTGTTGTAAACACTTTTGAATAATTGACTTAATTTATATTTTGTATGTTTTAATTGGGATTTGATTATGTGGACATGTAGATTTTAAGAAACATTTTTCATGATTGCTGTGTATTTTTGATTCATCTTCCACCAAATATAAAATGGTAATAATCAGACTGGCATTGTAATAGTTGTAGATGATTAAGATAGATTTTTTTTTTCTTTTATTTATACCTAAATGTATTTATAAATTATGCTGTAAAGAGTTGCTGTAAATATTTTCTTCAGGCTTGTTTTTTTTTTAGGGCGAGCCCTTGTCAGTGTCTACTGCTGCTGCCTTCTGTAATGGAGATGAGACACTAAACTAGAATGAATTATGGAGCCCATCTTCAACTGCCGTCATGTTAATAGGTCACACTTTCTGACTTTTTTATTTTATTTTTTAGGTTCTGTTTTAGGATTATGTGGATTAAATATGAACTACAACATACAATAGTCATTCAGAACAGGTGGCAAGTTAATTATATCATATAATGGTATACAGCTTTGGTTCTCATGTCACTATGTCTATAGATTTTTGTTTCACAGTCACATTCCGCTTAAATGTTTGTCTTTTCAACCAAAGCCCTTATTAGGTGTGTTGACTTGTTGAAATGCCTCCCCAATGAACTGTTTGACATTTTTTTTTAAAATAAGGAATTCAGACAGTCTTTTTTTCTTATTATAAAACAGTAAAGCTAAAAGGATCTACATTTTTGAATGGGCTGATGGTAGATTATTTTCTCTCCACATCACTATTATGATGTATTTGTATTGCGTTAGAAGAAATTTCTAAATGTTTTACACTAATGGTAACCACTGGCATTGTGCACTGATTTTCTGTTATGAGAGTTTTATTTTTGTGTACATCTGGGAAGTTGAAGACAGGGCATCAAGTGGGAAATAAAGATAAGGAAGGAATGTTCAGAACTAAATAACTTGTTGCTGTTTTTAATTCAAGAATATTCATATATAGATCTATTATGACAATTACTTAAAAAATAAAATCAACAATTCACCAATGATTACACTATCAAATAAATTAACAAAACATGTAATATAACAATACAAGAAATACAATAAAATAAAATTAATAACATGTTTGAATTAATTTAAATCATTTATTTAAACCTGAAAAAGTAGAAATCAGTCCCAACATGGCCGCCGTGCTGTCGCGTCTGCGCGGTCTAGTTCAGCGCTGCGGCATCTACGTGTTTACAGTTCTGTTTTGAGCTGACAGCGGCTTCAGCGGCTGATATCTCCTCAAAATATTAGTATTGGAAACAATGGTGGCGGTTTTCCTGGTTACTCTATATGAATATTCTCCACTTTTTTACATTAGTGTTGTGTTTTTTTGCTTCGTTGTTACGGCTGCGATGGTACTTGGGTGGTAAGTCGTTAGCTTATTTTATTAGCATAAGAAGGACATATAAACTACACATGGGATAAGCTCTTCAAGAGGGAAACATTCTCAGTTGTGTCGTATTTGCGTTTCGATTTATGTTCCCTTAATGTAGGTAGCTGTCTGAATATTGCTACTATCAAACTACCACAGATAGACATAACAAACGTGTTGCCTCTTTATAACAATTCATTCATAGGATTTAAGAAGTGATATACTTGAAGAAATAAAATTACCCTTTAAATAAACTACTATGAAATAATGTGACACTGTCTGTGCTGTTGATAGCCCTGTACATGGGACAGTTCTTTTTCCTAACATGGTTATTATTACAAGGCATCGACTACATTTACATTTCTTGTATTCTAAGGGTGGGCTTTGATGTTCATGCCATTCTCCGAAACTCTGATGAAGAACAATCAGTTCTCCCAACTCCAGAAAAGCAAATGGTTCGGGTGACCAACCCCTTCACCCTGGAGCTGGCATGTAAACCTGCCTCTGTGGCTGGTGAGAATATTGCTTTATTTACATGTACTTTCCATCTTCCCTTTTTAAATATCTAACCTTTTGTAACTGTTTCCTGTAGATGGGGTGTGGTTGCGACTTCGCTGCCTTGAATCCTCTGTTCTGAGCTGTTTCTGGGGTTGTGATGCTTCTTCTGTTCAGGCAGCTCTAAAGGCCCTGCAGCACAGCCCCCAGCCCAGCAGTCTGCAGTGTTTCCAGCAGGCTTTAGCCTTTCAGTATTATTACAGCCAGAAATTTCAGTATCCTTTTTAATACAATACACATTGGACAAGACAAATGTGTGTCATCTATTCATTTATTTATCATCATTTAGTTAATGTTTATTTAAAAGTTTCAGTGACCAAATTCTTTGGGATGATCACAATTATTTTTATTTTCTCCTGCTTAGTTTCTTTAAAAGCATCTCTCAGAATCAGTGATACAAACTGGACTGAGCTTTTCACACACATCCCTACAGAACAGGAGATCGCAGACTTTGGGCCTCTACCCAGACAGCGCTACCCCCTGGTGGCTGTGTTGACTTTGGCCCAGCAGGAGGCTATTGACAGTTATAACATTGTCAGTCCTATTCCTTTATTCATCCTTGTATTGTGTATAATAGACATGCTGATATTATCTTTGTTTCAGGTGGCCAGTGTGACAGTCATTCATGTACCAGATGACAAGTACCCCCTCTCAGCACGCACACTTTTTCAGTACCTTTTTACTGCACAGGGAAGCATGTATGAGTTAAAGGTAAATCCTTTTGAAATCATAAAGCACAAATTAACTTGTGAAATGTAAGTGTATGAAACCAAAATACTAGATACTAAAATACAAAAGATACAAAATACTAATTTTTGTGAAGCCTGTGAAGATTTCACAGGCTGAGATACATTTTAAGTTCTTATTAGTTCTGGTCAATGGGGGGTAATGGTGGCATAGCTATTTCAGGGTTTGGATTTTACATAAACTGCAGCCTCTGTTCGCTAAAACGTCATCTGTTTCTGCAGCCTCTCTTCATGTCTGCAGACAGTGAGGAAGACAAAGCAGAGCCCAGTTCCAGCAGCAGTACAGACATGAGCCCAAACAGACCAGAAATGGACTCAGAGGAGCAGTGGTCGGACAGGAGCGAGCGGGACTGTGTGGTGTGTCAGAATGCCAGAGTGAACAAAGTGCTTCTCCCCTGTAGACACACGTGTGTGTGTGAGAGCTGTGTGCTGCACTTGCAGCACTGCCCAGTGTGTCGGGCCTTCATCATAGAGTCATTCACCCTAAGACCCAATGATAGAACCAACAGCAGCATTTGATATAGGTACATCTAGGACTCTTTTCATGGAACCTTATTTATAGTTTTTAAGGATAAACATTACAGAGTGTTTTATTTAACTACATTTCAGTTTGTTTGCAGTGATTTGTCTAAATGTTTCTGTTGGCAGAATTAACAGATTGACTCTCAAAGAGTCATATCTAGTGAGAATTGCAAGGTAAGGAGTGTAAGACTAACATTTAACAATTCTGTAACCACGTTTATGTCTAAATCAGTAAGACTTATTATGTCATTAAGCAAGTTTAATCAGTTTTCAATATGTAGTAATAAAGTAAAAGACAGATAGACCTTTTACTTCAGTTTATTAATGCTTTCCAATGGAAGGCATATAAGAGTATAGAATTTTAACATGAAAAACTTTCTGCCTCCCAATTATGACATAAACTGAGGCATACGATAGAGCAAATTCACCAAAATGCAGTGACACTGTGAAACAAGGCAAAAGGATGTAGCATAAGTTTTATACAGGCTTATAGTCCAACTTGGACTCAAGTTTCTTTGAATCAGCCACTTTGCGGACGGCCTTCATGAAGTCTTCTTGTGTCACGTATTCCCTGTCCGAACGGATGGCAAATAAACCTGCAGCACACAGGGCACAGACAATGTGAGAAAAAGAATAACAGCAGTGAAAAGAGTTCACAAGAGCCATGGCCAACCTGCTTCTGTGCACACGTTCCTCAGATCAGCTCCGTTGAAACCATCAGACAGCTTTACAATGGCTTCATAATCTAATACCAATGTTAAAATGCATTTTCAAACTTTTTGAGGCAATTATTAACCAAGATTCACAACTAATATCCCATAGTTTGACCTACCAAGTTCTCCGTGCTTAGTTATTGGACTGGAGTGAATCTTCAGGATGTCCAGACGAGCCTGCTCATTTGGTAGCTCTATATCTGCTCAAATAAAACATTGAAACCACAAAGGTGTTTAACACTAATTGTATTCATGTCATTATGCATCAGTGTTTGACAAAATGAGTGCTTACGGATTTTACGGTCAAGCCTGCCAGGACGCAGCAGAGCTGGGTCCAGAGTGTCTGGCCTATTTGTGGCCATGATCATCTTGACTCTGTGCAACGTGTCAAAGCCATCCATCTGGTTGAGAAGCTGTTGATAAACATCAGCATTACAATGCAAGCTATACAAGAACAGTTATAGTTAAAACTAATATTTATCTGTATAAGTAATCTCATACAGTTTGTATTTGAATTTAATATGCATTCATCTATTCAAGATGACAACTAAAAAAGTGGCAATAACTGAAGGACATTTCTGTTATTTTATTTTTATTTATTTCCCATGACTGCTTAGTGTGGAGCAGGATCTTCTAGAACTGACCAACATTAAATAAATTTAACTGTCTACAAAAATATTAATTTCATATGCAATATATGTTAAAAATGTGTTGATTGCTACTACTATAAAAGGCAGTGTTAAAATGTAAAGACTTGGGCTAATGTAATAATGTCTGACCTCCATGAGAGTTCTCTGGATTTCTCTGTCGGCAGAGGTGCCCTCAGAAAAGCGTCGCCCACCTGCCAAGAGTAAATACATTTGTAAAAATATGTTCCAGATGGAGGCTCACATTTTGACATTACTACTAAATTCTTTTGTGACATCAGGTAGCATTTACTCACCAATAGCATCAATTTCATCCATAAATATGATACAGGGTTGATGGTCTCGGGCATAGTTGAACATCTCTCTGATGAGCCTGGCACTTTCACCAATATATTTGTCAACAATGGAGCTGGACACCACCTGCACGGCACAGAGTGTGAGCCTCTGTCTATACAAGTCTAAAAACTAAATGTGTTCAAACCCACTTTGAGGAAGTTGCAGTCCAGCTGACTGGCCACTGCTCTCGCAAGAAGAGTTTTTCCAGTGCCTATGATACCATATCAGAATTAGACACACTGTTCAAGTTTCAGTGTTATTTTTCATCATACTATAATGGATTAAATTAACAATTAAAGTACTTGTGTAAGGACCAGAATATTAGACAAATGTTTTTATTGTACTCCCAATTATGTACAATAAAACAGGCCATATTTGTTACGTTATCAGAAAAAGTCACAACACATTCACTTGGAAAAAGGTTTAGGCTTGTAATGATTGAGTTCTCTATATCTTTTAATGCTAACCTGGTGGTCCATAAAGTAGACAGCCTTTAGGAGGAATGATCCCAACTCTCTGGAAAAGTTCAGGGTTGGTTAAGGGCAGCTCAATGACCTGTCAAAAACAAACGTAAACGCATAGCATATTAAACATTTGTAGAAAAAATACCAATATATTTTATAAGAACCTCTTTACCTCTCTAAGTTCTCGGATCTGTTCACTTAAGCCACCAATCTCTGAGTAGGAAACACTACCAGGGTCCTCATGGGACATGTTGTACACCAGAGGGTCCACCTCCCGGGGCAAATACCTGCAAAGACAAATAATCTCTTAATGAAAATGATTTCTTATGCATCATGTTTCTAACATTTGGTAATAACATAAATCTCACCTCATTATTGTGAGAGTGGTCATGTCCAAAGCCACTCTGGTACCGGGCTTCAACTGAGACTTATCCAACTGGAGAAGAGTGAAAAAAGTTCCAATCAGTACTTGTATGTAAAATGAAATTGGGTACAGTTTTCAGAGCGTGGTTTTAAGGGCATGTACGTCACTTCCGGCGTGACAACTGCTGTCCCATTTTGTTTTTGTACATTTGTTAACATGCGGTCTGAAGTCTGCAGTCGTTTCCATGGAAATTGGGGCGTGGACCAACTGCATGAAAAAGCACACTTCGCTCAATCATATATCCCAGCATGCACCGCACACTACTTCTACGGGAGGAAATGGAGTCGGCGGCTGCATCTGGTAGTTGCGAGACCTGTCGCATTTCGCCGACACCCATGCAGTCCGCGGACTGCACTCAGGGCTGAGTATGCAGTCTTGACTGCAGTCTGAGTACCCTAAAAACCACGCTCCGAACTGTGCACACTGAGAATTGAGACACAGCTTATGTGTTTTGCTGTTGCTGTTGTTACCTGTCTACGACATCCAACCACATATCTTGGACCATTTGTAGCTTTTACAATAACTGAAATCAGAAACCAAATCATAATTTAATTTCTAGTAATGCATCTTGAACATTGTAAATCTGAGTTTGAGTCTAGCATCCGTGAACTTACATTTTTCCTCAGTAAGCTGTTTAAGCACCTCACCAACAATCTGTAGAGAAAGACAAATATTTTAAAAATGATTCTGGTGGAAAATTAACAATGTGTGTGTTTAATTTAGTTCTTATGGTAATGTGAATATAACACTTCTACAAGGAGGCACAGTAGTTGATGGGAGTTGTATTTTATTTATTTTATTTTATTTAACCTTTATTTAACCAGGTAAAAACCCATTGAGATCAAGACCTCGTTTACAAGGGTGACCTGGCCAAGAGGTCAGCAGCGTCCAGAGTAAAATAACAGTAAAATATCAAATGTAAAGTGCAATAGTTGTAAACAGTAAAATTAAGTGCAAATGATATTAAAAAGGTGCAAACAATTGTAAACACAAGCGATAAAATGCGTTAGTTAAAATGACAGTACATTTAAAAACACAGACACTGATTTATGTTTTTTTTTTTGCCGATTATATAAAAAGGAGCGAAATGTTTTAAATGAGACAAGTTCAGTCATTTTCAGTTCAGTTTGAAGAGTGTTCCAGGCCAATGGAGCGGAAAAGCTAAAAGCCTGCTTTCCTAACTCAGTCCTAACACGAGGAACTTGCAGTTGAAAAATGTCACTAGATCGCAAGGCATAAGCATTGGTAGTTCTTTGAAGCAATGTACAAAGATACGAGGGTGCCAAGCCGACGAGTGCCTTGTAAACCAATAGCAACCAATGAGTGTACCTTCGTGTGCTCAGAGAAGGCCACTCTGCTTTGGCGTACAGTTCACAGTGATGCGTAAGGCGATTACAACCAGTCACAAACCTCAAAGCACAATGATACACCGTGTTTAAGGACTGAAGACATTTAGATGACGCAGTCATGTACAAGACATCACCATAACAACAAAACATCACAACAAAAGTTGCTGAAACAAGATGTTTATGAGCTCTGAGTGAGAAACAAGATTTATTACGATAATAAAAACCTAGTTTCACTTTTAGTTTGCGCACCAGATTGGCAATATGTAGCTTGAACGAGAGCTCAGAGTCAAGCAGAAAACCAAGGTATTTGTAACTGCTGACAAGTTCTATTGATCTTCCTTGGACAGTTTTTATTTCAGGCATGTCCTCAGGAAAAAGACACTTATGAGAAAACACCATAACTTTAGTTTTCTCAGCATTTAAAACTAATTTCAGGGACTGCAGACGTGTCTGAACAATATCAAAAGCAGATTGTAAATACTCGAAGGCCTGTACTAATGAGGTGGAGCAGCAATAAATTACTGTGTCATCGGCATAAAAGTGTCCATGAACATGGATGCAAAATATCAGCATTATTATTCAAGAAAATAAATGAAAAAAGTAATGTGTTCACAACAGTTAAAAAAAAAATAGATTGATAGATAGATTCATGAATGTAGGACCTCTTTCAGTAAAACTGCCTTCTCTTTTATTGCCATGAGTCAGTGGAATAGTTTGCCAAATGAGATTATAACATGTACAAGTTTTCAAACGTTTGCATATCGAACAAAGAAATGGCCAATATCAAAGCAAATTTGCACTCATTGGTGATGAATGTGTGTGAGTGAAACTAGGACTGGTGAGTGTGTGTATGGATGCATAAAGATGATTTTTTTTTTTGAAAGTTTTTTATAAATGGCATAGTGAGGGTCGGAACTTTAGCAGATATGTATGCACATATGTAATTATTCTTAAGCACTGGTTTATTACCCATTTACAATCTCTGTCATAGTACGTTTAATTAACATCAACCTTTCCCGGGACTACAGGTGGAAATTAGCATTTTTGCTATAACCTGGCACCATGCATCTTTCTTTTGCTTATTTCAAAGGTCAATGAAATGTTGTGCATTGTCCCTGTGCAAATAAACTATACCATACCATACCATAATGTCGACAGCAGCAAAACAAATTTAATTTCACATGGATGGTGTGCAGTGCAGTTACCTGTCCAACACTTTGCAAAGCCTTCAGGTCATTTTCAGATTTTTCATACTGCTTTGTCTGTTCTCTCAGCTGTTCCCTCACTGAAACAAAAACACAAACACGATGTTATTGTTAACTAAACACAAAATTAGCTCAAGATACGAGGATTACATTTAGCTCTGATAACAAATGAGGTTGGCATAAGTTCTTTTTAGCAAATAACAACTCAATTAACATTACAACGCGATACCGACTTAACAGTTTTAGTGACTTTATTGCTCCGATTAGAGCAGTTTGAATGAGTAAGCGGCTGGCGTGACAAAGCATTTGCTAGCAGGTAGCCGTCAGCTGTCACCAGGGAAAGATGTACGAATGAGGCATCAGACGATCGGAAGAATAGTATCGGAGGGTGCAATAATCTCTTGTTCTCACGTTCTTTTAATCTCCCGTCCACCTCTTTATGTTCCAGTAGTTTTTTCCGGTAGTCTTGTAGCCCTTTCTCTCTAGTGTCCGCCATGATGATGCTCTGCACAAACCTCACTTCTTCTCTGCGGATCGAAGGCAACTGCAAACTTTTTTAGTGCGCTACTGCCACACTCTGGATGTGATGGGGACTGCGACGATGAAAAAGGCCCCAAAAGGCTGCAGAGTCAGAGCCTGGACCTATAAATACTGCATTAAGACCTTTTAAGATGAGATAGACTTAAAGGAGAATTAACTTTTTTTTTTTTTTTTTTTTTTTTAACAATCTGAGCCTTATTTCGGTAATAAAACAAGTTGTTTTACTCACCCATAACACTTTGGTGTCATTTGGAGCATTTCAGGAGATGTTTTAGTTTAGCAATATCCGTAATGTGAGTTCAAAGATCAGGGGTGGTGCGTGAGACTGCGTGACATTTTTTTTCCGAGGAGCGGGAGGGGGGGGTGCGAGTGACTTTTTTTCGCTGAAACGCGCGGTGCCTGCATTAACGAAACGATTTTCTGGGCACAGAAGCGCTGTGCGCTGCGCTTGAATTGCGTAACTAAATTTCAGCGTGAGAAATACCATGTGTGGTACGTCGAATTGCGTGTGTCACACTCTCAAAGCGTGATACTTGAGATCAAAAGATCAAAGTCAGCTTTATTGTCAATTCTGCCATATGTGTTCAACATACAGTAAATCGAAATTTCGTTTCTCTCTGGCCAAGTAGTGCAAAAAGACAGTGTACAAAATACAATATAAAGACAAAACCCAACAAAAACTATCTAAGACAGAAATCTAAATCTAAACTAAAAGTCTAAGATCTAAAATCTGAAAGCAGTGCAACATAATAAATAAATACCTATATACAGATGTCCAAAAATGTGCAGTGTGCATCAAAATGTGCAATGGAAGATACAGCAGTGAAATGGTAATGTGCAATAGAATGTGCATTGAAGTTAAGATAAAAATAAATGTGCAACAGTAGTAATTCTAGTGCAATAACAGTAGTAAACAACAGTACAACAGTAGTAAAATTCCAGTAGTAAATGTAAATGCGCAATAGTGCAACAGTAGTCCTTAGCAGCAATTTTTTAAAGTGTCTAGAGTGATATGTCTTTTTATGGAATACAGGTTATGACAATATGGGGGGAAGGGGAAGACGGGTAAGGTCAGAGTTCAGGTGAGAGTTCAGCCTCCTGACAGCCTGGTGGATGAAGCTGTTTGACAGTCTGGTGGAGTGGTGAGAAGGTACCGGAGTACCTTCTCACCGAGGGCAGGAGGCTGAAGAGGCTATGTGGCTCGGGTCACCCACAATGCTGGACGCTCTGCGGGTGAGGCGGGTGTTAAAAATGTCCAGGAGGGAGGGGAGAGAGACACCAGTGTTCCTCCCAGCTGCATTCACTATGCGCTGCAGGGCTTTCCTGTTCTGTTCAGTGCAGCTCCCGTACCACACAGTGATGCAGCTGGTCAGAACGCTCTCAATGGTGCCTCGGTAGAAGATGGTCATGATGGGTGGGGGGGCTCCAGCTCTCCTCAGTTTGCGGAGGAAATAGAGGCGCTTCTGAGCCCTCTTTGCCAGTGATGCAGTATTCACTGTCCAGAAGAGGTCCTCACTGATGTGCACCCCCAGGAATTTGGTGCTGTTCACCCTCTCTACAGCAGCACCATTGATGGACAGTGGGGGGTGCTGGGTGGGGGCTCTCTGGAAGTCAATAACAATCTCCTTGGTCTTTTCAACATTGAGAAGGAGATTGTTATCGCTGCACCACTTTGTCAGAAGGCTCACCTCACTCCTGTAGTTTGTCTCATCATTATTAGAGATGGATTTAATGTGTGCCATGACTAGCCGTTCAAAGCACCTCATGATGATGGGGGTCAGTGCAACAGGGCGATAGTCATTAAAAGTGGCTGGAGTGGGCTTCTTTGGCACGGGAACGATGGTGGTGGTTTTGAAGCAGGAGGGAACGACAGCCTGGTTCAGAGAAGCATTAAAGATGTCTGTGAAGACATCCTTGAACTCCTCTGCACAGTCCTTCAACACACGACCGGGGATGTTGTCTGGGCCTGCAGCCTTGCGGGTGTTGATCCTGGAGAGTGTTCTCTTCATGCTGGCTGCAGACACACACACAGAGGCTGGTCGTGGGGAGGTGGTGGGGTTTTTTGGGGACGGGTGTCGTTACCTGCCTCAAACGTTTGCGGTCTCCAAATAACACAAACTTTAGCACTTTTTAAATCATAGAAGCTTAATGTCTTAGTCTGCACTTTCGTTTGAGTCAAAAGTGGCCTGTAATCCGAGATTTATCCATAATTTACAGCTTTGCGTTTCATGTTTGGGTCCCGAGAGCTGAGAGTGAAATAAGCTGTGACTCCGCACATGCGCACTGGCCTCCTCATCTACTCGAAACTATGGATAAATCTCGGATTAGAGGCCACTTTTGACTCAAACTAAAGTGTAGACTAAGACATTGAGCTTCTATGATTTGAAAAGTGCTAAAATTTGTGTTATTTGGAGACTGCAAACATATGCCCTGAGAACTTACATTATGGAGATTGCTGAATTAAAACATCTCCGGAAATGCTCCATATGACACCAAAGTGCTATGGGTGAGTAAAACAACTTGTTTTATTACCGAAATAAGCCTCAGATTGTAAAAAAAAAAAAGTTAATTCTCCTTTAATACAAAGTTAAGAAAGTTAAACTCAGAAAGCATTAGGGTTAGTGTCTGAAAAAGAGTTGCAAATGTTCCATGTTTACCATTGTTTTGAATTATTTTACTGAATAAAAAATAAAAGTTTTTGTAAAACCTCTCTCTCATTACTTAATAATAACACATAACTTATCCGCTTCTGTAAACAATGCTATTTCCTGATTTCAACGTAGAAATAAAATTAATAACCAGAGTACTGTAGACTTCAAACTTTTGGCTCGGCCCTTCACAATATTGTCTGTTTCTCATTTGGCCCCTTGGGAAAAATAACTGCCCACCCCTGACATAAACTGTAGTGTAAGGTGTGCGTACAGTAGGGGGCAGCAATAAGTCCGCTTGACCAGAACAAGGCGCTAAATCCAGTAGAATTAGATGAGCGCGGGTCCAATGAGCGCGCTCCGGGTATCACGAGGGCAGTCCGGGGGAACATGGCGCTACGAGCGGGGAGCTGTCGGTAACCGGATTACACCCCTCATAACATTAGATAAAGGAGCATTCAGCCATGGCCCTGCTCTACGGCCTGCTGTGGCGGCTCTTGCTCTTCCTGGTTCATATCCACAGGGCTTTCGTGGGCTGGCTCCGCGCCCGCACTCGTTGCTTCAAAGGCCGCCTGTGGGAACGGGCACTGGCCTCTCTGCTCCTGCCGGTAGCTTTCACCGACTTCCCGGAGGAACCGAATAAGATGCATCGCAATGCGGAGTCCAAGGCACTGACAGCGGACAGTCCCTCTGAGCGCCAGGCTCTGTTCCTCCATGACGGGAAGGGTCTGGAGAAGCTCCCGGTGCACATCGGACTTGTGCTGGTGGATGAGGAGCCCAGCTACACGGATGTCGCCAGCCTGGTGGTGTGGTGCATGGCCATGGGCATATCGTATGTCAGCGTGTACGACGACAATGGTACGAGTGTCCTGTACCGCGGGGCTGTGTGGTCTGTCATTACTTTATTTACCCGTGTCAATAGGGCTTTGTTGTGCCACAGTGAGGACAAATCTCCACCAACGCATCATAACAACCTGTCTTTTGCAGCTTTATTGATCTCACACAGGAGAAATTCACTTGCCACCTTAGTTCCAGGCAGTTTAGAAAGTTAGAACAAAAAAAAGACAGACAAGATAAGACATAATAATAAAATAAGTAAATAAGAGAATATAGAGAAAAAAAGCACGTTAAGACTATATAGAGGAGTTACACAGTCTGATGGTGGTGGGGATGAATAATCTGCGGTAACGCTCCTTCTAATTTACCTCACTTTGAAGAAGAAGAAGACGTGCTTTATTCATCCCCGTAGGGAAATTATTCTCTGCATTTGACCTATCCTTCAGGAGCAGTGGGCAGCTCATCTTTCATCTCCATGATCTTATTACCAGGCTTGGTCAGGACCTGGAGCATGTTTTGGGAACCCCCCAGATCTCATAACAAGTGAAAACCACAACTGCTGTAATATATCCAAGTTTGTACAAATGCGTAGTTGATTTTCCACTTAATTTTGTCTCTATTCCGCTGGTATTCATCGGGCAAACAGCCAGCCACAAAATGAAATGACCGTGGACCGTTTACTAACGCGACAGCCATCTGCCATGTAGTTTGAGAAGAAGTTGAATAACTTGTTAACACTATGGCCTTCTTGTTCATTGAACTATAATTGTGTCTATTGTTTTATTACAGGTATTCTCCAGAAAAACAACTCTGTTCTCATGCATGAAATAACCCAACTGCAGAGACACCTGTTGGGTATAGAGGGGTCAAAAGTGGAGTTCCTGAAAAATGGTTCTGAAAAACATGGTAGGCATTTAATATACGACTACTACTACCACCCATTTTGCACTACATAATACATCACACTGTTTTCACTGAGTGGGCTAACTGGTAATGGTGCTGTAGCCAGTAAAATGTCCATCTTTAAATAATATTAATGTATACAGATACTGTATAATGACACAAAGCAAATTGGAAGTCACATTATCAGACAGTATTCTATCTATATTAAAATATATAAATACAATATTATGTCTGCTTATCTTTGTTGTTTTTTTCTTTCTAAAAAGGCAATATAGAGCTGTTGGCTCATCTTTACATGTTTCAGCCTTTGTCATGCTTAGGAACAACAGCTGATGAGAGATTGGTTACACCAGTCAGATAATGTCTCTGGCAAAGGCAATATTCTGACCCTTGAAACATGTAAGGCTAGAGGTGGGCAATATTGATTAAATATAATAATATTTCATAATAATATTATAATATTGTTTGATTATTCCTGTAAACACATAAACACACAAGTGCAGATGTATCAACATACGCATACTAAAATAAAATGTAAATATTACAAGTCTGTTTTCAGCTTTATTGAATATGTGTAAAATCCCTCAGTCGTCCAGGTAGAATCCATGGCAAAGGAGAGATTACTGGACAAAAGATTATTTAGGTTGAATACTTTTCGCAGCTCATCCAAGCTGCTTCTTCAGTTCATTTCTCCTTTGCCCTTTATTGAATAGTTTTTATTGCAACTATAGATGCAATATAATTTGTATACAGTGGTACCTCACCTTACGAAATTAATTTGTTCCAGAAGTGGTTTCGTAACATGAATTTTTCGTAAGTTGAGTAACTATTTCAATGGAAAACGCCTGATTCGTTCCAAGGTTCCAAGGTTTTATAGTGTAAAATTTTTTTTATAGTGTGATTGGCTAAGAGACTAGGCTAAGAGACTAGACCAGGACTAAACGTGGACTAAACCAGGTATAGACCAGGTATAGACCAGGTCTAGACCAGGTCTAAACCTGGACTGGACCTGGACTAAACATGGAATAAACCAGGTCTAGACTAGGTCTAAACTAGGTCTAAACCTGGTCTAAACCTGGACTGGACCCAGACCAGACCGGGACCAGACCAGGATTAAATCACCCCGCGCGGCTCTTGCGCTTGCCCCCGAGTGCTCGGCCCGAGGGGGAGGCACGGCCCGGGCGCCGCGGCTCCATCCCGCGCCTGCAGTCCCGGTGTACGCGCTGCCTCGCGCCGTGTCGCACACCTCTCCTCTCCTCTCCTCTCCCGTGACACGACAGCGCCGCCGGAAGAGCGTGTTGCTCGTGTCTCCGCTCCCCTCGAGCGTTTGGCACTATATTGAGCCGTGTCTCCCCCCACGCTTCACTATCAACACATTCCGTTGAAAATCTATGAAAGTTCGAGTGTTCAAACGAGAGAGAAATGCGAGAAAAGCCCAACTCCAGTCTGAGAAAAGCGTAGAATGTGTGTGGTGAGGCATTTACAGCCCTAAAACATGTAGAACAATTGCAAAATACAAAGTTGTCCTACCTCGCGGACCTCTCCCACCCCTGGCCACCTCTGGAACCTAACCCCGTGTGTGTTGATAAAATGTATTTACGTTTCGGGGCGTGCATCTGAGCATGCATTATTTGAATTTTTGAGAATTCGCGTTTTGTAACTTGAATTTTCTTTTGTATTTAGAGACCAAAATTTAACGTGAAGGCGTTTCGTAACTTGGATTTTTCGTTT